>CANPUZ010000029.1:0-576000 GCA_947579665.1 Sympetrum striolatum
ATTTTCGGAATGATGTCTGTGTGTATGTGTGTGTGTATGTGTGTGTGTGTGTGTGTGATAGTGGGCGCTCTAACATGAAAACTATTAGTCGTATCAATACCAAACTTCATATATAGTACTGTGGTGTGTGCTGTCAGAGTTGATTAGTTTTTGGAGTACATCGGCTGACCGGAAGTCGAGCTTCATTCATCAAAGCTCATTTCCGGTTTTCAAAATATCTCCATAAATATGATATATAGGTATATTGTATTACGTATAAAAGTTTTAGATAATGTGATTTACTATAACTTTTGTATTTAATATATTTTTGTATCACCAGTTGATTAGGAGTTATTCGTGAAATACTGATAAAACGGAAGTAGCTGATTATGTACTTTGTGGGGGCTCTATCATGAAAACTATTTGTCGGATCAACACCAAATTTCATATATAGTATTTTGATTGGTGTTGTTAGAGTTGATTAGTTTTTGGAGTAAATCGGTTAACCAGAAGTTGAGCTTCATTCTTCAAAGCTCATTTCCGGTTTTCAAAATATCTCAATAAATATGATATTTAGGTATAAACTATTATTCATAAACATTTTAGAAAATGTAATTTACTATAACTTTTGTTTGAAACATATTTTTGTATCACTGATTGTTTAGGAGTTATTCATGAAATACTGATAAACCGGAAGTTGCTGATTATGTACTTTGTGGGCGATCTGGGCTCTATAGGCGAAAGGCCAATTTCATCGTTTTTCATCGATCATGTCCCGAAAAACATTATTTATAATGTTTGTGACGTCAAAGATAATAATATATAAATTAATCACTCATCTTCCAAGTATAGATGGAATATAGAGTTCGAAATTACTGTCGTAGATAAATATTTACATCTTATATATGGTGAAAGTCATGTGCTGGCCACGTCAGAATGTTGTTAATTGCTTTTACAGACTCCCCTTCTTACGACCGTCCGAAGTTATGACCAGAATTTTTTGAAAAGCGTAATTTGAAACTAAGATAAAAATTTAACAAACTTTTAACTTGGAATGGCTATGAATGTATATACAGGTATATATGTATGTACTGGTAGAGGTAGGAGCTATTGAATAATTCGATTTCTTGCTTCAATTGAATTATTCGAATCCAGTGTTTTGATTTTTCACTACATCATAATGGAGTGAAGTTATTCAACTGTTTTTAGTAAGTTTAAAATAATTGAATAGATTTATTCAATTGTTTTTTGTGAGTTAAAAATAATAGAATAGATTTATTCAATTGTTTGAATTGAGTTAAAAATAATAGAATAGATTTATTCGATTGTTTGAATTGAGTTAAAAATAATAGAGTAGATTTATTCAATTGTTTTTAGTGAGTTAAAAATAATTGAATAGATTTATTCGATTGTTTTTGTGAGTTTGTTTTGTGATTACCTTATTGTTACCACAGAATGACTTTAAAACCTTAATACTGGCTTATTTCTTTTTGGTATCATCTTTATGTCAGTAGTGTATAATTTGTATTAGTATCTTATGTGAGCAGATAATATTTGTATAACTTTTTTCTGCTCTTATGGGACTTTCTCAGAGCGTAATAAAATTGTTATTATTATATTAATTATAGAAATTGTAATTAAGACCCATCATGCATGTTGAGGGAGTTTACTAGCAAGATGATAAAGGGGATTTCTGTTTGAAAGCAAGTAACTAAACTAAAAACTATAATAGCGAGTCACGGTTCCTTGTGGTTATTGCAGATGCCGTCATCTCATGCACAAGTGTATGAGGACCAGCAGAGGGCGTCTTCGTGGCACCACCAATCTCAGCAGCACCATTCTCAACAGCACCAGCATCCCTTAGCGCAGCACCTGCCGCCACACATATCCATCTCGCCACAGCCACGCCAACCAATGCCGCCACCCGTTGTCCATCCACAACCCAGCCAACAAGTACGTCATGGTCTTCATTCAATCCAAAATGAAGTAGTTGAAATTATTATAATAATGATATCCCTTACGTATAATTCCTTGTCCGGATTCATTCATCTATATAGGGATATTGATAGATAGATAGGATACCAATTCAAAGGCTAAACCGCTAGCGTCATTGACTTGAAACTTTTACGACATATTGACCATAACGTGTAACCTGCAGAAAAAATGTGATTTTGAACATCATTGTCACAGGTTCGATTCCAGAGGGCCCCAAAGTCCCAATTTTCACCATAAAGATACATGGTAGAGATTTTCGAAAAATATTTTGAGGCACTTCCCGGCAAAGTAGAGAGTTAAAATTCGAGAGATTGCTAGATGTCGTGCAAATCTAACGAAAGCCATTAAGATATCATTAAAGATGATCCTTGGTTCAATGCTAGGTCAGGGCAAATATTCTCCTGTTTAATTTACATTGCAATTTTTAAGGTTTTCTTTAATCACTTCCCAATAAGATGGAAACTTGAAACTCAACATGTAGATAGAGATCGTAAATATCTTTTATGTACGTTGTTGAACGTTCCGCTGATTGTCCTTGATTTGTTTCCAGAGAGCCATTTACATTGCTCTATGCATTTCTTATGGAGATAAGGGAAACAAATTTCAGGTACTTCCCGGCATGATATCAACTTCAAGCTTTGGATTAAATTAGATCAAGTCCTAACAAGTCATACTGTGTATTCACAGCTGCCAATATGTCCTGGGTTCGACACCAGGCGTCTCTAAAATTAGTAACTGTTACGATTTTTAAGAATGTTTTTGAACCCTTTCCCAATAATATAGAAACTTGAAACTCAGCATATAGATTGAGATCATAGATTCATTTCAAATACGTCTTTTAGATTTCCTTGATCGTCCTTGGTTCGATCCCAGAGAGCCATTTACATTGCCGTATGCATTTCAGATGGGGATAATGTTGTCTTATTTCAGGACCTTCCCGGTATGATATGGATTTCAAACTTTACATTGAATAAAATCAGGTCCTAACAAGTTATAATGTCTATTCGCATCTGCCAATAGGTCCTGGGTTTGACACCAGTCGTATACAAAAATTAAGAATTGCTATAATTTTTAAGATTTTTTTAACCCCTTCCTGGGAACATTGAAACTCAAAACTGGGCATGTGAGTAAAGATTATAAATACATTTCATATGCTTGCAGTATGCAAGCAACATTTTACTCGTAGTAGAATAGGGAGGGAGACCTCAGATACCAATATGCATTTTAATAAATCTCAAAAATTGTAAAAATCGCAGATAAGTTTTATTATAAATTGTGTTTTCTTCAGGCATTTGCGAATTTTCAGAATAATCACACAAATTTTAATAGGTATCCCCTACATATGATTTCTGATTAAGAATTGAGGTATGTACAGAAAGTTAGTACCATTTTGTTCAACTGTCACCGCAACGCTAGTGTCGCAGTTCTCCGTATGCACACTTGTCTCTCTGGTTGATTCCCTTGGCTTTTAAAAGGAGATATTTTACCTCTTAGTGTAAATATAGTTTATCATTCAAATTTTTGGTGTGAAATAAAATTATTACTCAATGATGTAAGTATTGAATACTGGTTCTGCGGGTTACTATGGTTCTTATAGTGAATTACTCATCATCATCATTGTATTTCTGTCCACATACAGGCCTCAACAGAACTGCTTTCTCCATCCCAAGCATCCCTTTTCAGATATATTCCTTTCCTCTCTTCAAATCAGTTTGCATTCCAAACTTCCTTCCCCATCGATCTTTCCTTCAAAAATCTTCTTCTGTAGGCATTCTTAGTATGAGTAAAATGTAGCTTGTATTCTGCAAGCAAGTTGTAAACACAAATTTCAAGTCAACATCATATCGAGAGGGTCATAAAAAGTATGAAAAAGTATTGAAAATATTCTTAAAATTTGCTGCAATTTCTCCGTCCGGCATCGGAGCCGAGTCTTTTGGTGATACTTCCTATGCAACATAATAGAAGATCACCATCTCTAACTATCTGTGAAAATTCAAGCAGAAATATTGGCTGCAACTGCTACTCAAACGACATCCTACTTTTCCCTTATATTCCTCATGAAAGAAATGTTTATGTGCTCTGGCATCGAACCCAGTAACAGTGGGGTCTTATCTATTTTTTTTCATAAAGTAAAACTTAATATACATCTTCTATGTAAGAAAGAACTACCAATCATATCGATATATGCATTAAAAAATTATAAAATGTTAGCCCAATGTATTATATATGGGGGATATATTTACCTCCCGGCATCAAACCCGTGTGTTTCTGGCAATACTTTCTATGCAGCAAAACAGAAAATCACCATCTCTAACTTCATATGCAAATTCAAGCAGAAATATTGCTTGCAACTGCCTCAAACGACGTCCTACTTTTCCCATATATTCCTTATGAGAGAAAAGTTATTGTGCTCTGGCAACGAACCCAGGAATAAAACGGGCTTATGAAAATTTTTTTCCAAAACTAATTCTTACCATATATCTTCCAGCTAAGCACGAACTTCCTATTACTTTGATAAGTGCATCAAAAAAAATAATGAAAAACCTCTCCCATGTATTTTAAAGGGCAGATATTTGCATCGTCCTAGCATCGAACCCAGGACATTTTCTGTAAAAATCATTTGTGTTTTCAAATCATCATGAATATATATAAAGGCTCGTAGAGTTTTGATTCTCTACCTATTCGGGAAGTATTTAAAAAAACTTCCCAAAATTCAAAGCAATTCATTCAAATGGGAAAAATCGGGGCTTTGGGGCCCTCTGGAATCGAACCCATGACACTGAGGATCAAAATCGCAATTTTTCTGGAGGTTACACATTATGGTCAATTCACTGTAAAAATTTCAACTCAATCACCCTTATGGTTTAGCCTATGAATTAGTATCCTATCTATATACCTATCTATATACCTATCTATATATCTATCTATATATACGAGTGAAATGTAGCTTGCATACTGCAAGCAGATCGACAACACTAATTTCATATCGGCATCATTTCGGGACGGTCCTCAACAAAAAAAAGGAGTGAAAATATTCCGAAAATTCGCTGCAATTTAATCATCTGGCATCGAACCCCGGTCTTTCTGGTAAATTTACTATGCAGCACAACAGAAGATCACAATCTCTAACTATGTGCGACAATTTAAGAAGAAATATTGGCTGCAACTGCCTCAAACGACGTCCTACTTTTTACATACATTCCTTATGTGAGAAATTTTTATTTGCTCTGGCATCGAACCCAGGAACAGCATTGTCGTATCTAATTTTTTTTCTTAAGCCGAGTCTTAATATACATCTTCTAGCAAAGCAAGAAATTCCTTTTATTTCGATAGGTACAACAAAATAAATAATGAAAACTAACTCAATATATTATAAATGGGGGATATACATACCGTCTGGCTTCGAACCTGGGTCTTTTTGGTAATACTTTCTATGCAGCATTAAAGACGATCACCACCTTTAATCATGTGTGAAAATTCAAGCAAAAATATTGGGTACAACTGCATCAAGGGACGTCCTACTTTTCCCTTATATTCCTTATGAGAGAAATTTTAATGTGCTCTGGCATCGAACTCAGGAACAGTACGGTCTTATCTAAATTTTTTTCTAAAAGCGTTTCTTACCATACATCTTCTAGCCAAGCACAAACTTCCTATGATTTCGATAAATATATCAAAAAAATAGTGAAAAACTACCTCAATGTATTTTAAACGGCCGATTTTTGCATCGCCCTAGCATCGAACTCAGGAACTTTTCCGAGATGATCATTTACGTTATCGATAGATCCTAACTATATCCATCGGCTCCTTGAGTTTAAATTCCCTACCTATCCGGGAAGTATTTTTTTTTAATTCCCGAAAATCAACGCAATGAATTTTAACGGGAAAAATCGGGACTTTGGGGCCCTATGGAATCGAACCCATGACACTGAGGTTCAAAATCACAATTTTTCTGGCGGTTACACTCAATGGCCAGTATGTCGTAAAAATTTCAAGCCGATGACGCTTGTGGTTTAGGCTGTGAATTAGTATCCTATCTATATACCTATCTATATATATATATGAATGAATCCGGAGAAGCATCTATATATAATAGATATACGAGTAAAATGTAGCTTGCATACTGCAAGCAGATGGGCAACACTAATTTCATGTCGGCATCATATTGGGAAGGCCGTCAAATGAAAAAAAAAATGGATTGAAAATATTCTGATTATTCGCTGCAATTTATTCGTCCGGCATCGAACCCGGGTCTTCATGGTGATAATTTCTATGCAGCACAATAGAAGATCACCATCTCTAACTATCTGTGAAAATTCAAGCAGAAATATTATCTGCAACTGCCTCAAACGACGTCCTACTTTTCCCTTATATTTCTTATCAGAGAAATGTTAATGTGCTCTGGCATCGAACCCAGGAATAGTTCGGTCTTCTGGAAACTGTTTTCTTAAACCAGTCATAACCATACATTTTCCAGCCAAGCGGGAACTTCCTATCATTTCGATAAATGCATCAAAAAAATAATGAAATACTAACCCTATGTATTTTAAACGGAAGACATATTTACCGCCCGGCATCGAACCCGGGTCTTTCTGGTGAAACATCCTATGCAACATAATAGAAGATATTATTCTTTAACTATGTGCGAAAATTCAAGCAGAAATATTGGCTGCAACTGCCTCAATCGAAGTCTTACTTTTACCTTATATTCCTTATGAGAGAAATGTTAATGTACTCTGGCATCGAACCCAGGAATAGTACGGTCTTTTGAAAATTTTTTTCTTAAACCAATTGTTACCTTACACTTTCTGGCTGAGCACGAACTTCCTATTATTTCGAGAAATGCATAAAAAAAAATAATGAAAAACAGCACCCATGTATTTTAAAGGGCAGATCTTTGCATCGTCCTAGCATCGAACCCAGGATATTTTTTGTGAAAGTCATTTATGTTTTCAATAGATCATGACCATATATATACGCTCCTTGAGTTTCGGTTCTCTATCTATCCGTAAAGTATTTTTTAAAAATTCCCGAAAATCACGGTAATGCATTTAAACGAAAAAAATCTGGACTTTGGGTCCCTCTGGAATCGAACCTATGACACTGAGGATCAAAGTCGCTTTTTTCCTGGGGGTTTCACGTTATGGCCAATATGTCATAAAAATTTCAATTCAATGATGCTTGTGGTTTAGCTTGTGAATTTGTATCCTATCTATATAGCTATATATATGAATGAATCCGGAGAAGCATCTATATATAATAGATATGGGTCATCCATCTTGCTTTCCTTCTGCTTCCCTAAATTCTCCTCCAACCCCTCTCAGTACCTCTTCATTTTTGATCATGTCTGTCCAACTTATTCCCTCCATCCTTCGCCACATTTCAAAGCTTTCCAAGTATTTTTCATCTTTCTTTCTCAACGTCCATGTTTCGGATCCATATAACACAATACTCCAGATAAAGCACTTTGCAAATCTTTTCCTTAGCTCCATCTTGATGTTCTTTGCTGTCAAAAGATCTTTTATCCTCTGGAACGTTGCCTTTCCCTGAGCTATTCTACTTCTTACTTCCTCTATACAACTGCCATTAGATGTGATGGTGCTTCCCAAATATATAAATTTCTCGACCTGCTCCAATTCCTTCCCATTCAACCTAATTTGTACTGGGCCAGCCTTCTTTGATACCTTCATCACCTTCGACTTTTCAATGTTAACTTTCATTCCATATTCCTCTCCTTTCATACCGATTTTCTCTACCATTTCTTGCAGCATTTCTTCACTCTCTGCTATCACAGCCTGATCGTCTGCATATTTAATGGTTTTCACACTTTCTCCTCCTACCACTATCCCTCCAATCCCCTCCAAGGCTTCATCTACCAGTTTATCACCATATACAGTGATACCTTGGTTAACGACACTAATCCGTTCCAGCATAATCATCGTTTACCAAAACTGTCGTTATCTAAGGTGCGATTTTCCACTGGCATAATAATGGTAATGGATTACCGTATTTCCCGGCGTCGAGGACGCACCCCAGTTATTGGAAGCAAAACTTGTAATATTTACCGATTTAACTCCGGTGAGACAACGTGTGCCTATGTGAATTTAGCTTCAATTTAGCATTGAACTATTTTTAATATTCTACGCTAGCTGCTATTCAGTATGTTTTTTATGATGTAACGTTCACCAAATATTAGTTTATAATGTAGTGATTATAAGTAGACGTGCTGAAAAACGTGAAACTCCGGAAAGACCAATCGACAAAGTGTCGTAAGCCAAATCCTACGTCGTTACCCAAGATATTTTTTGGTTTCAGCAACGTCTCGTTAACCAAGTCTGTCGTTAACTAAGGCCATCGTAAACCAAGGTACCACTGTATATTACATATATATTATATGAAATTGGTGACAAGCAACACCCTTGTCTTACACCTCTGCCTATTGATGTCTGCTTCGTCTCATCTCCCCCTATCCTCACCACTACTCTTTGTCCTATATACAGTTGTTTTATTGCCCTTCTATCTTTCCAACCCACTCCAATTTCCTTTAGAATCTTCGGCAGGGTCATGTTTTTAAATTCATCAATTTGATGAGTGCTGGATTGCATCGATGTTTGTCTTATTACTCTGATAGATTATCGATTCTGGATGAATTTAAGAACAGTTCGTTGGTTTGTCTGCTGTTTGACAAGATGGCTCCTGTTGAATTTACAACTTGTTCCATTTCCATAATTCTTTAAACTCTGTTGAAATGTAAATCATCGCATCGTTTTTGTTCGTTGATTGTTGCATCATAAATACGTTATTTTTCCCATTGTAAACTGCCATTTACCTCCTTTTTAAGAGGTTATTGATATTAAAATTTGAATGACCCATTTTTGTCATCAGAACCATTGGCTCTTCATCGGGAATTAATCTCGATTGAAGTGATGTACTTAGGTGGAAAGCATCGTAAATCCATCGATGAATTTAAAAACCGATTGATGGATTTCTGATGCCATCGATGGATTCATCGATGAATTTCAAAACATGCCCCAGTTTATCCCATATCCCCCTTACTGGGTGAATTACTAAGAGTATAAAATGTGCGTATGATTGTTTGTATGTAAATAGTTGAGTTCCCATGAATCATTCATTGTAGAAGTAAGGTACCTTGGGAGATGAAAGGTTAATGACATCTTTTTCAGCAGGTTTTTCCTGAGAGGACAAAAGTCGCTCCTAAATGGCCGCATATCCTGAAAGACATTTCAGTGAGACCAATCTGTCCTGCCGTGCCACCAGAACCAAGGATGCCTGAAGTGAGTGCTCTAAATCTTCTCCTCAAACAAAAAAACAACCATCTGTTGAATCTTTATTTTTAATCATAGATATTTTGCATTGAAAAATATACAGGGTGGTTCAAAAGTCTGGAAACAGCTAATTTATTTCGAGCACGGGTAGAAAATCAGAATTCTGATGCTGGAGTCTTTATTAATTTTGCCCGGGGAATCAAATGGGCCCATCAGATTTTGGGCCCGATGGGGCCTTATACGAGATATGAGGCTCAACTTCGAAATCTCAAATGCAAACCTATACTTTTAATTGCAGATTTAGATTCAATGGGATATTTTACATCCGAATTGCTTAAAACTCTATATTTTTTGGTCCATTTTTGGGCCCTATTCAGCGTTTTTTGTTCGAAAATCCAGGGGCGTCGGAATCATTCAGACCAGGGGGCAAAAATTAATATTCTGATACTGATCATTCTGACCAAAAAATATTGGGTTTCAACCAATTTGGATGTAAGGTTTTCGTTGAATCTGAATCTGCAATTAAAAATATAGGTTTGATGATGATCTTCTATTGTGCTGCATAGTTAGTTCACCAGAAAGACCCGGGTTTGATGCCGGACGATGAAATTTTAGCGAATTTTAAGAAAAATTTCAATCCTTTTTTTTTTCTTTAGAGGAGCGTTCCGATATGATGCCGATATGAAATTAGTATTGCCGATCTGCTTGCAGTATGCAAGCTACATTTTACTCGTACTGTTAATTAACGCTCTAAACTTAACATTTTTGTTCTTGAAAACTAAATATTGGTTTATATTTATGTTTAAAAAAATGAAAATCTATGTTTTTTACTAGAAAAATCAAACTTTAGGCTCGTTGCGGGAGTCCTTAATATTTTTCTGTTCGATTAAAATTTTTTGGGGTAAATATATTCGACCATAGTGACAACTCCATATCGAATTAAAATTTTGAATTTTGAAAAAATGTTTTTCGTGATACACCTTATTGAATAATCATCTCATTTATAAAAATTCAGCCTGCGCATGTCTTTGGCCTTTAAAATTGGAAAATACTCGGTGAACTGCCTTGAAATATAAGCACAACGTTGCATTCAAATACGAGAGTGTTTCTATCGTAAGAAATGTTGAAAAATGCTGTTTTTTGGGTACCTCGGTTTACATTTGTTCTCGTGGTAAATTAAGGATTCAATCTGCGGTAGCGGAAAACATATCACTTGGAGAAAATAAGATTATGCTCAGTTTGGTGTGAGAACAACTCATAAAAGGTGTGTACTAAGCTGGCGATAAATTCACAAAGTCTAGGGGACCATATCGTAGCTGATACTTGGACAGTAGAGTATGCGTGTATAGGGCCCTATATAATTTTACTAGCTGAATTGATTCTCAACTGGGAGTATGGAAGTAGATTGAATTCTAGTTGTCCGTCGAGCAATACACCCTAATATATACATACAAACACACACATTTATCCATATGTAGATAGGTTATAATTATTGTAGCAAGTATTTCTACTACTCCACCTCATAATAATAATAATAATAATAATAATAATATTTATTAATCCAGAGACATACATAGGCTTGAATAGGACAAGTCAATCAACATATTCATAGACAGTCAATACATAATGAATAGAATACATAATGTACATAATAATTTCGGCATAATGAATAATAAAAATTCAATACATAATGAATTACAAGAATGCAACACACTCAAAATACATGATATTTAGTAGCAATATAGAGTTTAATCACACTTTCTTTTCGATTATAAATTCTTCTACGCTGTAGTAAACTTTATCTGTTAAAAATATTTTAATTTTGTTTGAAAATGCATTGATATTACTCTCCTTTATTGCACTTGGTAAAGCAATAAATATGAGAGCTATATAATGTTTACAACTCTATAAGATTAACTGGCTGGGAATTCCAATTGATTGTGGTGTGGCGATAATCCACGTATCGCCACTATACCTGCCGCATTAGCTTGGAACACTATTTGTTTATAGTTGTTTTGTTAGAAATGTGGCAACTGATAAACATGGATAGTTGAGAAGAGAATGGATCAGCCATATTCTGTGACAAGTCACAGACATTATTTATTTGCTATAAATGGAACTCATCAACAATTAGTTTCATTTTGTGAGATACTGATTTTTAGGTTAAATATGTCGTCACTTGTCCATTCTTTTTTGTTTACCTCTATCAATTTTTCTTCTTTTTAAAACTCTTTTAACCTACTTTCATCTTCAAATTTACCTATCCACCCTGTTCTTGCTAATTTATTGGTAATAATTGACAAAGTTAGTTTAATCTAGTGAATATTCTGTTTTTAATTATGTTATTTTCATGCATATAATTTTTATTTTTTTACCATTGAAACATCTCCTGTCGTTATACTTTAAACTCATTTTGCTATTAGTTTCAGTTTGTGATTTTTGTTTAAACATATCATCACTTGTGCATTCTTTCTTGTATGCCTCTATCAATTTTCCTTCTTTTCTTTTACAACTCTTTTAACCTACTTTTATCATCAAGTTTAGCTTTCTATCTGTAGGCTTAGCAGGTTTTTCACACTCCCCTTCTATTGAGTGTTTACCTGCATCGGAAAATTTTCCTCATGGCTCTTAGGTTTCATAATCCGCGTAGTAATTTTCTTCTTTTGCCATCTATCTCTATTCATTTGTCATACGACCAAGGGTTAGATATAAGACTTCCTAGTCTCAATCTTGCCCTAATTAAGTCCTTTTATTATTATTATTTGTATTTAGTATTAAATTTGGATTTGTTTTCACAGGGTTACTTGTCACAGTCGGGCGTCCATTTTCTGGCTGGTGCGCTAATGACCAACGAAAAGGAAGTTCCCAAAGAGGTGAGCGTTAACATTCAATTACGCCTTGTCTCCTTACTTTCCTAATTTCATAACTCCGAATCTTGGATCACCAATGTTACTATATTAAAAAAACAACAATCATTAAACCCTTTTAATTGTATTGAAAAATGTATTATAGGAAGGAGAAAAGGTTCTAAAACTTCTCAAGGTATTTGTTCTACTATTCCCTGATTTAGAAATCATTATTTACAAACATCTGTTCTCTGTTTAGGCAACTTAGTGATTGTGGTCATTTCTCCCGACGTAATCCCTGAGTCTATTGTTTAATTCTTTCAACGAAGGCTTTCCAGTAATAGTTTTGTATGTATTCCCTAGCCTTTTTTATTTGACGTCTATAATCTAACTTTTCCCAGCCACGTTTTTCAACCATTGCAGTGACGCTTTCTGTCTTCCCATATCAACACGAATCTTGCTTCTCTCCTTTGCACATTCTGTAATTTGTCTGTCCTTTTTGGTGTGGATCCCAAATGCTATCGTTGTACTCAAGCATAGGTCTAACAAGTGTGCCTTTTCCTTAACTTCCCTGCGGCACTCCCTAATGTTTCTGATAATGACATGAAGGGTTCTGTTAGGCCCGTTTCACATGGACACAGACTGTCCACGCTCCGCCCTATGCACGTGGGGCTTGGAAAGCGGTCGCCGCTTTTCACATGGACGCAGACAGTTTTCATCCGCCACACAATGTCAGTTGTGTGCAGCTTGCCAAGGTGGAAGAACGACATGCTTCTAAGTGCAATTCAAGCAATTGCTGTGTACTAGGTTATGGAAAAATGGAAGAAAAATGCCCTTTCATTTAGTTCCATATCCTGGAGGCGAAGGTCTTTATATTATTCGTTCGAGACATCCCATAAGTTCTTTCTACTTCTCCAATCAACAGCTCAGTGTCAATATCCATGGCGAAAAGACGCACTCGCACTGTTCTCTCCAAGCTTGCTCTAATTCTATTGACAAACCGTCCGCGTTCATGTGCAAGCACAAACCTGCCTCTGTGGCCCATACGTGCACGGACGGTCCGCAGGGCGTAGGGTCCACGCAGATGGCTCCTCCGCCTGCGGACTGTCTGCACTCATGTGTAAGCTTCCATTAACGTCAATGGAACCTTATCCGTGCACGTAGTGCGGAGTGCGGACCCTCTGCGTCAATGTGAAACGGGTCTTAGAATGTGAGTTTAGTTGTGTATACTAAAGGGTATTTATTCATTGCAAGACCAACGACAATAAGAATGGGATTTTTGTTGTGTCCCAATTGAAACTTAATCCCTCCTTCTTCTTGCATTTTCCCATCAGTTGGAGCCACTTTCGTCTCTGTGATCTCTACCCCACATCTAATTACATAGAATGAGACCCATTGTCCTATTTTCACTGCCCTATTCAGATGAGGAGTCTAAGCAAACAACTTTTGACAGTCACCAAGACTACCCTTGACGGCGAGCGGAAAACTTTAGTGACTTTCAAAGTATTTTTTGGTATATTGTATATTGTATACCATTTTTGATGATCATGTGCATTACCGTCACTTATTTCGTACTGTAACCCGTCAAAGCCTTATTTTTCAGTTCCTTTTTCTCATTCAGGTTAAAATACCTATTATCCGAACATATCCTTTATGAGAACCAACTTCAGTCCCCAAAAGTTCGGATAAATGTTCCTCTACTGTACTCCCTAGATTGGGAAAGCCATTTTTCATATTTGACCCCGATTAAGATGTCAAAGCAATAAATCCTATTCACAGAAATCGAAGGTCGGTATCGTATAATTCAACAAACATTTAATCACCGTGACAACACATTGTATTCTTCCCTGGATGCTTTAGCATACTAACTGCATAACTACTCTTAAGCGGTCTCTGCTATAGTATCAAATGGAAAAGCTAGAAATGTCCGAGGGAAAGGGCAGAGCAGAAATTTAATTCAGCATTTCGTAAGTGCGGCACATAAACACGGTAACTAAAAAAATTAAATACATGAAAGTGAAAATTCTGCATAGCACCGGAAGATTTCTTTCAGAGTGCGATCAGCAGATGAATCTCGAAATTCCGCAGATGGAATGAAAGACGAAATCGCAATTTGGGCTGATTTCTTTCAGTGACTTCCCACCAAAAGGAACCTTTCTCGGACCCAATTATTTCGATATGAGTGGGCATTAATTTAATCTATCTGTCAGAAGTGCCGATGGTGTGCGATGAATTATATAAATGTTTAAAATTAATAAAATAAAATAAAATCCCAATTCTGCCCTGTCTGTCCAGTCCAACCATATTTTCTTTCATTAGTTTAATGCAATTTATATGTTGTTTAACCTTTAACCCTCAAGTACTCCCGTCCCAAATCGTCATGTCAGTACTCAAGTTGGGTGGAATCCGACCGACTTCTTCCAAAGGGGAAAATTGTCTCAAAATGTAGTGAATAAATTTTTAATTAATTAGTGGTGTTGTCATATTAATGGTTAACCTGGTTGTTAAAATGACAAGCAAACTAAACAACAAATATGTTCAGTAAAATTCGATATCCCTGACGCCGAGTATATGGCTGATGAATTTGGAATATTGTGTATAAAAAGTAAACTCTTTAAAAATAAAATAACCTTTAATATACTAATGATAATTATTAATTATATTACATTTATATAACATCTCTAAAAATTAAGGTGGAAACAAGGTTAAAAATGTAATATTTTACGTAAAGGTCTTTCATCTACCTGGCACTACCGCTAAGAGAAATTTCTTTAAATAATTAAACTTCCATTTCCGGCGAAAATGCATGACTGGTTCAGAACATTCTAAAACTCAGCTGCTACGAGAAAGAAGATGTAAAAAAGCACTAATAAAAAGATATGGAATTTTAAAACTCACATGGGTAGATTTGACCCAGACGAGAGTACTCGAGGGTTAATAACAAAAAAAAACTTATGTAGTATATTCTCTAAAATTATTAAATTATCAGAAAGTCAGTTATACCAGATGAATTGGTTAATGGTAGTTAAGTGAGGTTTTTTAAAGGTCCATCCCTAGCCGCCGTTTTTGCAGCTTTATCACAGTTTTTTCTTATGACTCGAGCTCAGAGCTGATAAGGGACCTCGACTTATCAACAGATATCAGCCTTTATCAATTGAGAGGTAAAGAAAGGCATGTAGTACGATTTGAAAAGTTATAAACAATTGCAATTAATAACAATTTTATATCTTTGGCATGTCCCTCGTCTTAAGACAAGTACATGCGTCTTTCAATCTACGCTCTACAATGAAAATTAAGATTTTTTATGTTTTCTATAGAAATTACCTGGTGAGTTATGGCAATGCTGCATTGCTAGGAGGGTTGGGTTGGGTTGGTGTGTAAAATGGATATGAATAACAAACTCTTAAGGGGATATGAATATCTTCGGCATTCAAATACATGAAATACTTGCCTCTGGATATCCTGACATTGCAGTGTTGCCATAACTCAAAGGGTTATTTCTAAAGAAAACATAAAAACCTTGATTTTCATCGTAGAGCGTAGATCAAAATACGCATGTACTTGTCTTAAGACGAGGGACAAGTCGAAGATATCAATTTATTGTATATTGCAATTGTTTACAACTTTTCAAATCGTACTGCACGCCTTTCTTTACCTCTCAATTGATAAAGGCTGATATCTGCTGATAAGTCGAGGTCCCTTATCAGCTCCGAGCTCCAATCGTGGGAAAAAAACTGTGATAAAGCTGCAAAAATGGTGCCTAGGGATGGACCTTTAAAAAACCTCACTTAACTACCATAAACCGATGAATTATATAAATCTCTAAAATGTGTGAAAAATCGAAGAGATTTATTTGATTTTTCACTCGATGCACGTTGAAGAGGAAAGGATGGAAGTGGCTCGTACTGTGATCCCATTTAGTGGAAATCTGGTAGAGATACGTGATACTGATGAAATATGAAAATAGATATCATATATACGTGTTTGTGTATGTGTATCTGATCCGATATCCCAGCAGCCAGGTGTTACTGCCCCTGACCAGATATTGTGTCCTGTCCAGCCTACGAAAGCGAGTGAATTCATTCGAATGAAAACAATCGAATAATTATTCGATTGTTTTTTTAATCGATTGTCCCATCTCTACCAATTACCAATGTCCGCTAACTGAATCCTTCAATTTGTCAGATTCCTGCACAAGTGGACCTGGGACCAATTGCTGAGAAGACGTCCTCATTGAGGAATCAAGACATTAACAATCTTGGGGTAAGTGCCTCAGAAATGACTATTAAGACATTGGCAAACGTTTGCTTTTATTTCCAATGAAAAATTAGTGGTACATTTAAAACGCTTTGTATTTTTTGTTTATTAACTATTGATGGATAATAGTTTGATGATCAGTAGGATAATAATAGTAAATTTAATCTGCTCTGGGATTTTTTAGTCTTGTAAGAGCAGAAAAAGTAATAATAATATTATGTTTATTAAAGGCGTTGACCCCTTGACAGTTTACAATAAAAACATATACAGTTCTATAAAATAATGAATTTTTTTTTAATTCAGAAAATTCTTAATATACAATAATGCAATGCAAATGATACTCCCTGCCTGTGAACACCTTACAAATTAATTTTGCATGACATTTAAGTTCAAGAAACAGATTGAAAATCTTTTTGGTCCTCTTGAGCCAGATGCAGGCTCATCAGGTGGTTAAATTACCATTAATAACTAAGATTACAAATTATTTAAGATTTGGAGTATTTCTTAAATTAATAATGAACATTAAAAACAATTTCAAACGTTTGTAACAAAATAAAGCATTAAGTTTAAAAAACTATCATAAAATACTACTTATGATTGTAAATCTACTTGACTATTGCACTAATTATGATATGAAAATCGATATCAAATTCAGCAATTATATAACGATTCAGAACAAACATAGAACATATACCAAGTATGTAATCCACAAGACCTTAGAAAGCATTGTATATAAAATCACAAATTACAACTGCAGATATAAACTTAGATACAATCATTAGCATCCCATGTTTAGACCATACTATCGCAGTTAGAAAATACTGTCGCAGTAAGAAATAAGCTCAGGAAAAATAAGTACAATCGATAAAATACTATCTAGAAAATACCATCACTAAGAGATAATCAAGAAAATATTATCAATAAGCTTATAGAAAAGACAGAAAGATCAGATGTGGCCAGCACATGACTTTCTCCATATATAAGATGTAAATATATATCTACGATGGTATTTTTGAACTCTACATTCAATCTAAACTTGGAAGATATATGCAAATACATTTTTTGTAATATTTTTAGACAACTGTATATACATAAACATCAGATTAATGGAGGCATCTTGTAAATATGGAAACGAGCTTCGAATAATAAAACTCGACTTCTGGTTAACCAATTTTCTCCAAAAACTAATCAACTCTAACGACACCAACCAAAGTACTATATATGAAATTTGGTGTTGATACAACGAATTATTTTCATTTTAGAGCGCCCACAAAGTACATAATCAGCTACTTCCAGTTTATCAGTATTTCACAAATAACTCCTAAACAATCAGTGATACAAAAATATGGTTTAAGCAAAAGTAATAGTATATTACATTTTCTAAAACTTTTATTTTTAGTAGTATATACCTAAATATCATATTTATGGAGATATTTTGCAAAAACGGAAATTTGCTTTGAATTATAAAGCTCGACTTCCGGTTTAACCGATTTACTCCAAAAACTAATCAACTCTGATTAATGACTACTCACTTACCTCAGTGCTATGTAGTTTGGTATTGATATGCTTAACAATTTTTACGTTAGAGCGCCGACAAGCACACATACACATATACACACAGACATCATTCCAAAAATGGTCAAAACATGTTCTAGGGACCCCAAAACATGTATTTCTGATGAAATCTCAAAGTCCATTTTTTCATGAAAACAATACTTTCTCTATACTTCGTATATGGAGAAAGTAAAAATAAAATCTAGTGCAAATATTATCTGCTCACATCAAAATTATACAAATATAGATAAAGAATAGACATAAGGTAATAATAAAAGACATAGTCTGCTCTAATATAGATGATACGAGGGCAGATCGGAAAGTAACGCACAATAATTGTTTTCTCCCCTGGTACTGCAGCTGGAATGTTGAAATTTCATCACCATATAGTTTGAAGTTTGAACTATATCGTAGTGAACTTTCAAAATCCAGCTGCAATACCAGGGTAGGAAAAAATTATTGTGGGTTACTTTCCGATCTGCCCTCATACAAAAAAGAAATAAGCCAGTATCATGGTTTTGGTATTAATCCGTGGTGACCAGAATATAATAAAACAATTTTCCTTTAAAAGATTGTGCAGAAGTGGAATTTTTATCTAAAAGAGGCAGGTTGTTCCAGAAATTATATGCATTAATTAAGAAGGATTTCAAGTAAGTGTTAGTCACATTGATTGGACATAAACGAAAGTTAGGGCCGAGTAGTTTTACAAGAAACAGAATATTTGAAAGTGAACTGCATGGATACTGCTTCATGATAAAATTCTTTTACTACACCACAATACAACTACAAACACTTTGTAGTTGTATTGTGGTGTAGTGAAAGAATTTTATCATGAAGCCGTTTTGTATTTATGAATACCACAAAGTGAAACCTGTGTCTGTTTCGTTTATTAGGTCATGGATATAGTGTGGTTAAAGATCGTGAAAAACTGTGAAACAAAAAGAACCAAGCATGTATTTTCTCCTGGTATTTGGTCTTAAACGCTTCAACTAACGATGGTAACTGGAGATATGAACTACTGGAGGGTCAAAAATTGTCCACTTTTATTTTTTTTCGATTAAATAACACTGAAACATAATATCTCTTCAGCAATTGCCTTCTTGGATTTTTAAAAACTTCTTACAATGATATTTGTTGCTAAAAATTATACTATTGCGATAAAAATAATGAAATTTTTATTTAAAAAAACTTATCAAAGATGAGGATATGATAAAGCTTCTTCTCATTGGCTTTAAAGCTCTAATTTGGAAAATAAGTTTGTAAATTACTGTAAGTTATGCTTATAAATCAACAACAAGTTACAGTAAAAAAATTAAATTATTAAAATTAATTAAAAACTATTTGTCAAAATATATGATTCCATTTGGTTCAAAAATATGTAGCAGGTTGTACCAAGGGAGGGTCATTTTGTGCCATTTCTGCTCTCATTACTTTGCTTTAAAGAAACATACAAAATGCATCAACATACAGTTATCTTTAACAACCTATATTTGACTATGCAACAAAGTAATAAGACTGTATAACACGAATAAGTTCTTAAAATATTGAAAAAGAAAAGTGGTGGACATTTTTTAAGCCTCCCTTGGTCCTTAAGGGTTAAGGTTAGGTCATCGTAGACTAAGAAACAGTAGTCGAAAGCAGAGAGTGGAGACAAGCATTTTATGGGGTGATTGAGGTAGATTGTTCTTATGTAGTTTTGGCTGATTTAATGTTTTATTAACCTTATTCGATTTTGGAGACTTACAGATTCCATGAAAGTATGATTGCGAGGGTGATTTCAGACCAAATTCTTAAAGGGGACTACAGAACCATCTACAATAATGTTGGAGGTACTAACAAAGTAAAATTTGCTGAAGGACTTTGAGTTACCAAAGATGATAGATAGCAAGATCCTAGGATAGGAAGATACTTTTGCTTTAAGGAGTGAAGGGCTGTTAATGAAAGCTATCAGAAAGAGTAACAGAAATAGTGAATTTTCTATCCAATTTTCCAGTACCGACGAGAAATAAGGGACGATCCGAGCTATCAACGTTCGAAGTCGAGGGTTTCCGAAAATGTCGATGGTGCACGTTGTGTGACTTTGTTCCACAACATTCTAAAAATATAATATGAAACAGTTCATCGCTGACCTCTGAGCTATGAAGATGCTTCCATTGGGAAAGAAATACGCATGTCTATGTAAGAACCCTGCAAGCCGCGTTTTGGCGTGTGGCAGGGGGTGCAAGCACCTTGACTCTATTTTTCTGAACGGTTGCATTCGCGTATACTTCGATGAAAAAATGAATTTTTGAAACGATTCGTTTTAGCATCTATTTCCCTAATCTTTCGGGCAGTATCAGAACGGCCCATATAACAGTGGCATTTTAATGGTAACATCATCTGAGAACGTAATTTCTCTGAACTTATTTAATAAATTTAGCCTTTAAATTTTCTTCTATCTTCCTTAATGATTCCCATCCCTTTATCATCTGAGTGACACTCGCTGTTTTATTGCAGCAATTCTTTACAAATCGCCTTTCGTTGAACTTTTTCTAAATCCCGAATATGACATTCCTCGGCCCATACACTACATGCATACTCAAGGTGAGGCCTAACTAACGCTAAGTAACATCGCTCGCACACTTTTTCTTCGCTCCTACCGACTTTTCTTTCAATGAAGTTCTGTAAGTGCTTTTCCACATATATTTTGGATGTGGGCACTCCATGATAGATTGTTCGTGAGAGTTACTCCAAGATACCGATTCTACTGTCATTAGGAATATCGCCTTAGCATTTACATTAATTGATGGATTTGGTGCTTTTCTTTGGTCATTGCTCTAATTCTAAAGTAAAGACTATTTAAAATGAATTTGCATCAAGTATCCCGTAATATTATTTGTTATATTGATTTTTCTGCTCAAGATTATGTATTTTGTGTACTGAATCTTTTCACCAGTATTCCGGTGGATGATGCAGTGAAGAAGCTTTCCGAAATCTTAAAACTTAATAATTTGGACGATTTGGTGTCAAAAGATCTTGTTTCTCTAGTGAAGGTATGTCTCAGCCAAAACTATTTCCTATTTGATGGGTGTTTTTATGAACAAAAAGACAGTTTGGCAATGGGGTCGCCTTTTTCCCCATTACTGGCAAACATCTTCATGGACTCCTTAGAAGAAAAGCTGTTTAAATGCAACTTGGTTTTATTTAGTAATATTATCTGTTGGTTTTGCTATTTTGATGACATTTTTTTGTGGATGGAATGGCACCCATAGACAACTTGCTGCTTTCCTTGCAATTTTGAACTCCCTCCACCCAAACATTTCCTTCTCCCATGAGACCAAATGTAATAATACCTTGAACTTCCTTGACCTAACTCTAACTCTTAAAAATAATAAGATTGTATTCAACATCCATCGTAAACCCACTTATACAAATAGTGTCATTTCTGCCTTTTCTAACCATCATTACTCTCATAAATTAGCCTCTTTCCATAGCCTTATCGATTGATTGCTTCAGATAACCCTTTCCCCCATTAACTATTCTCGTGACCTAAGTACTATTAAAGCTATAGCCAGTGCCAATGGATATCCTACCTGTTTGATTGACAAATTGCTTTCACGGAAAGAGAAGAACCTCATTACCAGATGAATTTTTCCCCTTGCCTCTGTAACTGATATAGAAACCCCTCGACGTGTAGCCCTCTCATTTAAAGGCTCCATATCTTATAATCTGCAAAACCTTTTTAAAAAATCTGATGTGGCCAGCACATGACTTTCTCCATATATATAAGATGTAAATATTTATCTACGACAGTATCTTCGAACTCTATATTCAATCTAAACTTGGAAAATAAGTGATTATTTTATAACAAATTATCTTTTATGTCACAAGCATTATAAATAATGTTTTTCAGGACATTTTTGATGAAAAACAATGAAGTGGCCTTCGCCCAAGCGCCCAGAGCGCCCACAACGTGCACAATCAGCAACTTCCGGTTTATCAGTATTTCACAAATAACTCCTACACAATCAGTGATACAAAAATATGTTTCGTACAAAAGTTGTGGTAAAATTAATTTTCTAAAACGTTTATAAATAATAGTTTATACCTAAATATCATATTTATGGAGATATTTTGAAAACCGGAAATGAGCTTTGAAGAATGAAGCTCGACTTCCGGGTTACCGATTTACTCCAAAAACTAATCAACTCTAAAGACATCAACCAAAATACTATGTATGAAATTTGGTGTTGATCCAACAAATAGTTTTCATGCTAGAGCCCCCACAAAGTACTGCTAGCAGCATAAAAAAGTTACCACCTAAGATGCAACCAGCATAACTCGAGAAGGGCGAGTCTTACAGATTCTCTGTTTTGAGCGCGCTTTTAGTCTTCCTCTTTATGCCTGGCACGTTTTGAAGGCTTTTGTGATGATATATATTTTATAAATAATTGCTGAAAGTCATTGCTTTTGCTGCGGTAGAAGCAGTATTGTATTATGAAAGAATTAAATTTGTATTACGTTAAATCGGCTCGAATCTCAAGCGTAATTCGCTCTTCTTCATAAAATATTGGACATGAATTACTTTGACTGCTCATATCTCCTCCTAAAATAAAATTTTCCATCACTGCAGATTTAGAATGAATTTGGTTATTTCAGTTAATGCTCCACATGCCCGCAGGATGAATGTTTTCGTAAAGATTATGATATGATAATTAAGAGAATATGAACTACTGTAAATTAGGTCAACGGAAGAAGGGGAAATTATAAAAATGTAATAAGAATAAAAATGGGGTAATAATGAAACAATACCTGCTATTTAAAATAATGATATGTAATAGTGGAATTCAAATAGGAAATAAGTTGCTAGTTTTCATTGAAAACGAATTTGTGAAAGTCGCCACGTTGTTTGGACGCCATTTACATTTGCAGGGAATTTTGATTTAAATAATTTGAATAGTAGCACACTTTATACTATACGTGAGATAGGCCATCTGTCCTCGCTATAATCTCGCAATAATCTTTTTTCTATTGGGCTGCGAAAATCATTATCGTTGAGAATAGGGTCATGTTGTGTCGTATTTCGTCATGTAAATCATAGCTAAGGAATATATCTAATAATTATGTTCTATACAGAGTTATATTTTTGATGGATACTCAGCCGAGGGCTCCGGTCGTTTAGGACTTACTACTATCGAGCCTGTAGTCTTTTAACAAACCGCTTTATATTGTATGTGCGAACATTTCTTTTGAATAATTAAATCAGAAGGACTAGTCGTGCAGAGTCGAGTCAATCACCAAAAGAATTGTATAATATACTTCTAATTATTTAATTCCTTTCATTTACACCTTCTATGTAATAAATGTTTGAATGCTGAAACAATTAATAATTTCAACATTGGAAAAAGGTATGAACCAACAATTTTATACATAACTCCATTTTTAAAATACGCACGTAATGCATTCATGCATGAATAATAAATTTAAATCTGCTACTAAGGGTTTCAGCGGTCAGTTCCCTTGGGTGCTATTTCTGCTCTCCTTGTTTTCGTCTACATAACGATATGAGTGCCATTCATACTGGGCTTCTCAACGAAACAAAGGTAGCTTCTCCGTGGGGGTGAGAGAGGAAAGAGAAAGGGTCTTCATTGGAGCGGTCACAGGTTACTTCTGTCTTTAGTCGCTTCAGACTGTCTAATATTCAAGGTGGGGTTTTGCACGAGAGCGAGAATTACTTAAAGATGCCAGTTCTTAGTTGTGGACGGAAAAATAATGAAGAGTTCGTCGATGAAGGAATATGAATGGGGTCAGAATTAATTACTTATATATTTTTTACATAAAGCATGGAGACGATGATAGGAAAATAAGCAATGGGGATACTGAAAATTTTATGCTTACTAAGAAGAAAATGATGATTCTCTTCAACACTAAGGCATTCATCTAAGAAATGTAAAGATAATATGGTAAACAAGTTCAGAAATTATATGCACAGATCCTGGGATGTAGGCTGTTTATACGATTGAGAAAATGGTTCAATTACAAGATTGAGAAAACGATTTGAGCCATTTTAAGACAACATAATGCAGGTTAGAGGGTGACTGGAAAAATATATTTCAATGGTTCAGCCAAAGAGAATGTAAATGAGATAACCATTCAAAAAAGTTCCGATTTTTGTGGCAGTTTTCAAGTTAAATTTTCCTTACCTACTGCATTTGGTGTTATGTGAACTCACTTCGAAAATGTTCATTTACATCCAAAATTCATAAACCATTCATGATAGACCCATCATAGTCGAAATTATTTATTATCACTGTAAATTTATTTAGCTTTGAAAATTAGTAGGATTTAATCATGTATGCAAATAGGAATATGCATTCAATGTGCATACATTCATGCATATTATTAGAGCTTCCGCCAGTTAATCCTACATAAATGTCGAGCAATTCACACATTTAAATTTCTGCATCTTCAAGATATCGTAAATGTCTTCCTTATCTTTAAACCAAGAAGTTTTAAGGAAGAATAGGCCCATGAAACCAGCATTAAGATTCAGGAGTAATAGATTCTCCTGACAATAAGAAATATTTCCCAAGAAGGGAAGCTTTACCCATCTTATTTAAGACTAATTATGGGTAATAAGTACGAGATGTCAGTATTTCTAGTGCTATATCTGATAATGGCTGATGGACTTAACTGGCCTCTCATAAAAAAGGAAAGGGAAAATACGAAGCCTAAATTTTAATTATTAAACGGATTTTACCGATGTAAGGGCAACTCAGATTGATTATGCCTGATTAAGTAGTTTTACTAAATGTAATTTCCGTAAAAATATAGTCATTGCTGAACGACTATAAGAAATGGCGGAAATAACTAAGGACAAAGATTCACAATTTCTTATATAATGCTGTTTCACAAAGTAACGGCTTCTTCAATCAATTTGACTATAAGGAAATTATTCAGAGAACTAGAAACAAAGAAAGCTACATCCATTGCAAAGGAATTTGATTACAATCATCGGGAAGGGGTAATCTGAAGATTATTGATATTCTGGGCAGGCAGACGTTTAGAACTAGTTCCCCTTAGTGGATAAAAGAAAGTTTAATAAAATATTGTGACCGGGTGTAATCCTTAAAATTCCTTAAGCTATGCGTATAATTTTATCATTGAAAATCTTCAAGGGATCTGAGAAGAGCCCACAAGCGCTGTGGACGGTCTCCCAGACTGCCCATATCTTGGACCGTCTATGCTTTCAGCAGAAGAATTAAACATATATTAACCATAGAAAGATCACTCCCTTAGAAACTTAAGCTTCGTAAAATGCCAATTCCAATATTATGTTCTCAATATTTACATTCAACTTTTCAGGCTTTTTTCGCTATTTCTTCTAACCAATGATTTTCATAAACCTTTGGGATATCCTTACAAATCAATCAACAATAAAACGGGAAAATTTAAGAAATAGCTATTTGCAAAAACTAGCGTTCCTTTGGTTCTTTTTTATTACTAACATTGGATGTATAGGGTTTTCAATTCTTTTATTCCATTAAATGATAGACACAGTTATCAGTTTCGTAGATTTTAAGAACCTTTAAAATTAATATAAAAAACACCAAAAGTAAGTGAATACATTTTTTCTTTCAGTGTTGATAATAGCCAAAACGTTAAACTCATCTTGATTCACTTATAAAATTTACTAGTATATCTCACCTGGTTTATAAAACACAAAATAAGGATGTCATTTAAATACGTATTTAAACTCAATTACAATCGTCATTACTGTAACACACACACAATTGCCCATTCTGTGTCGAGTACTAAAAACTAATACCTCTAGCTAAGTCTTAGGTTTGGTTAGACCTCGATTAAACCATTGTCATGCAAAAGTGACAGATCTACGGATAGCGGTCTTATCATTTTCCATAACTGATAAAATAAAAGATGGTTTTCTTAAAATACTGAGAACTGTAAAATAAACAAATTTTAATACTCTTTGGAGTCGATTCCTGGATCAATAAATAGCTAAAAATATGAAAGAAGTATCTTTTGAGAAATAAAATTTCGAGAATTTTACCAAAAGGACGTCCACCGCTGGCCTTTTACTACAGTTTTTACTAGAAGCCATTACTTCGAAACGATAAGGAATCCATGGATCCAATTTTTAGGACAGTGGTTTCATCAAGCGATTTATGATTATTTTCATTTAATCCACATCAAATAAACAGTGAGATCTCGTAAGTTTTAGGCTGAAAAACATACAATATTTCTAATCTGATGCTCTGCAGTCCCACTTTATGAGAGATTTATTTCTTCGAGTCATTCTTCTAATTGCGAGCTAAAAATTATACATATATCAGAGAAGGCTAGCGAACACATTATTTTAGATAACATTAAAATGAATCAAGCAAATTATAACCCAAATACTCTTCTCCCAACGAGAAAGTTTTTCCTTTCCATTCCCCTTTGGCAATGAAAGGATTATCTTGCCCTTCTCCCCCACCTATTTCGTTTTGTCCTGTTTAACAGTTTTCCAGGAATTCTGCCCTTTCACCTGCAGGTCACACTTTTGTTCCTTCTCATTCTTTCTTCTTTTTCCAGACACACCCCATATGGAGGATCGCGTATTTATGTAAATGTTGAAGATAGTGCTAGTAAGCGTCGGAGCTAATTGTGTGAATTTTTCTACAATGTTGTTATAAGGATAATATAATTTTACAAATTAATGGATTATACAATCTATAGTAGTCACGAGAGTAAGGGGAAATGGTAATCTAGAAAAGAATATTCGTTATTTAAATCAATCGAATGAGTTTTAACTTAGAAGAACTCCATAGGTAGCTAAATACAAGGAAATAAATAACTTTGTCAAAGTTATACGACTTTCTGTGTGGAAGTTTTGGAACTCTTATTTCCTTGTATTTATTCCTTAGTTATTTCTCTTGATAATAGAACGATTTTCAATTGGAAAAGTTAAACGAAAGGTTTGTAAAAGCAATCAAATTATAGTGATCCACCGAATCATGCATATATCTTATATATAAAAGTTCAGCCTGCGTATGCTTGTGCCCGCAAAACTCAAAAACCACTCGGTCACTTGACTTGAAATTATTACTGAACATTTCATTCTAATATTTATATGAAATATAAAATACGAAAGTATTTCTTTTTAAAAAAATGGTGACACTTTGTCCTTGCTTCGATCCCAGACGAGTCAAAGCATTTCCGTAAGAAATGCACGTAAAGCTCATTTTCGTCGATGCAGACTTCATTTCTTTTGCAAAATTAAATTGAAAAGAATTGTCACACGAGATTGTGACGTAAACCAATAGCAGAGAAAAAGAATACAAAACCTTATTTTGGTCATTAATTATTGTTTTCGAACTGAATTTTCGAAATTTTACTCGGAATACCCGAATTTCGTTGTTAATTTTGTGAGTATAAACAACCGGTCCCCCTGACAAAAAATGCCATTGTTGAATCCAAGATTCTGGGTTTTGGCCTATTTAGAGCTAAGAAGAAGAGAAAATTTGGTGGTTTTGTTCACATTGATAAGCATAATCAATCGTTCGAAGTGATTTAAATGATCAATTTTCGAAAAACAAAATGTGAGTTAATTTGATGCCGAATGTTGTATTCAGTGAAATTCATTTGTGTTGTTTTCGAAATGATTTGATAGTCTGTTATTGGAAATCAAAGTGAGAGTTACAGCATTAAATTCGATTCATTTCTTTAGTTATTTTCCAGTTGGTCGTCGTCAAATACAATAGTATGCGTTAACACATCAAATTTTATGGCAGATAATGGACAGTAGTAAATGATTTTTATATAAATAACGAAAATTCTCCATCCAAACGCGAGAGCCGAGCTAGCGTAAGGTACCATGTTCTCCATCTTTCTTTTCTCTCCCTCCCTTTTTGAGAGAAAAGCTCGCTGGCCTGAAACGTGGACTTAGAATTTCTTGGTGGGTCAGGGGAGGTAACTTTTTTTGCTCTTAGCTGTACAAACACAGTGATAATAATTAACTCTCAGTTGTGTCTATTTGTTTATAAATTATCGATCAATGGCTAAACAATAATTATATGATGCTATCTATTATATATAATTCCTTTTCTGGATTTATTCATATGTATCTATTATATATAGATGCTTCTCCCGATTCATTCATGCATCTAACTATATATATAGATAGATAGATAGGATACTAATTCCCAGGCTAAACCACAAGCGTCATTGACTTGAAATTTTTACGACATAATGGCCAGAACATGTAACCGCCAGGAAAATTGCGATTTTGAGCCTCAGTGCCATGGGTTTGATTCCAGAGGACCCCAAAGTCCTGATTTTTCCCATTTAAAAGCATTGCTTTGTTTTACGGGAAATTTAAAAAGAAATTGACAATGAAGATGCAAAAAAATACATTGAGGTAGTTTTTCATGATTTTTTTTGAAGCACTTGTTGAAATGATAGGAAGTTCCTGCTTGGCTACAAGATGTATAGTAGGAATTGATATAAGAAAAAAATTTAGATAAGACCGTGCTATTCCTGTGTTTGATGCCAGGGTTTATTAAAATTTCTCTCATAAGTAATATGAGGGAAGGGTTAGATGTCGTTTGAGGCAGTTGCAACCAATATTTCTGCTTGAATTTTCATATAAAGATAGAGATGGTGGTCTTCTGTTGTGCTGCATAGAAAGTATTACCAGGAAGACCTGGGTTCGATGCCAGATGGAAAAATTGCAGCGAATTTTATGAATCTTTTCAATCCTTTTTTTCTTTTGAGGACCCTCTCGATATGATGTCGACTTGGAATTTGTGTTATCAACATGCTTGCAAAATGCAAGCAACATTATACTCGTAAGTAAATGGATATACCTAAAATAAACAACTTAACACCTCTATGTTGTCCTGAGGCAATGGAATAGGTATCGAGAAGCAAAGTGGTCACTTCCTGTCCATCTAGGTAGAGCAAACTCCCAAAAGTGTTAAAAATAGTAAATTAAAGCTCACAACTGCCACTGAATGAAGCGATTAAAAAAATATGATTCATAAATAATTTATACCTGTTTGTGATTTTCTTCTAGATTTTGTGCAAGTTTTGACAGTAAAGATTCTTTAATATCAAATCCCACCAAGTGCCGCTGAATGCTATTGATTAAGTGCATGGTTTTTTATTTCCTTATTAGTTCGCTAGAATTTCTGGAAACTGCAAAACAATTGCCTTGGGGATTGAATGTGCTTTTCAGGATAAAATTGATGTATCGCATGTTAGTTGCTTTGAAGGCTTTGGCATGCTTTCTTACTGGAATATAAACTGCTGAATGTTTGAAATAACTTTAAGATCTCCTTTTGGACTTACCACTCGCCTTTCTGCTTGAACGCTACTATTTTTAATAACATTAGACACAATAACAATACTTTAAACTGAAGCAAGATACAGTGAAATTGATACTGCACACATTTTTAGATGCATTTGAAATTGAACGTTAAAATTTAGCAAATATTTGCGTAAAAGTTTGGTATTCTCTTTTCAGAAATATCTCGCACATCTACTAAATATTAGCATCAATTTTAAACTGCTTTTGATGTAGACTGCTTATATGCAATTATTCGTTATTCCACTTGTAATTTGGAAATAAATTGGAAGGTTTTTGGCCATTTTTTGCAAAAAAAATCGAGAAAACCAATTTAGGTTTGTGCTCAATTTGAAGCTTCTAGCAAGATCTTTCCAAAAACCCTAGAGATATTCAATTTACACAGCCATTTTTCCAAAACTCGTTTAAAAGTTGAAATGAATTGGAAATATTTCAGTTTTTTGGCATTTGCTTAACAATCAACAAAACCTATTAATTTTTCAGCTGGTTTTGAACCTTTTCACAAGGTCTTTCTAAAAAAATTGAGAAGATTTTCACTTTTGCTCGGAAATTTTCCCAATAGAGTTGAAATTTTGAAAACAATCGCCAGTTGGGCATGGCAGGGGGATTTTGCTTACAAATCAAGAAAACCTATTCATTTCTGTGCTGGTTTTGAAGCTTTTGACAAGCTCTCTACAAATTGCTAGCAGATTTTAAATTTTGTGCGGCAGTTTGCCACACAAACAGTCAAGAAAGCTAAAAAATATTCTGAAAATTTTCAGTTTTTTGGTCATATTTTGTTCATAAATTAAGAAAACCTTTTCATTGTTGTGCTGGTTTTGAAATTTCACTCAACGCATGCTCATCTTTTAGTCAATATTGTTCTGATTTTTGATTCTTGTGTTGGTCTTGCTTGTCCACAGAAGGCTATACTGTTGCTTTGTCGGCTTTCTTTGCTTCTTATCTTTTCCTTTGCATCTGCATGACTTTCTTTCCCACAGAACACTTTGTCGGATTGCATCTCTCAGTTCTATCAAATCTCAACGCATCCTAAGACATTTTTCCTCCGATTTCAGACCTTGACGACGCTGTTGGATGCTGCTCACTCTGGTCCATTCGAGAGCTGTCTCTGAGGAATGGTTTTGCTGTCGAAGGAATTCTTATCAGTTTCGTTCATTGTATTGGTTGTCATCATCCTGGATCTTTGTATCTCGTTTCATTTTATCAGTTGCCGCATTTGGTATTGGTGTATGAACATCTATGTGTTTCCAGCATCTTTACCATCAATAGTATTATGTCGTCTCGTAAAGTACCTTATAATGAACATCACTTTTTTAATATGAGTATGATTTTTAATTTATGTGAAAAACTTTTACACAGACTAGATGTGTTATTTTCTTGTTTAAATTCAAACTTAAGTGCCTCAATTGAGACATTCGTACAAAGAATTGTCTGCATTATTATTAATTTTTTGCTAATATGTATGCGTTTTTTTGAATCGCAATGTATGTGAAGGAGTTTTTACATATACGAGATTCGTTTGACAAAATTAAGTCATTAGTGTACTTAATTTCAAACCAGATTTATCTGCATTCATTTCAAGGTGATAATTACTTTATTTGCATTATCTTAATGTGATTTTTAATTGCAGACATAGAACAAAATGATAATACATGTTAACATAAATAAGTCATTCTGCGTACTTAATTGAAACCAAATTTATGTGCGTTAATTTCAAAGTGATGAATACTTTATTTGTATTATTTCACTGTATTTTTTAAATCGCTGACACAAAACAAAAAGATTTGCGCAAGTCAATCAGTCTCGGCTTACAAGTTTTGTCTAGTCGTGCAGATGGTTTCAAATCATCTTTAATTGTTTAATTAACCCTAAATGAGGTTATATATTTATTTCACCATTTTGGTTTTGCATTGTCTGACATTCCACAATCTATTCTGTGATTTCCCGAACCGTTTTGTGAAAACCTCTGATTTTTGTACATATATATATATATATATATATATATATATATTGGAATTGATTTTGGGTGGATTAGCTAGCAATATCCCTGCACGTCGTACGGGGCTCTATGCAATAGGTAAAGTTAAGAACGAAGGATTACAGGACATTTCTACATCTATAAAATAGATAAATGTTGGAGTTTGTATGTATATAAGTGCAATGAGGAAGACCAAAGATCTTCTTTGGAGATATGGTTAAAAAAACAAGGCTCAATATTGCTTAAAATGGGTGGAGGAAATTTATAAGTTCTTGTAAATGTTCATAGATATGTATGGATGTCTGTGTATATATATATTTAATATGTACAAACATATATGCAGTTCTAGTCCCTTTGAGCAGAAAACAGTTAGTAGATGCAGTCGTTTGTTTTGCGATTTAAACTGGACGGGAAGTTGGGAGAGCTCTGAAAATTCTCAACTAAAATTTTGGGGTGTTGATCACATGGCATGTGCGTTGTTTCCTTGTTGTTTTTATATTTCGTGGACGTTTCTAATGATTGTGGCAACCACTGCACTTTGTCGCATCGTTTCTTTCTGCGTTTGTCTCTATCACATTCAAATACCATGATGTTTTGACTTGAAAAGACCGTATTTCGTTTTGTCATTTTTTTCTCTGTTCGTTCAACCGCAACGACTTTTTTTGATTGTCCTAAAGACTTGAGGAACTACTGAGTATCCCTTTATAAACCTGATTACTTTAAAATACATTGAAATACTTTGAATACTAAACTTTTAAATTGCACCACCTGTTTCAACCTAACCGCTCATTGTCAAACACGAAATAGGTTTGCGCTGGTTTAATCTATTATCTTCCAAACTGGTCATGCAATTAAATAGTTTTTGTGGAATTTGTATGGTTATTTTAATGTGGTCTTAAGGATTTTTAAATGAAAGAGGTTTTATCAAACAAAAAAGGAACTTTTACTGTTCTGTGTATAGCAACCTCTGCTTAAGTTTCATAAAACTAGTTATGTTTAACAATCCTTTAGATTATGTCAGATATCCCCTATATTTCAGCCTCCTCCGTGAGTTTTATTTAAATATGATCGTGATTACTGAATTCCACCTAATTAAGGTTTTTTTGATTGAATTCATTCCAATTGCTTTTGTTTCATGTTGAATTTCATCCCAAAACCCCTTGCTTTGTTAATAATTGTATTAACTAGAGTCCGTATTAACACATGTTGGTGTTTTTTCATTTCAATTTATTTATAATACCTATTTTGGCATTATTTAAGCATCCTCTTTCGATAATATGAGTAAAGCAAATAATTTTACTAAGTTTTACTTGTTATGGATGGTTGAAAAGTCTAATTCTTGTAATTAATGTTGATAATTTTTATAATTCCTTATGTTATCCTATTCTGGAATTGATACTCATGACAATCAAAGCTCAATTTATTCAATCATCAAGAATTCAGTTATTTTGGCTGATCATGAAAGTGTTTAATACTCAGTGGATTGCTTTGTCCTGGTCTCTGTTAGAAATTCCTTATGCTATCCTACTCAGAAATTGATACTCGTGGCAATTGAATTTTAATTTGACTTATTTGATAAGATTCTGAACTCTTTGGCTGTTCTCTAAAGTGTTTAATACTCATAGGATAGGTTCATACTGGTTTCTGTTAGAAATTCCTGCTTCCTCAGTTCAGATATTCTAATAAGAGATCTGTTATCGTTTGACAAAACAAAAATGGAAGCAATAGGATTGTAGTGTAGGTCCCTTTTGTAAATATTGTTTATTAAAAAAAAAGAAAACGAGGTAAGAAGTGGATTGCTCATTCTTAGTTGAATAGATACTTAAATGTGGATGATTGAAGATGGATGAATGATGATAGCGAGTCGTTGTGTTATCTTAAAAAGTGTGGTTTCGTTTGAAATCCAATATCTGTTACTTATGCGTCTAGAAGATTACAAAAGAGAAAATCATCCTTCGTTTTGAAAATACGTTTGAATCACATTAAAACCAAAGTGTCGCAGTGAGTTTTGGAATGTACAAGCTTGGTAATTCGTGATTTCATGCTGTAGGAAACTCAGTGAATTCATTCTGATTGAATGAGTATTTTCTTGCATTTTGTAAACTCCTTACCACCCATGTTAAGTCGAGTTTATTTGTATAAATATAGTGGCTCCAATACAGAACCTTATGGAACTGTATGGTTAACGTTTTTATGGAAATCCTTTACTGATTTAAGATGAACGTCTTGCAGAAATGAGATAAGAAACGGCTTTGTAATTTCATTATGACTTTTCAACTATTATTTCCAGAAATGATTGAATATATTTTCTGGTATTTTGTATTATTATTTATACCCACTTATTTTAGTCAAATCAATGAAAATTTAATGGTATCAAAACAGAATTTTGTGTCACTACAAGCCAAGCAATATTATTGTCTTACAAAGGCTTCTTCATCTCAAATGCATTTCAGATGGATCTTCACAAATATCTTTGACATATCCTCTGTTAAGTGAAACAAATCAATGAAAATTTAACGGAATGAAAACTTTACTTTGTCTAACTACCAGCCAAGCATTATTATTGTATTATTGCAGTATTATATCATAAACCGCTAATGGTTTATTCAGTTCAATCAATGAACATTTAACAGTTAAATAAAAACTTTGTGCAACTGCAAGGCAAAAGTTTTTATCATCACAATTCAAAACTAAGGCTGTTTTTTTATTGATTAATGAATAATTTAAGAAATCAGCTGATATTCAGAGCAGTGGCAAGCTACGGATGGTTTGCTAGCAAGAAGAAATTTGGCCATTATTTTCAATTTTTAAGTTTGTTACTTCATTAAATTATGAATATTCGTTGTGCTACCTATGCTGAGAAGTAACACTTTGGAGCTAACTATGGTTTACATTTTTATTATCTTTCTAAGATCGCGTTTTCTCAAGTCCTGGCCTTGACTGAATTAAGAAAAGCGTTTTATGGTAATGAAAAAAATAAAGAAAAAGTTATTTCTCACCAGTACATCAAGTCGTTGAAACTGATCGTCCGAAATATATTTGTGAGCAATTGCAAAGTGTTTAATTGATTTATTATATTTTCCTTTATTTCACAATTTGCTAAAACCCGGTGATCTTCAGTCGAATTGACAAAAATTTAATGGAATGAAAATGCAGGTAGGTGTAACTGCAGGTCATCTTACAAAGGCTGCGTTATCTCGAATCTTGGAATGTATTTCAAATGGCTGTTCAGTAACATCTTTGACTATCTTATGTTAAGTTTAACAAATCAATGAACATTTAACGGAATGAAAACCGAACTTTGTGTAACTATATGCCGAGCGACTTTGTCTTGCTAAGGTTGTGTTATCTCAAATCCCAGAATGTATTTTGAGTGGCTGTTCACAAACCACTTTGACCCTTCGTTAGCTAAGTAAAACTTAAACTGCGATTCACTGAGTTTCCTTTTTACTTCATCTCACTTTGACAAAGATGTTTACCGTTCAAACTAATCCCCCATTGACAATCTCTTACCCCAGAGTCCTTTCTTTTCGAGAACGAGTGTTTGAAATGTGCATGATCCAAAAAATGAAACAAAAATGCCATTTTTCCTGGCTCAATGTTGGCGGAAGCCGACGTAAAAAAATTAACAAATAAATGTGTACAATACATGTCGTTTTTGGTTGTTTGACTGTTTATCGAGGAAGGAATGCTCAGTTTTTGTATTAGAAGTGTGTTCGAAGGTGCTTATGGAATAGTTTATTTATCTGTATAGCTGCTGTGGTATTAAACATAGCTTTGAACGTGAGACGGAATATCCGTTACTGAATTGTATAATATCTCCCAGCGGGAATAAAAGAAATTGTTTAAAACTGTACTTTTTTTGTATTTCCTCATTGATGCGCTCTAACCGTCAGCTCGTTCAACAGCGATAACAATCGAGGTTGAAGATGTTTTGGGAATCCAGCGTTGGTGAGTTTTGGTGATGATGTTTTACCAAGGTCCCGGGTTCAAATGCCAGCTAACCGGATTTTTCCGGTTAGGGAATGGTCACTTGTGTTCTTCTATTGTTGTATATTCGTGATATATATCAACCCTTAATTAGTCACGTCAAAATAAGGCTCTGTAATTAGTCCTGTCGGGTTAGAATTACCCCAATATTCTCTGAATTATAAGCATCTCTTTCAATGATAAATCAACTGATTCAATGTATAAAAGTTCATAAATGATCCTTTAAAAAAATAAATGTTACTTTTAAAGGAAATATCTTTTTCCATTTACTAATAATTAAATAAAATGTTTAAACATGTACCAAAATTGCAATAACTCATGTAATTGATAATTTTCATATTAAGAATTAACTCAAGAGTTTCAAACCTTTATAATATGTAGCAGAAGGTATATTTTTTTTGATTTTATTTAGCAAAATAACACTGTTTTGAACTCCATCTGTGGGAAAATAATGAACATTAATTTCACTCCTTTTGAAAAAGAGAGTCAAAATGTGAGGTGAAAATAAATTTTCGATTTTTTTATGAAACTTTTATTATAGGGGTTTTCATTTATGACGTAACGATTAGTAATATAATGAAAATTTTAAGTGAATCGATAATCGTTTGTTATTAGACATCCTTCCTTTGGAGTACAACCTCGTGGTTGTGGAAGTGTCTGTCCTAAAGAGTTAGACAGGCAGGAACATAGTTCCTGTTCCACTGGATCTCAGGAAAGGACTGTTTATCACGTTCCTCCGACAAATATTAAGATTTTTCATGTTTGCAGATGAAACAAGTTACAGAGGCGGCTTAGCATGTAAGAATCATCTAAATCGTTGAATTACAAGTGCAATTACGCTAGTGACTGTTCTCTGAAAAATCTCTGATTGGCCGCACTACATTTAGGGACTAACTCTGTTGGAATATTTCTCAAAATTACGAAATATGTCGCTGGACTAGATTACGGAGATAGTTCTGATTGTTTGTCAATGATAAAGCTTTCTCAACCCATGAACCTTACAATACTTTCAACAAGAAAGAAAGTTTGCTCTCATTCGCAGATAGTCATCTTAAGAAATCACTTGTTTTACGTAACATTTCTATTTTCCTGAGAAAAACAACTCTTGAACTATTGGTCAAAATGGCAAGATTATGCCGAAGCTAATTTTTATACAAATTAGTTGAGTTTGATTTGGAATCATGTTCAGACTAAAGAAGACATTTTCTGGGAAGATTATCCTGCAGCTAATTACTACTAAGTATTTGAATTGGTGCAGGTTTTGTTTAGGTGGTTATTTAAAGTTCCTGTTATGACTACAACTTACTTCATTGCTAGTTATGAATGAATAACCTAAGATTTTAGAATAAAAGCAGACCTAATTAACCATACACAATAACATAAACCATATACAAAGCTCAGTACTTCGTCTTCAATTGTTAAGATATTTGCTCAAGTTCATAGAAGTGAGTCGATATTATTTTAGGAAAATAAAGAAATGATGAATTCCCATACTGTACTATAAGCAATCAAAGCATTAGGATAATTTATGCAAAATATCCTTCACGTTCTGAAAGTTGCAGAGCTTGCAACTATACAATTCATTATTATGTAAGTTATAAGTTTTGTTTGAATCTGATTCCCACAAACATGGTGTTTCCATTGAGATTCCAAATTATTAAATAGCTTCCAGTCAGCTTTAAATGTTAATCAAAACAACTATGTTATTTGAGAACTCTAGACTTCATTATACAATAAAAATATTCTTTTAAATTATTAGAGGGTATCTATCTATCTTTAAATTCTCACAACTTCCTTGAGTGTACATTCACAGTGTCCTTGGTAATTAGAAACATCTTTATAATTTCTCGTGAACTGGAAAAAAATTAATTCTCTATGAAATTCTTCAAAATCAACTCTTGTGTTGAGACAAACATTCAAATAGTGTTTCCAAAGTCTTACAAATGACTTTAAAATTGCATGTTGCATTTGAATCCTTTTCAGTTATTTGCCTTAGGTATTTTCTTAGAGAGAAAATTTAATCTGCTTACTTCTATCTTAAGGTATTCAAGCATCTAATTTAACAGATTAAAAAAAAAATGAATTTTTTGGAGCTTGTTCACAAGTAAAGTGATTTTTTTCAATCCATACGAATAACATTTTAGCCCTTTCAGTTTAAAATTTTCCACTAATACTTGATTGTGTAAATGCTTGGTACACATATTTGAACTATGCTAATTATTATCTATCGTTGTAGTTAAACAATTTTTACTGTAAATATCTACTGTATTATTTCAATGTTTTGATGAGATATTTTGCTTTATTTTACTGTGACTTCTTGGGGGGGCTACAGCCCCCATAGACTCCCCCCTGGATCTGCCACTGACTATCATAACTAAAAATTGAAAAGAATTTGCTAAATGACTGAAATAGGGTGTAATTATAATGTATATAATCTTTGATTGAATCGAACCTACATCTTGCATGAGTCGTACATGAGCTGCTGATGTCTATGAACCACAACAACAAGGTCCTCTGTATAGATATCAAACGAATATAAGGCTGTGAAGGTTTCAGTTTGATAATAGGACCAGGTTCGACTCCAGCGCGATATCAAATGCTTTCGTAAGAAATGCATGTGTAGTTTCTTTCCATTGTATTATAGGCTTTCCTTTTTATTTAAATTAGGAATAATGATCCCATGAAATGAAAACAAGTACCAAAATAAGGGAAAATTGAATATTGAGTCTAATTTCGGACATTGAATATACTCTACGAGATGTATGGCAAATTAAACAATATAAATATTTTGCAGTATTTAAAAAACAATTCCCCTGACAAGTATTGTTGAATCGGAGTTCAAGCTCTCAATTAAACACGGGGATTTCAAGCCAATCTAAATATACTTTTATGGACATATTTATGAACATTTTGAGCTGATATGATTCAGTATTGGTTCATTAGAACCTAATGTATTTACAGATAGGTATATGTATAAATATTGCATGCAAACAGAGAAATAAGAACCCGTCCGCTTGATGGTGGTTAACACTTTTATATAAATATCTACATATATGTCACTTACACATTAATGCCAAGCCTTCTTAAATGACAAAAAGGCCAATTTGAATTTGATAAATAACAACAGCAGAGAGATTATTTAATAAATTATCACAATCACGTAAATTGAGCCTTTTACATTTTTATAATCAACAACTAAATTTAAGGGACCACCCAGTCTACACCAAGCAATACCCTACACCCCCTAATACATAATTTCTTTAATTTTCCTTCAAGAGTTCTTCCAACAAGTATTTCTTTAAAATTCCTTCAAATTATTTAATTATTTTCTCAATATCCTTTTTTATTCATTTGTAGACATGTTTTTCCCTCGTTATTCCTCACCCTCAATAACTTATTAAAAACCTCACTTGAAAACTTATCTTTCATCAAATCAAAAATATGATATGCGACATTTGCTTCATGGATATCTGATTTAATCATGATATGGAAGAATGTGTTCCCATTGTTATCTTGTGCCAGAAGAAACTCTTCAAAACGACTTTCACGTCTTAGCAACTGTTGTGCATAATCTGTTAAATACGTTGGGTTCATTCCTAAACATTCTGCTGCAAAATGCAAACATGTCTCACCATCTACATTTCTGTCCAACAAAAGGTCTGCTATTTCATTTTCACACAAATATAAACGGAGAAAAGTTAATTCTTTGTTATAATTATTATAAGCAGCAAAATGAAATATGTTTAGATTATTACTATTTTTACCTTTAAGCAACATTTTCAAACCCTTTTCCCCCATGATTCCCTTGATACCATTTAAATTGCCTATTAATGTATTAGTGGAATTACTTTCAAATAAGAAATGAATGACATAACTATCATCATTATCTTTACTGAGGAGCAATTCCTTAGTCTCCTCTTCCCCTAAAATATTTTCACAACCTTTAATAAAACCCTCTAAAATTTTATCCTTAGAAGCAGCGAAATGAAAAATGCTATTAACACCACATTTTTTACCTTTAAGCAACATTTTCAAACCCTCTTCCCCAATAATTCCCTTGATACTATTCAAGTTGTCTATTAATATTTTAATGGAATTATAAATAAGCTATGAATTACATTTTAATCATCTTTATCTTTACCGAGGAGTAATTGCTTAGTCTCTTCTTTTTCTAAAATTTTGTTACAATATTGAATTATACCCAGTAAAATTATATCCTTTAAAGCATAGTAATGAAATATGTTTTGGTTATTCCTATTTTTACTTTTAAGCAACTCTCTGAAATTCTCTTTTCCAACAATTTCTCTGATACTATTCAAATTGTTGATTAAAATTTCTGGGGAATTGAACATAAATAAGCAGTGAATTACATTACGATCATACTTATTTTCGCTAAGGAGTGTTTCCTTCAATTCATCTTTTTCGAGATAATTACCAAATAATTAAACAATTTCATTAATATTCTTATCCACATTGAAAGCAGCTAAATGAAGTGCATTATTTAAGTTTCTATCTTTACTCGTTAAGAACATTTTCATGGTGCAATTATCTGTCAACACCTGCTCAATGACTTTCAAATATTTCACCATTGGGGTGTTTTGACACCTTTCAATGAAAGTGTGTATTAAGTAATTGCCATAATCATCATAACTTAGAAGAAGTTCCTTCAGTTGTTCACTGTCAGTACATTCCTGAAATATGCTGATCACTTTCTGAAATGGAAGGAATCTTCCATGCATATCATCACTTTCATAACAAGAGTTCTGGATGAAACTTAATTTAAGATAATTTTCAATCAAGATTTGTATTTTATTGTAAAAAAAATTGTGCAATGTTTTGATGAAACTGCAGACCTTATGTATACCCGCATTGAATAAGAAATTATATATTTGTAACTTATACTCAAAACTTTCAATTATCCTTTCTAAAAATTGCTCCTTGCCTAAACGATCTCTGAAAAACTTAAAAATATGAGCAGATATTTCTACTCTTTCATTCCTCATTGCAATGCCAAGTAAACCATTTCTGTGGCAATCCTTTTGCTTTAACAACAGCATAAGATGCTTATATTCCTTTTCAATATCTTCTTCTGTTCTTTTGCTTTTTTTTTCCCTCACAGTACTGATAAGACTGGACACGACCGTGGATTTGCCACACCCTGCGTTATCAGATATTATGAGAATTCTTTTACTTTTCAGGAAATCCAATGTATCATTTTCAGAGAGTGGCACTTCTTTTGTATGCTGTTAGAATTCATCACTAGTCGAATTTGAGTTTTTCAGATAAAAGACTTTCTTCTCGTGGTGCAACCAAATAGTAATTTTTCTTGGGTTTTTCCCTACTAAATCCGTAAAAGTCGTGAAATCATTACCTTTAGAGATATATACTGATTTGTCTTCCTGTATTTTATCATCTGATTTCTCCATCCACTGCACCTGAACTTCATTTATCAAACCTTCCTCGAAATCCTCCTTGCTGAGTCCGGACAGGAAAACACTAGTGTCTTGTGGCAATTTTTCAAAAATTTTTTTATCCACAGTAGTTGCCGTAAATGCTCTCTCAACATAAGTCTCAGGAAGGTAACCCTGTGAATATAGATCATTGCAATCATCTACTTTAATTACTTCACCAATTATTTGCATAATTTCATCCTCATTAAAATACTTGGGAAAGTCTTCCTTCTAAACATTTACATGCTCCTCCTGTCCCTTGAATAAAAAAGTTATAACTTCAAGTGTGTCTTTGTATTCATCCGTCAAATCTTTCCACTTATATTATACAGCCCTTTCAAAGTTAAACTTCTTATCAATGGACTGGGAGCTTGTAATCAATATTATTTTCATTTCCTTGCTCAGGAATTCATTGATTTTTTTAAGGTAATTACCATAAAATTCCAATAGATTCAATGCCTCCTTGCCCTTCACAATTATCAAATACTCCTAAACATTACCTTTAGAAGCATTCACTATTTTATCTTTCTCCCTTTCTAAGCAATTCCTAGAGAGGAAGAGCACCTTTCTCTTCAGAATGACTCTGTATTTCTCTTTTAATTCTTGGAAAACCTGTAATGTGCACAGTTTTGTGCAGTTGGTTGTTAACACAGAAAACCCTTCTCACTTCAATTTGGGATGATCTGGGAATGAAGGGAATTCCTCAAGTATTCACTGCATGGACAGAATCCTTCTATCAATGGTTTTATTCTTCTTTCTTCGGATGATATTAAATCATGTTTCTCCATTAATTCTTCCATTTTCCGATGAAGTTTCGTGTTATGACTTGGATCTGTAATCTCTCTGCACTTAGGAATGACATTTTCTTCATAAAAGGAAAGTAGGCTGGACAATTCGGAAGATTCCATTAGAATCCCTCTCCCAGTTTTTTTGCCGTAGCTTCCTAAGACATTTGGTACACGAGCTATTAGCTCACCCTCCCAGTTGCATGGATCATACTCTGTGAAAATTGTTTGAATAGACAATTCTAAGTGGCTGGAGCAACCTGCTAATGATTCCACTGCTTCGACGATATTCCGGAATTTTTCTGACAACTTGGTCTGCTCCTTCCCGTATGCCTTCGCTCCATTTTCATACATGCGTCAATGCTAAGTGACACAGTTCCTCCGCCACCACACCGTACACCTTTGCCTTCTTTTGTACATCACCGGACATCAAGTTCTAGGCCCTGATGTAGATTTCCTTCCCACCATACCTCCGGCACTTTCTCTGCATCCCAAATTTCTGTGATAATCTTATGAATTTTTCCTGTGATGTTTCTGTCATTGAGCTTCCAGATCTCGGCGATTATACCATCCTCTCCCGGTGCCTTGTTTTTCAATTGCTTTTTGCTCTCCTCTATCTCTTTGATTGTAGGTGAATTAGAAGCTGGATTTGATCTGGTTTTCCTAATTGTTAATTTTTTGTGGGTTTCTCGCAGTTGAGGAGTTCATCAAAGTACTGTTTGAGAATTTTGCAGTTTTCCTTCGTACTTGTTTCCAGGCTTCCATCTGTTCTTTTGAAGCAGTGGCTTGGAGGCTGATAGCCCCTAATGTTTTATTTGAATATTCTATAGAAATTTCCGGTATTATTTCTCTTGTAGCCTTCCTCAATTTCTTTTAACCTGAGGTTATCGTATGCACGTTTTTCTCTTCTGATTTCTTTCGAGGATTGTTTCTGAACTTTGTGGAATTCTTGCCATGTATCTGATGTTCTGTTACTGCTGAACTTTAACCATGCCTGTATTCTTCTTTCAATTGCCTGATTGCATGCTGCGTTCCACCACCTATGTTTTTGTTTTCTAGGGGGTTGTCCCCAACGCATTGCCTTCTGAATTGTGTTCGCTAGATCTGCCCAGTTTTCTATTGAGTTATTATTAATGTCTTCGATAAATTTGTCCTTGTTTATCTTTATGTATTCCGGATCCGGTTTAATTATTTTTCTTTGTGTGGTTATCTTCTGTCTTGGGATTGGCCTAATCTTTACTTGTAATAAGTGATGGTCAGATTCAAAGAATCCTTTAGGTGTTTTTACATTTAAAATTTCTTTTGTATTTTGGTTCGAAATCGCTACATGATCTATCTGGAATTCTCCCCAAATATTGTAGGGGGCTTTCCATGTTTTGAGTTTTCGTCTTGGCTTTTGAAATTGCGTTGACATAACCTTTAGATTAAAATTTTGACAGTATTATATGAGGCGTTCCCCATTTTTGTTCGTACAATTGTGTGCGGAATGCAGGCCCGTGAACCGTCTGTATTTCTTCTCCTTACCTAGTTGTGCGTTAAAGTCTCCCATGAAAATTTTCACATGTTTTCCTGGTATTTTTACATATCCTCCCAGAAGTCTTCGACTTCTTGTGGCTTCTACCTGTTGTGTTTGTTTGTAGGCGCGTGTGCATTGATAATTGTATATCCCTTGTTTCCAGATTTGAAAGAGAGTGTAGAGATGCGTTCTGATATCGAGTTAAAGTCTTTGATATCATCTAAAACAGATTTGTGTACTGAAAATCCTGTGCCAAACAATAACGGTGTGCCTCTTTTGAAAGCAGGCTGACCTTTATACAATCTATAATGTTCTGTATTGAAATGGTTTTCATCTGTGAAGCGCGTCTCTTGAGTTGCGAGAATTTTGAAATGAAATTTTTCTAGCGTAACTGTGAGTTGCTTATGCTTTCCAATTTTGACAAGGGTATTTGCGTTGAGTGTGCCTAAGTAGTGTTTTTGTAGATATTTGGATAAGCTCTGACTACTCTCCTCATAATGTTCCTGGTCCCCCAGAATCCGATGACCAGGAAAGTCCAGTACGTTGACTGGGGCCTGGGGTAGCGGATTACAATCCTTCTGTTCCATCATGATTACCTCAAGTTGAGAGTGGTTGTGGTGATTTTTAAATAAGATCACGGTAATTACGGACTTGATTGTTGAGATCAAGACATGTGTCACAGCCGCACCAACTAGGTGAACAGATGCTGACCACCAGTCGCTGAATACCAGAGCAGACACTAGTGGGTTTCAATTATATCAAAGACAGTTCTTCCACCTTCCTTGCCGTTGGGAATCGCCTTCCTCTTCCGCCAATGATACTGTTGACAGACTTTGTGTTTCCCCCAACACTGATCGGCTCGCGGACCCAGTTTCCCGCTGGGATTGGTTACCCAACCTTCCACTGGGTTGCTCGGCTAAACAGGGGCACCTCTTGTAGGTTATGTGTTGGAGTTGGAGTGAAAGAGGCTAGTTGGATTCTCTTGATGAATCCAATATTTTGCGCATTTCACTCCCATTTGCCGGAGTCCTAAGGACTCCTCCTAGGTTGATTCCCAGGACCCACATAACGGAATTTAAAAGTATAAAATACAATAAACAATAGGATTTAACAAGTATAAAATATCACAAATATGGAAGCTAATATCACAAATTATTCAGTAACAAGTCAGAATATACTGAGTCCAACTGATTATTATTTTCAAATGACTTGTAAATCTGTTTAGTGTAGACCACTGAATGGTGGCTGTAGATTCTCCTCGACAAAAACCATGCTGTTGTGGACAAATAATAATATTCAGTTGTGGTGATATTAAATATAAAACATGTTTTTCAAATAACTTGGCTAAAGAGGACTGTATGACATTTGGTCTGTAATTTTTCATTTTCGATTTGTCACCTTTCTTATACATTGGTACGGCATAACTCATTTTCCATCTGCTTGGGAAAATTCCAGAGGAAAGAGACTTATTGAACAAAATAAATAAAGGTAGAATAATGCTCCAAGCATCATTTCTTCATATTTAAGGATGTATTATTCTAATTCCGCTTAAATTTTTTCCAAAAATACTGCGTCTTAAAATTTTTATTTCCCCGTTTGTGCTTTTGTTCTCATTTTCAGCCTTTTTACAGTAATCCTTGAGATGTTATAAATTCGGACACTTTCATTTAAACCATGATCTCTATTTGAATAGGACACAACAGCTAAAATTTGTTGATCTGCGTTCCACTTTCCATAATTTCCTCCAGGACCCAGACTGTAATGCAAATTAACTATTTAATTAGTTATTCAAAATAAAGCTTTGAAAATGCATCTCATCAGCTAACAATGTTTTTAATTATGTAAAAAATCTCTATCAATATTTAACAGCACAATGGTTTCCTAAATTGTACTGGTACCACAAAGGGAACTGCAAATGGTGTAATATAGACAAGTATGCCAATTTTTCTTAGTCGCTTCCTTCAGAACTAACCGTTTGAGTTAGAGAACCATATCAATATGAAAACTTTGGCATATTTATGTGTATTCATCTGATTAGTCATACACTTTATTTACACATACCCTATTACCGTCATTCCCTCAGCCACGGATACTGCTTTAAAACTGCATTAAAAGGGATTCTCTCGGAAATTTACTGTATTCAAACGCTAAAAGATGTAGACTAGAATTTCAGCTACTAGTAACGTCTAGTTTCAAATATACACAAATGTCTGACACTCTGAATTTAAGTCCATTCTTATAAGTTTGCATGAATCCCTCATGTACAAAATCAAATTAGAAATAACAGTATTACGAAATCGAGTTGAGTTCCAACAGAATAGAGATTGATCAGAGATTGTTATTTTGGTCGTGGAATATCATTTTGTAGTCTTCAAAATCACGAGAATTTTGAGGAAAAAATCGAAAAAAGTATTTAAGTTGGTGTTTATTAACGGCCAGTTCCCCTGACGACTGTTAATATGGCCTCAGTCAAGACTTGATGAAGAAGAACACTTTCTAATTGAATGTATATGTTAAGAATGAAACAGAAATGCTCTATAAATTATAAAATATCGGTCAATGGCAACTGCATTATGCAATTGTGTTGCTGAGCGCAGAAAGAGATATATTATTGCCACCACTTTTGCTCATGGATGCTACTGCCGCCCTTTTGGCTCATAGATGATAGTTTCGCCTTTTAGTCTAATAGATGGTATTGCCGCCTTGTTGGCTTTTGGATGGTGCTGCCGCCCTTTTGGCTCATGGATGGTACTGCCTTCCATTTGGCTCATGGTTGGCCCTGCCGCTTTTTTGGCTCATGGATGGTACTGCCGCCTTTTAGGAAAATGGATGGTACTGCCACCCCATTGGCTCATGGATAGTACTGCTACCCTTTTGGCTCATGGATGATTCTTTCGCCTTTTAGGCTAATAGCTGGTACTGCCGCCATTTAGGCTCAGGGATTGTAAAGCCACCTTTTGGCTCATGGTTGGTACTGCCACCCTTTTTGCCCATGGATGGTACAGCCCACAGATATATATTACTAGATAGGCAGCGCCTATGCTTTTCCGTAGGTAGCGGTGAAGCTAGCAAAAGAGAAATTTTGCGCATAACCGCCATCTTACCGTCACCCTCCTGAACCCATCTTGGCTTTGAAAGCATAGGATTTCGTGCCGACTTTTTCTGTTGTTTCCTCTGCAAATAGGAAGAATGGTGAACCATTGTGTTGTGTGGGGATGCACCTTCAAGTATACTTCGAGGAAGAAAACTCCTGGTGCTGAAAATGTGTCCTTACACAGGTAAATAAATAAATTACTTCTAGCCAACAGAACCGCATTGTTGATGATAGCTTGTACTTTGAGACTATTTACTGATTCCACCAATTTAAATTTACATTTATATTAATTTATGCAGGCATTTGCACATTATATCTCGTGGTAAAATTTCACTTAGTCGAAATATCATCGGTATTAAGGGAGATATTGAATTTCTCCCAAACAGTCCTAAAGTGAAATTTTACCGGAAAATCTCGTGACTTGGCCCTACTTTAGACGTGCAAAATTGAAAGTTTGCAAGCGATTCGTTATTTTCAAAGAAGAATAACTTTTTGAAAGGAATCAAACCTTGTTTGATTAAATTTATTCAAGCCATAAAGTTAAAAGCAATATTTTTTATCTGTAGCATCAATTGTAATTAAAGAGATCCTTATTGGGATTGATAGTTTCTTGTTTCGTACAATAATTAATATATATAGAGAAATATCAGTAGATTTATTCACTTCGATTACATACTTACAATTGTATATTGTTAAATTCATTGACTTCAATTCTTATTAAATATTAGGTATTTGTTGGTATGTATAGTAAAAAAATCTCCCGTTTTGTACTGTAAACATTTCGGCTTGTTAGAATTTTTTTTCGGTGGGACGAACTTCACCTATAGAATTAAGCCTCATAAATCAAATGTACATTAGACCACAGAAGGAATATATAATTTTTATACATACATATGTGTGGAAGGAACTTAAGTATTCTATATTCACTTAATATTGCAATAATAGACTCTTAGATATTAAGGTGCGAAGCAATTTTTTTCCTAATTTTAATGATAAATCTCAAGATAAATTAGGACATTATTGTCATTTCTTACTATTATCTCATCATTAGCAATTAAAATACATCTATGTCCTGTGTTTAATAATTGCTGTGAAAGTGTTGAGCAATTTTCAATTGCATTTTGTGTTTAAATAAAATGTATACTACAGGTCTTTATTTCTCATTCGAATTTATAGATTTCCATTATAGAGAAATGTTTTTGGAGAAAATAGAGTAATCCCTCACTTTATACCCAAAAGTAAATAAAGATCCTCAATCAAGAAAACTACTTGAGTCATCAAATGGACAGCAAAGTGATATCATTATGTGAATTTCAGTCATGTGCTTACAGTTAACTATAAATTTTTATATTACTTCGGTTTTACAGATGATTCAGTGACATTAATTCCTTTTGGGTGCTGCATTGCCATTGCCATCAAGAATTAAAATCATGGCACCAGAAGATGGAAAACTTTCCTGGAAGCCCTCCATAACAGAAACCTATGCTGTTTTCTAGTACTTGATTCTGCTAGTGTTTTGGATGATTCAACCACAGTGTTTTTTTCAGTGTAGTGTCAGTAAAGACAAATGAATTGTAAATAAAGATTGTTTCTAAATGGACATTTTCTGTTTCTTTATATTCCTTGATTCCTATGGTGTAGTTGTGTGTTTGAATTTGATATGGATTGGTTTGTCTTGGGAGATTAATCTTCATTAGAGTGTGAACTACTGCCTCTAGTTAAAACCTTTTAAAATGGAATTAACCTCTATTATGGTTTTTAAACTGTTATTGTTAAAAACTGTTAAGTTCAATCGTAATAACCATTACGTTCTGGTTTGAGGTAGGGTATGAGCTTCATTCCCTTCCCTCAACGTTGTTGGAGCAATGAAGTTATATTTTGCCTCTGACTAATAAAGTAAAATTCGGCTACAACTAGAGGGACGGAGTTTACACCTGCATTATTACGGGAAACTGCGTGGGAAACAAAACACTGTAAAGCTAAATTTCATAAGTAATTTATTAGCGAATGATGTTTTAATGATTTACTCCCACTTCCTGACCCCACTTTCATAGAAGTTAATAAAATATGTACTCTGATCTTTTCCTTTAGCGCGATAGTGTTCAGCGTTTGATTGTTACATAATTCAATGTGCCGCCAATCGCGTTGATATAATTGCTGGAAGTTACGGCACGTTGAGAAAAAATTCGCCACAAAGTTACCTACCACTAACAAAGAAAATAGTCCATGTAATCATATCGGGGGACATGGTGAAACCCGCGGTACATTCGAAGCATTCGAAACCGCGTAAAAGTGAGGGACGTTATAACCAGAATTTAACCGTATCTAATCTATGTATGAAGCTGCAGAATTCTTACCTAGAATATATAGCCTTGAAAATCTCTATTGTTTAAATTATATCTGACATAAACTTCATATTTCAAACATCAATATCATAAGTAATTTCCCAGTTACGGTTATTCCACGAACTGAGACGTCCGTGTGCCATGCAATAAATAAATGCCACTTATTATAAATGTCTTTATTTTTTAATATCTTCCGCCTTGTCGATAAAATGATTGCAACCTCCGGCTCTAAATCAGTCAGTTATTAAGGAATGTTCATCATAATCTAAATAGCGGAAACATTTTTAATCTTTTGTGTACAATGCTACCTTAGTTTCGCTCTCGGAGTATGTTTTTATCATTTAACATTTGGTATACTTCGTAAAAAAATATTTCTTTCGGTTACTATAACTCAATGGAGAATAATGGTTATTTTATCTGTAATTGATGGTCTAATTCAAGCCATTAATTCCGTTTATCGCGTAGTCTTACGTCCTGCTCCTATGAAATAGAATACGAATACGCTCAAATTTGGGTGATCGTAAGATGGCCGCCATGCGCATCACGAGGCTTCACCCCCTCCACCGCCACTGCCTATCTAGTAATATATATCTGTGAGTGATACGCACACAGCGATTCATTTTACGCCTGTACGATATACAACCATAGAGTAAGGATGGGGTAGAGTGCTGGACAGGCTGCGCAGTAGCCGAGCCGATGTTACAGCATTAAACCACGTGACTTTTCCGTTTTCTAGCGGCAATTCAAATACGCTGTGGAGTTTCATCTTGAAAAATCGAGTTTTTAAGTAACTCTGAACAACGTAGTTAATGCGTATATTATTTTAATAGATAGTAGAGTTTCCACTTAAAGTTTTCTTATTATAATAATCAACGTCGGGTATATATTTATCATTGTTTAAGAATATTTAGATACCTCTCGTCGAGTTCTTCGGAACGAGTATCAACTCATCAAGGTTTACTCGAGTAGCAAGCAAGATAAATACAAAATAACAAAATTTCAAATAAATTCCCAGTTATCGTTGAGTTTTTCGAACATATCCGGAGAAAATTACGTTTAAGTGGAATATTAAGATACTTCTCGTCGAGTTCTTAAAAAAAAGAGAATCATTTCGATTAGGTTTACTCGGATGAAAAGCAAGATCAAGCAAGAAAAGGAAGAGAGCAAAAAAACTGAAAGTTTCGAATAAATTACCAGTTTTCGTTGATTTTTTCGAACATTTCTGGAAAAAATGACGTTTAAGTGTTGTTAAGTTTAAATTACACATATAGCTAGAGTAACGTTTAAAACTAAGGCAAACTTGGGTTTAAGTGGTCGAATATCACAGTTAATATTTTCTTTCATATTTAAACAATGTGGAACTTTCATGAATAATTTAATAGAAACGCATTCAATTTATTTCAACGAATGAAAGAACAAGATACTTAACTTCCTCCATTCAAAAGTTACGAGTCTTCAAAACGAGACAGGCTCGTCGATTTTTGCGAATATTTGTAAATTGAATAAATTGGAAACTGTACCTTGATATTCCTCCGGTTGAACCAACTACTGGTATAGGTATAGCTTCAAATAAAGGAAATGATTTAGAATGGAATGAAATTACAGTGGGATTTTTCTGATAATATTTAATAATCACTTCTTTAACAAAGTTTTAGGAAACATCCTCCTGCCACATCACTGACAACTTCTCACATTTAGAATTCATTCATATTTAAGTATCATTATTTAGATATAAATTATAAATTAATACATATTAAATTCTATGGTATTAGGCCGGACTTCGTGGAAAGCCATAATAAGAAATAAATAAGGCACTTCGTAATTTCCACACTGTGTTATTTATTTAAAAACGACCGGTTTCGGCTAACGCCACCCTCAGGTTTCATTTCTTAGTAATACATATTTTAAAAACAATACAGCTATGTTTACAGAAGGTAAGTGTAAGACAAAGATTCAGAAAGTTTAATTTTACGCAACAGGCCATCTCTCCATCCGAGATCTTTTTCACAGATGCTTCTAAAACAAGACATGTAAAGGAGTCCATTTCTCTGCTACGTGATACTCCACATTACTACATGTTGTAATTGAATTTAAATTTATTTCAGTTGAAGTTCATTCGTTTATATTTCCTAGCATTGCATTGTAATTTACTTTTAAGAAGCCATACGTGCAATTTTGTAAGGTTAACTTGTAAGGTTAATGCGGTGTAATCTCCAAGGTTTCTAATTGCTTGACAAATATTACAATTGGCAGCAAATAAAGGGATGTTTGATATAAGAATTTTTGGCAAGTTATTTATGTAAATTAAAATAATTATATGCAAAATAACGTTATGTAGGGTTCCAGGAAAGTTTTCCATTTTCCAGATTTTAGAGTGTTTAGAGGGCACAAAATCCTTTCTCCTCAAGCTGAGAATCCATAGTTTTCTCCTTTCATGATCTACTGGGAAGCTATAAAGTCAATATTAATAATTATAAATAACGAGAAAAGCCTGCGACACTTTAATATACTCGAGCGCTCCAATGAACTCCATTCAAGCAATAATATTGAATATTCACCGAAGGGAATAATATTCCTAAACGGAAAAACAAAGTTTATCTTGTTATAATCATCGACAAACAAGAATAAACCGTAAAAACTGCTATATTCCATTTTTGTCACATGGAATACTCTGTAGTAATATCCGCAATCGCCTATTTGCAAGCTACTTCATTACCTTATTACATAATCTGTAAATGGCAAATGAAAGTTAAATGATAAGAAAACAATTCTAAATAAGTATTAAAATCACCATAAACACAAAACTTACGAGTTAAAAGTGATTTCTTTAACGTACTTTTCCTTGCAGTTCCATGCACAGCATTTCAAAACCATGATTCCCAAGTCCTTTAATCTTTTACGCTTAATTTTCATCCAGATACCGAAAATAAATATTGAGTTACATTAGCCAGACTACAGAGCATCTAAATAAACTCGAATTCAGAGCATCAGCTGTCCGTAAAGGACATAAATACTTAAAAAACCAACTTGAGTACACGAATTTCTCACTTAACTTACCGGCGAGATTTCCGAAAGCGGACCAAAGTCACGTGGTCTCCTACGTTCAATCCTGTAACATGCGCAGAACGCAACACTCGCTCTACCCCATCCTTACTCTATGTATACAACACTTATAATTCATTTCCTAATTCGTATTATGCGTTCATTTGTCGATCATTTCAATCGTTGCCGAAGCTTTCAAGTTTGTAAGATACAAATTTTAATACATCAACATTCCTATCTATTTGAAAACTATGCTATGAGTGAAAATAACCTTAAATGCTATAATTGTTAAATGCTATATTCGATTGTTCATGTTTCATTTATCTATCTATTATATATGAAGATGCTTCTCCAGATCCTTCATGTATCCATATATATAGAGAGGATACAAATTCACAGGCTAAACCATTTGCGTCAGTGACTAGAAATTTTTACAACCTATTGGCCATAACGTGAAACCGCCAGAAAAATTGCGATTTTGAACCTCATGGGTTCGATTCCAGAGGGCCCCAAAGTCCCGATTTTTCCCCTTTAAAAGCATTTCTTTGATTTTCGGGATTAAAAGAAATACTTCCCGGTTTGGTAGAGAATCGAAACTCAAGGAGCATATATATATGGTCATGATCTATAGAAAACATGAATGATCTTTACAGAAAATATCCTGGGTTCGATGCTAAAACAATGCAAAAATCTGCCCTTTAAAATAGATTGAGGTAGTATTTCTTTATATGTTTGATGCACTTATCGAAACGATAGGAAGTTCTCGCTTCGCTGCAAGATGTATATTAAGAATCGGTTTGAGAAAAACATTTAGATAAGATCGTACATTTCCTGGGTTCGATGCCAGAGCACATTAAAATTTCTCACATAAGGAATATAAGGGAAAAGTAGGACGTCGTTTTAAGCAGTTACAGCCAATATTTCTGCTTAATTTTCACACATAGTTAGAAATGGTGATCTTCTATTGTGCTGCATAGGATGTATTGCCAGAAAGACCCGGGTTCAATGCCAGTTGGTAAATATATCTCCCATATAAATCACATTGGGGTAGTTTTTCATGCACTTATCGAAATGATAGGAACTTCTTGCTTTGCAAGAAGATGTATATTAAGACTCAGTTTAAATGATTAATATTATATTATTAAGAGAAAATTAATTGTCACCATTATTTCAAAAACATTATATTTTATTCTAAAGCCTAGTGATAAGGAAGTGCCTTAAAAAGTATGGGAATTATATAAGGGTCATATTTTAGATTGATAAAGATACTATCAAATGGTAGGAAAAATTTGTTCCGAAGTATTTCATCAACAAATTCAAAGGTTAGGTTGAAATGAAAATTTAAAGAACGGTTATTAAAATTTAGCTGTTCACGTGACAAGAAAAATGTAAATTGGAAAGCTGATTATTTCATTCCAAAGCTCTTGGTAAATTATGTAAGTAACTTACTTGTAATTGTGTTCAACTATTTCTTTGAAAAGAAATTGACACTGAAATGTAATCAATTATATTTCACTCAAAGTAACTGTATTCGAGCCCAAAAACTTGTGAGTACTTGAGTTTGATAGTCACCCCATTTCTTCCTCTTTTTCCACCAATATGTATTATTCTATATTCTTCGCTCATAAAGTCACCATTCCCTTGCTTTAGAAATGCCTAGGGTAAAATTTTCATTTCGGATTGTTCTTTATCTACAACATGTCGGAAGTTTTGTCTAGATATCTTCAGTATCAAGGGAGATATAGAATTAATCCAAAACGTTAATTTTACCATGCCCAGAATTCCGATTCCATTCTTTCCAACCTCTTCTTAATTAATAAAATAATGTCGTCAATCCTAACTAGCTGGAATTTCGTACAACCCATCTTAAAAGAAAAACACTCGATACATCGATGTTTTTTTTCGATGTTTAATGAGTGAGTGGTGAGTACTTTTATAAACATCGATACATCGACCACTCGATGTTTTTTAGACGATGTGGCATCCCTACATCGAACAGAACTATTTCGAACAATTTTTCCTCATCTCTCTCTCTCTATGTTGAGTTGACCTCTTCGCCGCTATACCTAATCATGTCTCCATCGGCGTAATGTGTTCTCTTTTCGTATCTTTCGATGCGCCGTCGAATTTCATCTAGGCTGGTTGTCGTTTGCAGAATGATATAGGCGAAAACCCATGTCATCCAAAATGACTCATTTACTAACACTGTACTGACTCTTCGCGCAACAGGGCGTTGTACTTTTCTTGTTTTCGACATAGTTGATAGCGAGGAGGACATTTGTCCCAACCCAAAGGTACGCCCACAAGAGCCCAAGGACTTCCTCAAAGTAAGGTTTGATGGTATGTAAGTTGGTACGCCTTATTTAGCTCTCCATTTTTTATTCCAGGTTTACTTTAGCAATATTAAAATTTAAATCAATTTAGCGCCTTATCTCGTCCCTCCATAGTCGGTTTTGCCGAGTCCCTAAGGCATTCCATTTGAAATTTAGGTTTTAATTATATTTTAAACTTGTTTCTAGTATTAACTTATTCTTTCAATTAAATTATTTATTTATTTTCTTTTAAATTTTTCGATCGCGATCTTTTAAACACGTTTTTTGCCGCGAATTTCAAATTTTAATTGTAAATTTTTACCTTTTCTCACTCATTTGTCAAATTGTTTCCCGTTCTTCATTGTGTATTTTAATTCTTGACTTTCTTTCGTATTTTTATTTATTTTTTAATCATTTATTTCTTAAACTTCGACCAATATAACTGGTTTCTCGCGAATTTTAAATTTCTAATTGAATTTTCTGACCTTATTGTAGAAATTATCTTGTTTATACTTTGTCTTCCCATCTTTTATTTCGGATATATTTATTGATTGTATTTGTGGTTTCTACTGTGCCTCTAAACCGTGTTTTAATTTCTGACGCAGCTCAATTAGTGTTTTTTAAAATTGTACGTAGATTTGTATTTCTTTGCGTTTTTCGCCTATTTTACCTTTAATACAATCACCTGACGTTATTTAAACTTAACTGTGTGGCAAAACTCCGCTGCTACATTTGATTTTAACTGGGTTTTCAAACTTTTAGCTCACGGAATTTTAATTAAATTATTTTCGTCAACTGTTTTTTTAACTGTAATAACTGGTTCTTTAAACGAATGTCTTACCAGCGCCTCATTGGTATTTTTTTAAATAAGTGTCTTAACCTGAATTTCAGTTATTTTAAATTCTATCCTCTCAATTTCTTAAAAAGTGAATATGCCCGAATTAGCTAATGACGGAAACGATAGACCAAATCTCGATTCAAAAGTTAGAGGTAAGGTAAAGTTAGAGGTAAGAGTTAGAAGTGACGGCCGGTCGTCGTGCACCAGAAGTTCTTTCGAATTTCTAAGCGAAATAATTAATTCATCAAACAATAGAGACAGCCGCGATTGCGAAACGGTGTCCCGCCCGTCTCGGCGATCCGAGGTCTCACGTGCCGGTGTTGTTGTCACCTGTCGCGGTTCTGAAAAAAAAGACAACCAAGTGAATTCTTTTAACAAGGACGTCACCCCTGCCATGGAGCGCGGCCCAAAACAAAGCAAGCGGAACTCGCCCGAAAGAATTCCCGAAAGACCTATTCAAGCAAAATGAAAGTAATGGGAAAAATAGAAAGGGCCATAAGAGCCAGAAGTTAAATCCACCCTGTCCTCCCTTCGGTTTCCTTGAAAACTAATATTAGCGTCGGGTCGCTTTCAAATGGGGTCAAGTCGCGTGATTTATTTGCCGGCAGCCGAGGATCACCGGGCGGCGAACCCGGTGCCGCTGCAGCCACCCCCCCTTCCAGTCAAAATAGCGCCGATGCGCTGAAGTTTGCCGCCCGCCCCCGCCGCCCCCCGAGGCGACCAGCTGCCCGAATGAGGCCCAAGCAAAAATCATTCAAACGCACTTGGTAATATAGTTGACGAAGTTCCAACAAATAGTATTAAAAAAGAGCGAGTTCCGCCAATTTACCTGGGTAATGTAGATAATTGGGTTCAATTATTTAAGATGCTATGTGCAGAATGCCAAATGCAGCCGGTCGCGCAAATGGCAGGAAAAAATTTAATAAAATGTAGTACCATCAAAGACTTCCTTTCGGTGAAAGAGATTTTAACTAAAGACAAGATTTAATTTTTTACTTATAGACTTGCCACAGAAAAAAATACATAATTTTATCGTTAGGGACCTTCCGCTTAGTATTTTTATTTCCGACATTGAGGAATCCCCCCGAGAACAAAAAAAAATTGGGTCTGCGTCGGACCAGACGGTGGAAGTTATACTTCTTTGGCCATTCGCACACGCCCATCCACACACACACACACACACACACACACACACACACACATACACACAGACGGACAGGATGTGTAAATTAAATATAAGACTTTTTCCTCTGTTATCCAATTTATTTCTCTTCAATATATTATTATGAGTGCCTTCATTATTATATTACAAACTTATACATCATCATTATCAATAATCTCTTCTACAATCATTCTTTCATTTTGACTATTTTCTGGTTCCTCATTAGAAATCGCACTGTATTCCAAGAAAGACACAATCGGTTTATGATAACTAAAGTAACTAACAAATGTTCTAGATTCAAACCTTTCAAGATATCTACTAAATACAGCATCGATGGTCGTCCCGTATTTGGTCGTACTTTGTTTCTTATCATTCGACATTACCAAGTCTAGCTTTTCTTTTAGGAAATTTATCAATGGCTTGGTTTTGTCATCGGCAAAATTGATGTTGAAATCACCGCTCAATATCATTGGGATTTCATGAAAATTTTCCTCGAGCAGTTCGGAACCTTCTTTAGTATAAATTAATAAGTTTTGGTGTATAAACTTTATGATTTGGCTCACAGTTTTACCAGGGGATATGTATACCGCCACAACTACAAATTCTCGACCAGTTTGTGGAACGCATTTACTGACACAAATTTCTCCAATAGCAGACTGTGCTACAGCAAGAGAGATGCCCTTGAATGAACATCCATGTGAGAAGTGAACATATTACTATGGTCATTTTGGTTGTGGTAAATTGCTACTCCTCCCGCGCTAACATTTTCCCGTTTGCACTTTGCTATGCAATGAAAATTCGGAATTTGTACATACATTTTGTCCATCTCTTACATGTGTTTCCGATAATATAATCATTGTACATTTTTTAAATACGCTGTCATTGAGATCGAGTGCATGTGCAATGAGACTTTGTATATTTCTAGAATAGAAACTTATTCCTCTGCTATTAGATATAAGACTTCCCAATGACTCACTAATTGTTGGTCGTCTGTTGACTGATTCTCGTTGTATATCTGTTGTACTAGAAGAATGCCTTCTACGATCAGTCGAAAAAGAATGTCGTGATTCCCTGCGAAAAAATTGTTTCCATTTTAGATTATATTTATATTGATATTATACTTGGAAAGACTACACCGCCTCAATGACGAGTTAAACCCGACCCCTTCATTCATCAACCCTGGCCTTGTCTCACACCTAAATGTTTCTGTGCTTTTGGTGGATTTCCTAAAAAAAACTTTTGTTCAGCGACCCCAAAAACATAAATACCATATAAAAAGTGAAAAAAACTGCGAAAAATGACCAAAAGTTGCCTATTGTGGGCAACTGGTCCGTTTTCGGTAAAAACGGGTATCATATTCGGGTTCAGCGACCCCAAAAATATAAATATCAGATAAAAAAATTAAAAAAAAGGTATAAAAAGGCACTTACAGAAATATCTAACGCGAAAAATCCCACGCGTTACGCGGTTTTTCGACCGACACCCCATCCCGTTACTACGAGCGCAAAGAAGTATAACTTCAATAAATTCTAACAAAATTAAAAACTACGCTGCCGACGAAGAGCGACCTTGCGAAGAAAATTACGGCCGTCAAGCTCCGACCACTACCTTTGTTTTTAATAGAATTTGACGACATACAAAACATCGAATTATTTTTAAATCGAAGAGTAATTTGTGGATTAAAAATTAAAATTAAAAGATTTAAAACCCCCAGTGGGCCCCTCAATGTCACCGGTGCCAACAATACGGACATGTCGACAAAGCACGCCATATGCCGGCCAATTGAGTAAAATGTGGACTAGGCCACCTAACAATAGATTGCACAAAATCTTCTAAAGAGCCGGCCATGTGCGCAAACTGCAACGGTAAACATCCGGCTAGCTACCGCGGCTGTCCAGTATATCAATCTCTAAAAACTAAAATGAAATTACTCACGGAAAAAGTGAGACTTAGAAATTAAAAGTGAATAATGTACACGATTTTCAAATTGTAGAAGCGAACTTCCCGCCTGTGGCGCCGCGGATAAGTCCAACGTATGCAGCGGCGGCGGCCGGCGGAACTAAAAACTCCGATCCCGTAGAAGTCGAAATTGGGAGGGTGAGGGAAAGTCTGCCCAGTCGTCTTGAAGGAAGCCCTAAAATCGTCCCAAAAACACCGTTACCGACTCAAAAAGAAGGGAACAGCTAGAAAAATAATATTAAAATCTGGATAATGCAATTACTGATGTTACTCGCGGACGAAAATACCAGTGAGGCTAAATTCTTTGGACACGTAATAGAGACCACAAATGCGTTTTTGAATAATGGATGAGACCGGTTGATTTATTCGTGAAGGGAGTATAGGAGTTATTCGTGAAAAACCGATAAACCGGAAGTAGCTGTTATGTACTTTGTGGGCGCTCTAACATGATAACCATTTGTTGTATCAACGCTTAATTTCATATATAGGACTTTGGTTGGTGTCGTTAGAGTTGATTAGTTTTTGGAGTAAATCGGTTGACCGGAAGTCGAGCTTCATTCTTCAAAGCTCATTTCCGGTTTTCAAAATATATCGATAAACATGATATTTAGGTATATACTATTATTTACAAACATTTTAGAGAATAAAATTTACTATATTTTTTGTATGAAACATATTTTTGTATCACTGATTGTTTAGGAGTTATTCAGGAAATACTGATAAACCGGAAGTTGCTGATTATGTACTTTGTGGGCGCTCTGGGCTCCATGGGCGGAAGGCCAATTTCATCGTTTTTCATCGATCATGTCCCGAAAAACATTATTTATAAATTTTGTGACGTAAAAGATAATAATATATAAATTAATCACTCATCTTCCAAGATTAGATGAAATATAGATTTCGAAATTACTTTCGTAGATAAATATTAACATCTTAAATATGGAGAAAGTCATGTGCTGGCCACATATGATTTTTTTTTAACTTGTTCACCTCTGACATTCCCCTCAGCATGAGCACGAGCATCTATCTATATGCCGATGACAGTACTTTGACTGCACAATCAAATAATCCCAACCTCGCGAATGCCATTCTGCAATCGCATTTGGATTGGGTTTATGACTGGGCCTCTAAGTGGAGGCTCAGGGTTAAAACCTTTCTAGTGCGCGAGAATGGTGTTCGCGAGGAGGGAAAAAAATCGCGACTGCTCGTTCTTGTGCTTGGGGGATCCCAAACGAGAAAGAACAGCGATTCCTCGGCGTAATTTTTGATAGCCGGCTGTCATGGAAAGCCCACATAGAAAAAACAATTACGAAAGCTAATGCCGCTTATTTTAGCCTCAGACGACTTTTTGAGAGTAGAAACATAAAAAATAAAATAAAGATTTTATTATATGATCTAATGATCAGACCAATGTTAATATATGCGAACCCGGCCTGGCAGTACTGCGGCTCCACAGCGCTTAAAAAATTAATCGCGTATGAGAGAAGGACCATTAAAAAAATACTTCCCAAATTGACTTCAATGAGGGACATTTATCGGGCGCATGGGCTCAAGTCGTTGGAGACTGTCTTAAAAGAAGCCATCAAGAACTTCCATGAGCGACTTCCACAGGTGCCTTCGGAGTTATTTAGGACAATGTGGGACTCCCCAGAGGATACCTGAAGTACAAAGGCCCAAGTATGGCTCTACGTAGTAACATTTAAATTCACTCGAATTCGCGCGTCCGAGTGTCGAAGTTTTTAGTACACCCAGGGCCTGCCTTGTGGCGCTGACGGCGGGACACTACCTCTCTCGGAGGGAAAATTCGAAACGTGGTCCTTTTTTTATTTTTCTAAATTTTTTTAATTATTTATTCTATTATTTATTTATTTATTTATACGATTTTATAAAGTCACCTTCACTTTTATGAATGACTATCTTTCTCAGCTTTTGAAAACACGCGCTCGTTTGCGTTCGATTTTAATTCAAAATTTTTAATATTTTAAATTTTTAAATTATTTATTATTTTAATCCTAAAATCTTATTCTAATTTATCACTTTTACCTTAGTATTTACTTATTTAACTATTTATTCAGTTTTAAACTTCCTTTACTCGTTTAAAATCGACTTAAACCAAACTTTGTTATATTTCAAAAATTCCAACTCCCGCCTTAGGCGCGAAAATTCAAAATTAAGTTTCACCATTTTTTATTTCTTTTACTAATTGACCAAAATCGTGTTCTTTATGAAGGTTTTAAACATTATAGACACTGCAATATACTAGCAGTCCGAAAAATGTTAATATTTTTTTAAATATTTACCATATTCCATTTAGTTCTCATTTTCTACTTGGCCGATATTTTGATATGTCCACTTTCCTTTAACATATGTAACATTCTCGGACGAATTAAATGTAGGGCTGGAAATTGCTGAAATTTTTTTGGCTCCCTTTATGTCCGCAGTCGCGAGATGGCAGCACTTAAGCTCGCCCTTTGAAACCATACTCTCACATGGAGTAAATGGAAAACACAGCATGATTATGGTACTTTTTCCCTGTTTATCTTTGTGGGAGTAGTTTATTAGAAAGATGATATTCAGAGTTAGTGATTTATCCATTTATAAGTACTTAAAACAATTGAATAAAATGGGCAAATTAGTAAATCCGAAGAATAAGTGCAGGTTGCCTTCAGGGCACACCACAAGTGACTTGTGAAAAAATTATTCGTAGATCAGCGAAGTGTTCTGCTTGGATACACAGAAAGTAATTGATCCTTAATAAATTACCAACGTTACATCTACTTTCAACTAGGCCTTTTAAAACTAGAATCGCAGGATGCACATGGGTGGTCTGAAAAGTTTCCGACATTTCTCGACATGGTTTCTGAAAATGTTCTGAAGATATCTGAAGAATCTGGGGTTGGAAACCTTTCAGACCACCCTCGTATATACATTTCCTGAAAAAATCGAAGTTCCCAGAAATAGTCTCCAGGAAATTTGCGAAAAGAAAATTAGCGAAACTGTCTAAAACTTAATGTTTGGTCTATACATTTTTCATACCACTCTATCCTTTATGTTTGTATATTGTATAACCTAACTTCACATTTCAGGCACCCCAAGATAAAATGCAGTCCGCGCCAGTCATTAAAAGTTGACACTCTTGGATTTATGCATGTTTCAACAATATTTGACCGTTTGCTCATTTCCTGGGAGTAGGATGTTTGGTCTCAGATTTAGAGATGGTCCAGCGTAGATTCGGATTTCAGGTTCGATAGCAGCGTTACGGCAATGATAGAGTCCCTCGTTTGGAATTCACTACAGATGAGAAGAATGTCGTCGGAAACTTTTCGAAAGGTTCATTCGTTCAGAATTTATAGACGAAGTAAGTGAAATGTTAGTAAGGAGCGATCTCCGAGAGGCATCGACGAAGCGTTACAGGGAAGTAATCGCGAGGACGGATAATCACTTTTGGTCGTTTTTTCCCCAGTCTATCAGAGATGCTAATAGGGATGAATGAATGATGGTGGTGTATTACACCCCCTGCTATACGCCTCTGGCGGCTCGCGGGGTATATATCTAAATCTAAAATCTAAAGGAAGAGGAGCTGAGAGAAGCGATTAAAATTCGTAATTCTCTAATTTTACGGTTGAATGACGGATTTCCGTAAGAGATTGACTCCGTCATTCTAATCGAGATTACCACAAGTGCCGTAGCAAGAGGAAATGTCACGAGAGTTAACGAACCTTAGTTTGTTTTTATTTACATAATGATGCGTCGTATAATTTCAGTTTACGCAAAATAACTTATTTAAATGTCTCATAGAGATAAGAATAGAATTTGCATTGACCATAGCGAGAAAGAGGGCGGGGCGAGAGAAAAAAGGCCGAGGAAATAGCATCTCTCACTCGAATTTCGAGATTTTTCTGGTGTCTTGAGGTCCTATTTCATAAATTCATTGGTAACTTCGGCTCAATAAGATCATGAATCTGTTCATACGATCCATCATTATCAATATTTTATGGCGCATTGATCTATATATGATATACGAAAATGAGCATCGACATGGCGTTCGGTAAATTTTTCCCATCAATGGAAATAATATGAATGACCGGGGCGAAGTTGGCCCAATCCTTCGCTTGGCGGCGCTGCGGTCGAGATGTGCCTTCCGCGTGACTCTCTCGGTTCAAATGTGCGCTAAGAAAGTTTGCAGCCTGATCAATCAGTTTAGTCAACTCCGCACAATTCTCGGTATTGTTGAGAATTTTGCGGAACCCCTTGTGAAAAAAGGGGTTTAAAAGAAAAAGTAAATGACAAGAAAATCAATTACTTCAGCCTTCGTAGTTTTCCGTGAATTGTGCTGGGCGACTATTGGAAGAGTGCAGAGTTCGAATCGTTGGGAAAATGCGGCGAGTAAATCGAGACATCGGTACATAGAGTAAAGAAGCATAGAGGCAGAATGATGGAGCCGCACGATATTGAGGGGGGATCAGAAGCTGAGGAAATAAAATACTGTAATGGTATTTAATTGACATAAAACACAATTCAGGCAAAAACACTGAAAGTGATGTCTCGTCATAGTAATACTTACATTATGAAACAACTCTCAACACTCATCTGGTCTATTAACATCACATTATTATGTCAACTATACATTTAATATTACAAAATTACGAGAAATGTGCTCATATTTTTAATGATACATATACCTTTTATATACGAGTAAAATGTAGCTTGCATACTGCAAGCAGATCGACAACACTAATTTCATATCGGCATCATATCGGGACGGACATCAAAAGAAAAAAAAAGGATTCAAAATATTCGTAGTATTCGCTGCAATTTAATTGCCAGGCAGCGAACCCCGTTCTTCCTGGTGTACTTACTATGCAGCAAAACAGAGGATAACCATATCAAACTATGTGTGAAAATTCAAGCAAAACTATTAGGTGCAACTACCTCAAACGACGTCCTACTTTTCACATACACTCCTTATGTGAGAAATTATAATGTGCTCTGGCATCAAACCCAGGAACAGCATGGTCTTATCTATTTTTTTTCTTAAACAAAGTGTTAATATACATCTTCCATCTAAGCAAGAGCTCCCTTATATATCGATAAATGCATAAAAAAGTATGAAAAGCTACCCCATAGTATTATATATGCGGGATATATTTACCGCCCGGCATCGAACCCGGGTCTTTCAGGCAATACTTTCTATGAAGCACAACAGAAAAACACCATCTCTAACCGCGTATACAAATTCAAGCAGAAATATTGGTTACAACTGCCTCAAATGACGTCCTACTTTTCCTTTATATTCCTTATGAGAGAAAAGTTTTTGTGCTCTGGCTTCGAACCCAGGAATAGTACGGTCTTATGAAAAATTTTTTCTAAAACTAATTCGTACCATACATCTTCCAGCCAAGCACGAACACCCTATCATTTCGATAAGTGCATCTAAAAAAATAATGAAAAACGGCTCCCATGTATTTTAAAGGGCAGATCTTTGCATCGTCGTAGCATCGAAACAAGGATAATTTTTGTAAAGGTCATTGATGTTTTCGAAAGTGCAAGACCATAAGTATAGGCACCTTGAGTTTACTTCTTTTTCTTCTACCTTTACTTTACTTCTCTACCTATCCGGAAAGTATTTTTTTTTAAATCCCGAAAATCACGGCAATGCATTCAAACTATTATATATAGATGCTTCTCCGGATTCATTCATATATCATACGAGTAAAATGTAGCTTGCATACTGCAAGCAGATCGGCAATACTAATTTCATATCGGCATCATATCAGGACGGTCCTCAAAAGAAAAAAAAAAGGATTGAAATTTTTCTTAAAATTCGCTGAAATTTCATCGTCTGGCATCGAACCCGGGTCTTACTGGTAAACATACTATGCACCACATAAGAAGATCACCATCTCTAACTATGTGTGAAAATTCAAGCAGAAATATTGCCTGCAACTGCCTCAAAAGACGTTCTAATTTTCACGAATGTAAATGGCTCTCTGGATTCGAACCAAGGACAATCTTGGAAATCTTAAACATACTTCTGAAAGTTATTTATGAACTCTATCTATATGCCGAATTTCAAGTTTCTATATTATTGGGAAAGCTTTCAAAATAATTACTAAAAATCGGATCAACTTCTGATTTCAGAGTCACCTGGTGTCGAACCCAGGACATATTGTAAGCTGTGAATGCATAGTTTCATTTGTAAAGACATGCTTTTGTATCATGCAAAGTTTGAAGTCGATAGCATAACGGGAAGTACCTAAATTTTGTTTCCGTTATCTCCGTAAGAAAGGCATTGAGGAATATAAATGTCCCTCAGGGATCGAACCAAGGACCATAAGCAAATATGTAAAATTTGATTATGAGATATATTTATGATATCTAACCTCATGTTGAATTTCAAGTTTCTATGCCATCGGGAAGGGGTCCAAAAAAAATCTTCAAAATCGCCGCAATGCATTTTAAACGGCCGATTTTTGCCCCGGCCTAGCATCGAACCCAGGATATTTTCCGTGAAAATCATTTATGTTTTCGATAGATCCTGACCATATATATAGGCTCCATGAGTTTTGATTCTCTACCTATCCGGGAAGTATTTTTTAAAAATTCCCGAAAATCACGGCAATGCATTTAAACGGAAAAAATCGGGACTTTGGAGCCCCCTGGAATCGAACCCATGACACTGAGGATCAAAATCGCAATTTTTCTGGTGGTTACACGTTATGGCCAATACGCCGTAAAAATTTCAGGTCAATCACTCTTGTGGTTTAGGCTGTGAGTTTGTATCCTCTCTATATCTATTATATACGAGTAAAATGTTGCTTGCATACTGCAAGCATATGAAATGTATTTATAATCTTTATTCACATATCAGGTTGTGAGTTTCAATGTTATCGGCAAGGGGTTACTAAAAATCTTAAAAATCATAGCAATTTCCAATTTTTGTATACGCCTGGTGTCGAACCAAGGACCTATTGGCAGATGTGAGTAAACATTATAACGTGTTAGGACCTGATCTTATTTAATGCAAAGTTTGAATTCCATATCATACCGGGAAGGTCCTGAAATAAGACTCCTTTATCCCTATCTGAAATGCATACGGCAATGTGAATGGCTCTTTGGGATCGAACCAAGGACGATCAAGGAAATCTAAAACACGTACAGTGGTACCTCGAGATACGAGTTTAATTCGTTCCAGAACTTAGCTCGTAAGTCAAACGGCTCGTATCTCAAACGAATTTCTTCCATTTAAAATAACTGAATTCGATTTAATCCGTTCCGGACCTATGAAAAATCCCCAAACCATTGTAAATTATGAATAAAGATATGTTTTTAAATAACAAATAAACATGTATAACTAACAAATAAATAACAAAATATGAAATAAAGAAATAAAAGAGTTATTTAGCATAATAGTCTTACTTTGGAGACAGACGAGTGTGGCTAACGAAGGTGAATGGCGAAGAGGAGGGAGGGGGGAAGGGATGCAGGCACTCTAGACACGTACGTAAACGGCGCTTTTTCAGAACTTAAAACTATTTTCGTAACTTTAAAACTAAAACTACACTTTCCTTATTTAAAATGAAAGAAAAAAACTTAAAACAATGCACTTAACTTTAAACTTAAACTAAGCTTAACATTTACGTAAATTTGTATTTGAAATGTATCTATGATCTTTATTTGAATGCCAAGTTTAAAGTTTCTATAATATCGGGAAGAGGTTCGAAGGAATTCTTAAAATCGTAACAGATACTAATTTTAGAGACGCCTGGTGTCGAACCCAGGACATATTGGCAGCTGTTAATGCATAGTATGACTTGTTGGGAGTTGATCTTGTTAAACCCAAAGTTTTAAGTCGATATCCTGCCGCGAAGTACCTAAAATTTGTTTCCGTTATCTCCATAAGAAATACATTGAGGAATATAAATGGCTCCTGGAATCGAACCAAGAACAATCAGCGAAACGTTGAACAGCGTACATAAAAGATATTTATGATCTCTATCTACATGCCGAGTTTCAAGTTTCCATCTTATCGGGAAGTAATTCAAAGAAATCTTATAAATCGCAATGTAAATTAAACAGGAGAAAGTTTGCCCTGACCTAGCATCGAACCAAGGATAATCTTCGATGATGTCTTAATGATTTTCGTCGGATATTCACGGCCTATAGCGATATCTCAAATTTCAACTCTTTGCTTTGCCGGGAAGTGCCTCAAAAAAGTTTTCGAAAATCTCCACCATGTATTCTTATCCAGAAAATCGTAACTTTGGGGCCGTCTGGAATCGAACCCATGACACCGAGTTTCAAAGTTGGCTTCTTTCTGGAGGTTACACGTTATGGCCAATACGTCGTAAAAATTTCAAGTCAGTGGCCCTTGTGGTTTAGCTTAAGAAATAGTATCCTATCTGGGTTTATACATGAACGAGTAAAATGTTCCTTGCATTGAAGATTGACAACACTAATTTCATGTCGGCATCATATCGGGACGGCCCTCAAAAGAAAAAGAAAGGGATTGAAAATATTCTTAAAATTCCCTGCAATTTAATCATCTGGCATCGAACCTAGGCCTTCCTGGTGAACTTACTATGCAGCACAACAGAAAATCACCATCTCTTACAATGTGTGAAAATTCAAGCAGAAATATTGGCTGCAACTGCCTCAAACGACGTCCTACTTTTCACGAATGTTAATAGCTCTCTGGATTCGAACCAAGGACGATCTAGGAAATATAAAATATGTTTTCGAAATGTATCTATAAGTTCTATATATATGCCGAATTTCAAGTTTTAATATTATTGGGAAGGGGTTCAAAATAATTCTTAAAAATCGGATCAGTGACTGATTGTAGAGACGCCTGGTGTCGAACCCTGGACGTATTGGAAGCTGTAAATGCACAAAATGACTTCGCTAGGACTTGATCTAATTTCATAGAAAGTTTGAAGTCGATATCATGCCGGGAAGTACCTAAAACGTTTTTCTTTTATCTCCATAAGAAATGCATTGAGGAATGTAAATGGCTCTCTGGGATCGAACCAAGGACCATCAGCGAATATAAAAAATCTGATTATGAAATATATTTATGATTTTCAACTCCATGCTGAATTTCAAGTTTCCATGCCATCGGGAAGGGGTCCAAAAAAATCATAAAAATCGCCACAATGCATTTTAAACGGCCGATTTTTCCCTCGACCTAGCATCGAACACAGGATATTTTCCGCAAAACTCTTTAATGTTTTCGATAGATCATGACCATATATATAGGCTCCTTTAGTGTTGATTCTCTATCTATCCGGAAAGTATTTTTTTTTAATTCCCGAAAATCAAAGCAATGCATTTAAACGGGAAAAATCGGGACTTTAGGGCCCTATGGAATAGAACCCATGACTTTGAGGTTCAAAGTCGGCTTTTTCCTGGAGGTTACACGTTATGGCCAAAATGTCGTAAAAATTTCAAGTCAATGACGCTTGTGGTTTAGCGTGTGAATTTGTATCCTCTCTATCTATTATATATAGACGCTTCTCCGGATATACTTATACGAGAAAAATTTAGCTTGCATACTGCAAGCAGATCGAACACACTAATTTCATGTCGGCATCATATCGGGAAGGCCATCAAAAGAAAAAAAAATGGATTGAAAATATTCTGATTATTCGCTGCAATTTATTCGTCCGGCATCGAACCCGGGTCTTCATAGTGATACTTACTATGCAGCACAATAGAAGATCACCATCTAAAACTATCTGTGAAAATTCAAGCAGAAATATTATCAGCAACTGCATCAAACAACGTCCTACTTTTCCCTTATATTTCATATGAGAGAAATGTTAATGTGCTCTGGAATCGAACCCAGGAATATTACGGTCTTCTGAAAACTGTTTTCTTAAACCAGTTTTAACCAGACATCTTCCAGCGAAGCACGAACTTCCTATGATTTCGATAAGTGCATCAAAAAAATAATGAAATACTAACCCTATGTATTATAAACGGGAGACATATTTACCGCCCGGCATCGAACCCGGGTCTTTCTGGTGAAACTTTCTATGCAACATAATGGTAGATATTATTCTTTAACTATAATTCAATCAGAAATATTGGCTGCAACTGCCTCAATCGAAGTCTTACTTTTACCTTATATTCCTTATGAGAGAAATGTTAATGTGCTCTGGCATCGAACCCAGGAATAGTACTGTCTTATGTAAATTTTTTTCTTAAACCAAATCTTACCTTACACTTTCCGGCTAAGCACGAACTTCCTATTATTTCGAGAAGTGCATCAAAAAAAATAACGAAAATCAGCTCCCATGTATTTTAAAGGGCAGATCTTTGCATCGTTCTAGCATCGAACCCAGGATATTTTTTCTTAAAGTCGTTGATGTTTTCGAAAGTCCAAGACCATAAATATAGGCACCTTGAGTTTTATTTCTCTACCTATCCGGAAAGTATTTTTTTTAATTCCCGAAAATCACGGCAATGCATTTAAACGGGAAATATCGGGAATTTGGGGCCCTCTGGAATCGAACCTATGTAACTGAGGTCCAAAATTGCTTTTTTCCTGGGGGTTTCACGTTATGGCCAATACGTCATAAAACTTTCAAGGCAATGACCCTTGTAGTTTAGCCTGTGAATTTGTATCCTATCTATATAGCTATATAGCTATATAGCTATACGAGTAAAATGTTGCTTGCATACTGCAAGCAGATCGATACACTAATTTCATGTCGGCATCATATCGGGAAGGCCGTCAAAAAAGAAAAAAAAAAGGATTGAAAATATTCTTAAAATTCACTGCAATTTAATCGTCTGGCATCGAACCTGGGTCCTAATGGTGAACTTACTATGGAGCACAACAGATAATCACCATCTCTTACTATGTGTGAAAATTCAAGCAGATATATTGGCTCCAACTGCCTCAAACGACGTCCTACTTTTCAATAATGTAAATGGCTCTCTGGATTCGAACCAAGGACGATATAGGAAATATAAAACACGTTTTTGAAATGTATCTATTTTCTCTATCTATATGCCTAATTTCATGTTTTAATATTATTGTGAAGGGGTTTAAATTAATTCCTAAAAATCGGATAATTTACTGATTGTAGAGACGCCTGGTGTCGAACCCAGGAAATATTGGCAGCTGTGAATGCACAGTATGACTTATTAGGACTTCATCTTATTTCATACAAATTTTGAAGTCGATATCATGCCGGGAAGTACCTAAAACTTTTTACTGTTATCTCCATAAGAAATGCATGGAGGAATGTAAATGGCCCTCTGGGATCGATCCAAGGACCATCTGCGAATATGTAAAATTTGATTATGAAATATATGTATGATCTCCAACCTCATGCCGAATTTCAAGTTTCCTTTCCATCGGGAAAGGGTCCAAACAAAATCTTAAAAATAGCCACAATGCATTTTAAAAGGCCGATTTTTGCCTCAACCTAGCATCGAACCCAGGATATTTTCCGTGAAACTCATCTATGTTTTCGATAGATCATGACCATATATATAGGCTCCATGAGTTTTGATTCTCTACCTATCCGGGAAGTATTTTTTAAAAATTCCCGAAAATCACGGCAATGCATTTAAACGGGAAAAATCGGGACTTTGGGGCCCTCTGGAATCGAACCAATGACACTGAGGTTCAGTGTCATGGGTTCGATTCAAGAGGGCCCCAAAGTCCCGATTTTTTCCATTTAAATACATTGCGTTGATTTTCGGGAATTTTTAAAAAATACTTACCGGATAGGGAGAGAATCAAAACTCAAGGAGCCAATATATATGGTCATGATCTATCGAAAACGTTAATGAGTTTTTACGGAAAATATCCTGGGTTCGATGCTAGGTTGAGGCAAAAATCGGCCGTTTAAAATGCATTGTGGCGATTTTTAAGATTTTTTTTGGACCCTTTCACGATGGCATGGAAACTTGAAATTCGGCATGAAGTTGGAGATCATAAATATATTTCATAATCAAGTTTTACGTATTCGCTAATGGTCCTAGGTTCGATCCCAGACGGCCATTTAAATTCCTCAATGCATTTCTTACGGAGATAACGGAAACAAATTTTTCGTACTTCCCGGCACGATATCAACTTCAAACTTTGCATAAAGAAATATCAAGTCCATATAAATTAAACATTGCATTTACAGCTATCAATATGTCCTGGGTTCGACTCCAGGCGTCTCTACAATCAGTAACTGAACCGATTTTTAAGAATTATTTTGAACCCTATCCCAACAATATAGAAACTTGAAATTCGGCATGTAGATAGAAAACATAGATACATTCCAAATTTAGGTACTTTCCGGCATGCTATCAATACTTCAAACTTTGCATGATACAAGAACAAGTCTTTACAAATAAAACTGTGCATTCACAGTTTGCAATACGTCCTGGGTTCGACACCAGGTGTCTCTGAAATCAGAAGTTGATCCGATTTTTAGGAATTATTTTGAAACCTTTCACAATAAAATAGAAACTTGAAATTCGGCATATAGATAGAGATCATAAATAACTTTCAGAAACATGTTTTTGATTTCCACGATCGTCCTTGGTTCGAGTGCCGAAAGGCATTAACATTCGTGAAAATTAGAACGTTTTTTGAGGCAGTTATAGCCAATATTTCTGCTTGAATTTTCACACATAGTTAGATATGGTGATCTTCTATTGTGTTTCATAGTAGGTTTACCAGTAAGACCCGGGTTCGGTGCTAGACGATGAGATTTCAGCGAATTTTAGGAAAAATTTCAATCCTTTTTTTTCTTTTGAGGACCGTCCCGATATGATGCCGAAAAGAAATTAGTATGGCCGATCTGCTTGCAGTATGCAAGCAACATTTTACTCGTATATATATATATATATATATGGATACATGAATGAATCCGGAGAAGCATCTATATCTATTATATATAGATGCTTCTCCGGATTCATTCATGTATCCATATATATATATATATATATATACGAGTAAAATGTAGCTTGCATACTGCAAGCAGATCGGCAATACTAATTTCATATCAGCATCACATCGGGACGGTCCTCATAAGAAAAAAAAAAGGATTTAATTTTTTTATAAATTCGCTGAAATTTCATCGTCTGGCATCGAACCCGGATCTTACTGGTAAACATACTATGTAGCACAATAGAAGATCACCATCTCTAACTATGTGTGAAAATTCAAGCAGAAATATTGGCTACAACTACCTAAAAAGACGCTCTAATGTTCACGAATGTAAATGGCTCTCGGGACTCGAACCAAGGACGATCTTGGAAATTTAAAAAATCTTTCTGAAATTTATCATTGATCTCAATCCAAATGCCAAATTTCAAGTTTCTATATTATTGGGAAAGGTTTCAAAATAATTCCTAAAAATCGGATCAACTTCTGATTGCAGAGACACCTGGTGTCGAACCCAGGACACATTGATAGCTATGAATGCTTAGTTTGATTTGTTAAGACTGGTTCTTCTATCATGCTAAGTTTAAAGTCGATAGCATGCCGGGAAGTACCTAAAATTTGTTTCCGTTATCTCCATAAGAAATGCATTGAGAAATGTAAATGGCGCCCTGGGATCGAACCAAGGACCATCAGCGAATATGTAAAATTTGATTATGAAATATATTTATAATCTCCAACTCCATGCCGAATTTCAAGTTTCCATGCCATCGGGAAGGGGTCCAAAAAAAATCTTAAAAATCGCCACAATACATTTTAAACGGCCGGTTTTTGCCTCGACCTAGCATCGAACCCAGGATATTTTCCTTAAAACTCATTTATGTTTTCGATAGATCATGACCATATATAAAGGTTCCTAGATTTTCGATTCTCTACCTATCCCGGAAGTATTTTTTAAAAATTCCCGAAAATCAAAGCAATGCATTTAAACGGGAAAAATCGAGACTTTGGGGCCCTCTGGAATCGAACCCATGACACTGAGAATCAAAATCGCAATTTTTCTGACGGTTACACTCTATGGCCAATATGTCGTAAAAATTTCAAGTCAATGACGCTTGTGGTTTGGCCTGTGAGTTTGTATCCTCTCTATCTATTATATATAGATGCTTCTCCGGATTCATTCATATATATACCTATACGAGTAAAATGTAGCTTGCATACTGCAAGCAGATCGACAACACTAATTTCATGTCGGCATCATATCGGATACGCCGTCTAAAGAAAAAAAAATGGATTGAAAATATTCTGATTATTCGCTGCAATTTATTCGTCCGGCATCGAACCCGGGTTTTCCAGGTGATACTTACTATGCAGCATAATAGAAAATCACCATCTCTAACTATCTGTGAAAATTCAAGCAGAAATATTATCTGCAACTGCCTCAAACGACGTCCTACTTTTCCCTTATATTTCTTTTGAGAGAAATGTTAATGTGCTCTTGGTTCGAACCCAGGAATATTACGGTCTTCCAAAAACTGTTTTCCTAAACCAGTTTTAACCATACATCTTCCAGCCAAGCACGAACTTCCTATCTTTTCGATAAGCGCATCAAAAAAATAATGAAATACTAACCCTATGTATTTTATACGGGAGACATATTTACCGCCCGGCATCGAACCCGGGTCTTTCTGGTGATACCTCCTATGCAAAATTATAGAAGATATTATTCTTTAACTATGTGCGAAAATTCAAGCAGAAATATTGGCTGCAACTGCCTCAATCGAAGTCTTACTTTTCCCTTATATTCCTTATGAGAGAAACGTTAATGTGCTCTGGCATCGAACCCAGGAATAGAACGGTCTTATGAAAATTTTTTTCTTAAAGCAATTGTTACCTTACATTTTCCGTATAAGCACGAACTTCCTATTATTTCGAGAAGTGCATCAAAAAAAATAATGAAAAACAGCTCCCATGTATTTTAAAGGGCAGATCTTTGCATCGTCCTAGAATCGAACCCAGGATATTTTTTGTGAAAGTCATTGATGTTTCCAAAAGTCCAAGACCATAAATATAGGCTCCTTGAGTTTTATTTCTCTACCTATCCGGAAAGTATTTTTTTATAATTCCCGAAAATCACGGCAATGCATTTAAACGGAAAAAATCGGGACTTTGGGGCCCTCTGGAATCGAACCTATGGCACTGAGGATCAAAGTCGCTTTTTTCCTGGGGGTTTCACGTTATGGCAAATATGTCATAAAAATTTCAATTCAATGACGCTTGTGGTTTAGCCTGTGAATTTGTATCCTATCTATATAGCTATATAGCTATATATATGAATGAATCCGGAGAAGCATCTATATATAATAGACGAGTAAAATGTTGCTTGCATACTGCAAGCAGATCGACAACACTAAATTCATATCGGCATTATATCGTGACGGTCCACCATAGAAAAAAAAAGATTTAATATATTCCTAAAATTCGATGAAATTTCATCGTCTGGCATCGAACCCGGGTCTTACTGGTGAACTCACTAAGCAGCACATTAGAAAATCACCATCTCTAACTATGTGTGAAAATTCAAGCAGAAATATTGGCTACAACTGCCTCAAAAGACGTTCTAATTTTCACGAATGTAAATGGCTCTCTGGATTCGAACCAAGGACGATCTAGGAAATCTAAAACATGTTTTTAAAATGTATCTATGTTTTCTATATATATGCCTAATTTCATGTTTTAATATTATTGGGAAGGGGTTTAAATTCATTCTTAAAAATCGGTTAATTTACTGAATGCAGAGACACCTGGTGTCGAACCCAGGAAAAATTGGTAGCTGTGAATAGACAGTATGACTTTTTAGGACTTCATCTTATTTCATACAAAGTTTGGAGTTGATATCATACCGGGAAGTACCTAAAACGTTTTTCGTTTATCTCCTTAAGAAATGCATGGAGGAATGTAAATGGCTCTATGGGATCGAACCAAGGACCATCAGCGAATGAGTAAAATTTGATTATTAAATATATTTATGATATCTAAACTCATGCCGAATTTTGAGTTTCCATGCCATCGGGAAGGGGTCCAAAAAAAATCTTTAAAATCGCCACAATGCATTTTAAACGGCCGATCTTTGCCCCGACCTAGCATCAAACCCAGGTTATTTTTCATAAAACTAATTTATGTTTCTGATAGATCATGACCATATATATAGGTTCCTTGAGTTTAAAGTCCCTACCTATCCGGCAAGTATTTTTTTTTAATTCCCGAAAATCAAAGCAATGCATTTAAACGGGAAAAATCGGGACTTTGGAGCCCTCTGGAATCGAACCCATGACACTGAGGATCAAAATCGCAATTTTTCTGGTGGTTACATGTTATGGCCAATACGCCGTAAAAATTTCAGCTCAATCACTCTTGTGGTTTAGGCTGTGAGTTTGTATCCTCTCTATATATATATATATATATATATATGGATACATGAATGAATCCGGAGAAGCATCTATATATAATAGACGAGTAAAATGTAGCTTGCATACTTCAAGCAGATCGGCAATACTAATTTCATATCGGGAATGTCCTAAAAGAAAAAAAAAAGGATTGAAATTTTTCTTAAAATTCGCAGAAATTTCATCGTCTGGCATCGAACCCGGATCTTACTGGTGAACTTACTATGTAGCACAATAGAAGATCACCATCTCTAACTATGTGTGAAAATTCAAGCAGAAATATTGGCTACAACTGCCTCAAAAGACGCTCTAATGTTCACGAATGTAAATGGCTCTCGGGACTCGAACCAAGGACGATCTTGGAAATTTAAAAAATGTTTCTGAAAGTTATTTATTATCTCTATCTATATGCCGAATTTCAGGTTACTATATTGTTGGGAAAGGGTTCAAAATAAATATTGAAAATCGGATCAGTTACTGATTGTAGAGACTCCTGGTGTCGAACCCAGGATATATTGACAGCTGGGAATACATAGTTTGATTTGTATACACTTAATCTTTCATAGTGCAAAGTTTGAAATCTTTATCGTGCTGGGAAGTACCTATAATTTGTTTCCGTTATCTCCGTAAGAAATGCATTGAGTAGTTTAAATGGCCCTTTGGGATCGAACCAAGGACCATCAGCTAATATGTAAAATTTGATCCTGAAATGAATTATTGATTTCCAACTCCATGCCGAATTTCAAGTTTCCATGCCATCGGGAAAGGGTCCAAAAAAAATCTTAAAAATCGCCACAATGCAATTTAAACGGCCGATTTTTGCCCCGACCTAGCATCGAACCCAGGATATTTTCCGTAAAACTCATTTATGTTTTCGATAGACTATGTTCATATATATAGGCTCCTTGAGTTTTAATTCGCTACCTATCCGGAAAGTATTTTTTTTTAATTCCCGAAAATCAAAGCAATGCATTTAAACGGGAAAAATCGGGACTTTGGGGCCCTCTGGAATCGAACCCATGACACTGAGGATCAAAATCACAATTTTTCTGGCGGTTAATTGATATGGCCAATACGCAGTAAAAATTTGAACTCAATCACGCTAGTGGTTTAGGCTGTGAATTTGTATCCTATCTATCTATATACCTATCTATATACCTATCTATATATATGAATGAATCCGGAGAAGCATCTATATATCTATTATATATAGATGCTTCTCCGGATTCATTCATGTATCCATATATATATTCATATATATATATATATAGAGAGGATACAAACTCACAGGCCAAACCATAAGCGTCATTGACTTGAAATTTTTACGACATGTTGGCCATAGAGTGTAACCGCCAGAAAAATTGCGATTTTGATCCTCAGTGTCATTGGTTCGATTCCAGAGGGCCCCAAAGTCCCGATTTTTCCCGTTTAAATGCATTGCTTTGATTTTCGGGAATTAAAAAAAAATACTTTCCGGGTAGGTAGAGAATCAAAACTCAAGGAGGCTATATATATGAACATGATCAATCGAAAACATAAATGAGTTATACGGAAAATATCCTGGGTTCGATGCTAGGTCGGGGCAAAAATCGGCCGTTTAAAATGCATTGTGGCGATTTTAAATATTTTTTTTGGACCCTTTCCCGATGGTAAGGAAACTTGAAATTCGGCATGAGGTTGGAGATTATACATATATTTCATAATCAAATTTTACATATTCGCTGATGGTCCTTGGTTCGATCCCAGAGGGTCATTTACATTCCTTCATACATTTCTTATGGAGATAACAGTAAAAGGTTTTAGGTACTTCCCGGCATGATATCGACATCAAAATTTGTATGAAATAAGATGAAGTCCTAATAAGTCATACTGTGCATTCACAGCTACCAATATTTCCCGGGTTCGACACCAGGCGTCTCTACAATCAGTAAATTATCCGATTTTTAAGAAATAATTTAAACCCCTTCACAATAATATTAAAACATGAAATTAGGCATATAGATAGAGAACATAGATACATTTCAAAAACGTGTTTTAAATTTCCTAGATCGTCCTTGGTTCATATCCAGAGAGCCATTTACATTATTGAAAAGTAGGACGTCGTTTGAGGCAGGTTGAACCAACATTTCTGGATGAATTTTCACATATAGTTAGAGATGGTGATTTTCTGTTGTGCTGCATAGTAAGTTCAACATTAAGACCCAGGTTCGATGCCAGACGATTAAATTGCAGCGAATTATAAGAATATTTTCAATCCTTTTTTTTCTCTTTTGACGGCCCTCCCGATATGATGCCGACATGAAATTAGTGCTTTCGATCTGCTTGCAGTATGCAAGCTACATTTTACTCGTAATAGATATATATATATATATACGAGTAAAATGTAGCTTGCATACTGCAAGCAGATCGGCAACACTTATTTCATATAGGGACGGTCCTCAAAAGAAAAAAAAAGGATTGAAATATTTCTTAAAATTCGCTGAACTTTCATCGTCTGGCATCGAACCCTGGTCTTTACTGTGAACTTACTATGCAGCACAATAGAAGATCACCATCTCTAACTATGTGTGAAAATTCAAGCAGAAATATTGGCTACAACTGCCCCAAAAGACGTTCTAATTTTCACGAAAGTAAATGGCTCTCTGATTTCGAACCAAGGACAATCTTGGAAAACTAAAACATGTTTTTGAAAGTTATTTATGATGTCTATCTATATGCCGAATTTCAAGTTTCTATATTACTGGGAAAGGTTTCAAAATAATTCCTAAAAATCGGATCAATTTCTGATTGCAGAGACACCTGGTGTCGAACCCAGGACATATTGTTAGCTGTGAATAAATAGTTTGATTTGTAAAGACATGCTCTTCAATCTTGCAAAGTTTGAAGTCGATAGCATGCCGGGAAGTACCTAAATTTTGTTTCCGTTGTCTCCGTAAGAAATGCATTGAGAAGTGCAAATGGCCCTCTGGGATCGAACCAAGGACCATCAGCGAACACGTAAAATTTTATTATGAAATATATTAATGATATCTATCTACGTTCCGAGTTTCAAGTATCCATGTTATCGGGAAAGGATCCAAAAAAAATCTTCAAAATCGCCGCAGTGCATTTTAAACGGCCGATTTTTGTCCCGACCTAGCCTCGAACCATGGAGCATATTCGGCAATGTCATTTTGATTTTCGTTGGATATGCACGGCTTCTAGCGATCCCATGAATTTCAACTCTCTACTTTTCCGGGAAGTGCACCAAAAAAATTTTCGAAAATTCCTGCCATGTATTCTTACGGGGAAAATCGCGACTTTGGGGCCCTCTGGAATCGAACCCATGACACCGAGGTTCAAGGTCGCATTTTTTCCTGGGGGTTTCACGTTATGGCCAATACGTGGTAAAAATTTCGATTCAATGACGCCAGTAGTTTAGCCTGTGAATTAGTATCCTATCTGGGTATCTGGGTATCTGGGTATATCATGAATGAATCCGGAGAAGCATCTATATATAATAGATATAGAGAGGATACAAACTCACAGCCTAAACCACAAGAGTGATTGAGCTGAAATTTTTACGGCGTATTGGCCATAACGTGTAAACACCAGAAAAATTGCGATTTTGATCCTCAGTGTCATGGGTTCGATGCCAGGGGGCTCCAAATTCCCGATTTTTCCCGTTTAAATGCATTGCTTTGATTTTCGGGAATTAAAAAAAAATACTTTACGGATAGGTAGCGAATCAAAACTCAAGGAGCTTATATATATGGTCATGATCTATCGAAAACATAAATCAGTTTTACGGAAAATATCCTGGGTTCGATGCTAGGTCGGGGCAAAAATCGGCCGTTTAAATTGCATTGTGGCGATTTTTAAGATTTTTTTTGGACCCTTTCCCGATGGCATAGGAACTTGAAATTCGGCATGGCGTTAGATATCATAATTATATTTCATAATCGAATTTTTCATATTCCCTTATGGTCCTTGGTTCGATCCCAGAGGGCCATTTACATTCCTCAATGCATTTCTTATGGAGATTACGGAAACACATTTTAGGTACTTCCCGGCACGATAAAGACTTCAAACTTTGCACTAAGAAAGATTAAATGTACGCAAATCAAACTGTGCATTCTTAGCTGTCAATGTGTCCTGGGTTTGACACCAGGTGTCTCTGCAATCAGAAGTTAATCCGATTTTTTGGAATTATTTTGAAACCTTTGCCAATAATATAGAAACTTAAAATTCGGCATATAGATAGAGATCATAAATAACTTTCAGAAACAATTTTTAGATTTCCAAGATCGTCCTTGGTTCGAATCCAGAGAGCCATTTAAATTCGTGAAAATTAGAACGTCTTTTGAGGCAGTTGTAGCCCATATTTCTGCTTGAATTTTCACACATAATTAGAGATGGCGATGTTCTATTGTGCTGCATCGTAAGTTTACAGTAAAGACCCGAGTTCGATGACAGACGATGGAATTTCAGCTAATTTTAAGAAAAATCCATTCCATTTTTTTCTTTTGATGGCCGTCCCGATATGATGCCGACATGAAAATAGTGTTGTCGATCTGCTTGCAGTATGCAAGCAACATTTTACTCGTATATATATATGGATACATGAATGAATCCGGAGAAGCATCTATATATAATAACGAGTAAAATGTAGCTTGCATACTGCAAGCAGATCGGCAATACTAATTTCATATCGGCATCACATCGGGACGGTCCTCATAAGAAAAAAAAGGATTTAATTTTTTCTTAAAATTCGCTGAAATTTCATCGTCTGGAATCGAACCCGGGTCTTACTGGAAAACCTACTATGAAACACAATAGAAGATCACCATCTCTAACTATGTGTGAAAATTCAAGCAGAAATATTGGCTACAACTGCCTCAAAAGACGCGCTAAAGTTCACGAATGTAAATGGCTCTCGGGACTCGAACCAAGGACGATCTTGGAAATTTAAAAAATGTTTCTGAAAGTTATTATTGATCTCAATCTATATGCCAAATTTCAAGTTTCTATATTATTGGGAAAGGTTTCAAAATAATTCCTAAAAATCGGATCAACTTCTAATTGCAGAGACACCTGGTGTCGAACCCAGGACACATTGATAGCTATGAATGCATAGTTTGATTTGTTAAGACTGGTTCTTCTATCATGCTAAGTTTTAAGTCGATAGCATGCCGGAAAGTACCTTAAACTTGTTTCCGTTATCTCCATAAGAAATGCATTGAGGAATGTAAATGGCCCCCTGGGATCGAACCAAGGAACATCAGGGAAAACATAAAAATCGATTATGAAATATATTTATGATATCTAAACCCATACCGAATTTCAATATTCCATGCCATCGGGAAAGGGTCCAAAAAAAATCTTAAAAATAGCCACCATGCATTTTAAACGGCAGATTTTTGCATCGACCTAGCATCGAACCCAGGTTATTTTCCGTAAAACTCATTAATGTTTTCGATAGACCATGACCATATATAAAAGCTCCTTGAGTTTTAAGTCCCTACCTATCCGTGAAGTATTTTTTTTTAATTCCCGAAAATCTAAGCAATGCATTTAAACGGGAAAAATCGGGACTTTGGGGCCCTGTGGAATCGAACCCATTACACTGAGGTTCAAAATCGCAATTTTTCTGGAGGTTATACGTTATGGCCAATATGTCGTAAAAATTTCAAGCCATTGACGCTAGTGGTTTGGCCTGTGACTTTGTATCCTCTCTATATATATATATATATATATGATACGAGTAAAATGTAGCTTGCATACTGCAAGCAGATCGACAACACTAATTTCATCTCGGCATCATATCAGGACGGTCCTCAAAAGAAAAAAAAGGGGATTGAAAATATTCTTTAAATTAACTGCAAGTTATTCGTCCGGCATCGAACCCGGGTCTTTTTGGTGATACACACTATGCAGCACAATAGAATTTCTCCATCTCTAATTATGTGTGAAAATTAAAGCAAAAATATTGGGCGCAGCTGCCTCAAAAGACGCTCTAATGTTCACGAATGTAAATGGCTCTCGGGACTCGAACCAAGGACGATCGTGGAAATTTAAAAAATGTTTCTGAAAGTTATTAATGATCTCAATCTATATGCCAAATTTCAAGTTTCTATATTATTGGGAAAGGTTTCAAAATAATTCCTAAAAATCGGATCAACTTCTGATTGCAGAGACACCTGGTGTCGAACCCAGGGCATATTGTAAGCGGTAAATGCACAGATTGATTTGTAAAGACTTGCTCTTCTATCATGCAAAGTTTGAAGTCGATATCATGCCGGGAAGTACCTAAAACCTTTTTCCGTTATCTCCATAAGAAATGCATTGAGGAATTTAAATGGCCCTCTGGGATCGAACCAAGGACCATCAGCGAATATGTAAAATTTGATTATGAAATATATTTATAATATCCTACCCCATGCCAAATTTCGAGTTTCCATGTTATTGGGAAGAAGTCCAAAAAAAATCTTAAAAATCGCCACAATACATTTTAAACGGCCGATTTTTGCCTCGACCTAGCATCGAACCCTGGATATTTTCCGTAAAACTCATTTATGTTTTCGATAGGTCATGACCATATATAAAGGCTCCTAGAGTTTCGATTCTCTACCTATCCGGGAAGTATTTTTTGAAAATTCCCGAAAATCTAAGCAATGCATTTAAACGGGAAAAATCGGGACTTTGGGGCCCTCTGGAATCGAACCCATGACACTGAGGTTCAAAATCGCTATTTTTCTGGAGGTTACACGTTATGGCCAATATGTCGTAAAAATTTCAGGTCAATGACGATTGTGGTTTAGCCTGTGAATTTGTATCCTCGCTATATATATATATGGATACATGAATGAATCCGGAGAAGCATCTATATATAATAGATATGAATGAATCCGGAGAAGCATCTATATATAATAGATAGATAGATAGGATACAAATTCACAGCCTAAACTACAAGCGTCATTGATCTGAAATTTTTATGACATATTGGCCATAACGTGAAACCCCCAGGAAAAAAGAGACTTTGATCCTCAGTGTCATAGGTTCGATTCCAGAGGGCCCCAAAGTCCCGATTTTTCCCGTTTGAATGCATTGCCGTGATTTTCGGGAATTAAAAAAAAATACTTTCCGGATAGGTAGAGAAGTAAAACTCAAGGTGCCTATATTTATGGTCTTGGACTTTCGAAAACATCAATGACTTTTACAAAAGTTATCCTGGGTTCGATGCTAGGACGATGCAAAGATCTGCCCTTTAAAATACATGGGAGCCGTTTTTCATTATTTTTTTAGATGCACTTATCGAAATGATAGGATGTTCGTGCTTGGCTGGAAGATGTATGGTACGAATAAGTTTTAGAAAAAAATTTTCATAAGACCGTACTGTTCCTGGGTTCGAAGCCAGAGCACAATAACGTTTCTCTCATAAGGAATATAAAGGAAAAGTAGGACGTCATTTGAGGCAGTTGTAACCAATATTTCTGCTTGAATTTGCATACGCGGTTAGAGATGGTGTTTTTCTTTTGTGCTGCATAGAAAGTATTGCCTGAAAGACCCGGGTTCGATGCCGGGCGGTAAAAATATCACCCATATATATTACTATGGGGTATCTTTTCATAATTTTTTTATGCATTTATCGATATGTAAGGGAGCTCTTGCTTAGATGGAAGATGTATATTAACACTTTGTTTAAGAAAAAAAATAGATAAGACCATGCTGTTCCTGGGTTCGATGCCAGAGCACATTATAATTTCTCGAATAAGGAGTGTATGTGAATAGTAGGACGTCGTTTGAGGTAGTTGCACCTAATAGTTTTGCTTGAATTTTCACACATATTTTGATATGGTAATTTTCTATTTTGCTGCATAGTAAGTACACCAGGAAGACCGGGGTTCGCTGCCAGGTGATTAAATTGCAGCGAATTCTACGAATATTTTGAATTTTTTTTTTCTTTTGATGTCCGTCCCGATATGATGCCGATATGAAATTAGTGTTGTCGATCTGCTTGCAGTATGCAAGCTACATTTTACTCGTATATATATATGAATATATATATGGATACATGAATGAATCCGGAGAAGCATCTATATATAATAGATATAGAGAGGATACAAACTCACAGCCTAAACCACAAGAGTGATTGAGCTGAAATTTTTACGGAGTATTGGCCATAACGTGTAACCACCAGAAAAATTGCGATTAGGATCCTCAGTGTCATGGGTTCGATTCCAGGGGGCTCCAAAGTCCCGATTTTTCCCGTTTAAATGCATTGCTTTGATTTTCGGGAATTTAAAAAAAATACTTCCCGGATAGGTAGAGAATCAAAACTCAAGGAGCCTTTATATATGGTCATGATCTATCGAAAACATAAATAAGTTTTACGGAAAATAACCTGGGTTCGATGCTAGGTCGATGCAAATATCTGCCGTTTAAAAAGCATTGTGGCGATTTTTAAGATTTTTTTGGACCCTTTCCCGATGGCATGGAAACTTGAAATTCGGTATGAGGTTAGATATCATAAATATATTTCATAATCGATTTTTATGCTTTCCCTGATGTTCCTTGGTTCGATCCCAGAGGGCCATTTACATTCCTCAATGCATTTCTTACGGAGATAACGGAAACAAGTTTAAGGTACTTCCCGGCACGCTATCGACTTAAAACTTTGCATGATAGAAGATCCAGTCTTAACAAATCTAACTATGCATTCATAGCTATCAATGTGTCCTGGGTTCGACACCAGGTGTCTCTGCAATCAGAAGTTGATCCGATTTTTAGGAATTATTTTGAAACCTTTCCCAATAATGTAGAAACATGAAATTTGGCATATAGATTGAGATCAATAATAACTTTCAGAAACATTTTTTAAGTTTCCAAGATCGTCCTTGGTTCGAGTCCCGAGAGCCATTTACATTCGTGAACATTAGAGCGTCTTTTGAGGCAGTTGTAGCCAATATTTCTGCTTGAATTTTCACACATAGTTAGAGATGGTGATCTTCTATTGTGTTTCATCGTAGGTTTTCAGTAAGACCCGGGTTCGATTCCAGACGATGAAATTTCAGCGAATTTTAAGAAAAAATTAAATCCTTTTTTTTTTTCTTAAGAGGACCATCCCGATATGATGCCGATATGAAATTAGAATTGCCGATCTGCTTGCAGTATGCAAGCAACATTTTACTCGTATAATAGATAGATATATATATATATAGAGAGGATACAAATTCACAGCCTAAACCATAAGCGTCATTGACTTGAAATTTTTACGACGTATTGGCCATAACGTGTATTAGCCAGAAAAATTGCGATTTCGAACCTTAGTGTCATGGGTTCGATTCCAGAGGGCCCCAAAGTCCCGATTTTTCCCGTTTAAATGCATTGCTTTAATTTTCGGGATTTTTTAAAAAATACTTCCCGGAAAAATCGGCCGTTTAAAATGCATTGTGGCGATTTTTATGGTTTTTTTTGGACCCTTTCCCGATGGCATGGAAACTTGAAATTCGGCATGGGTTTAGATATCATAAATATATTTAATAATCATATTTTACAAATTCACTGATGGTCCTTGGTTCGATCCTAGAGAGCCATTTACATTCCTCAATGCATTTCTTATGGAGATAACGGAGACAAAATTTAGGTACTTCCTGTCATGCTATCGACTTCAAACTTTGCATGATTCAAGAGCGAGTCTTTTTAAATCACACTGTGCATTCACAGCTTACAAAATGTCCTGGGTTCGACACCAGGTGTCTCTGCAATCAGAAGTTGATCCGATTTTTAGGAATTATTTTGAAACCTTTCTCAATAATATAGAAACTTGCAATTCGGCATATGGATAGAGATCATTAATAAATTTCATGAACATATTTTAGATTTCCTAGATAGTCCTTGGTTCGAATCCAGAGAGCCATTTACATTCGTGAAAAGTAGGACGTCGTTTCAGGCTGTTGCAGCCAATATTTCTGCTTGAGTTTTTACACATAGTTAGAAATGGAGATCTTCTATTGTAGTGCATAGTAAGTTCACCAGGAAGGCCCGGGTTGGATGCCAGACGATGAAATTGCAGCGAATTTTCAGAATATTTTCATTCCTTTTTTTTCTTCGGATGGCCGTCCCGATGTAATTCCAATTTTAAATTATTGTTGTCGATTTCCTTGCAGTATGCAAGCTACATTTTACTCGTATATAATAGATACAGGGTGTCTAGAAAGTCATGGACCAAACGAAACACAGAGGTAGAGCATCACCTGGGCTACCGGTTTGCAATTCATCTTGGTGTCCGATCTTCTTTTGTTTTCGAGTTAAGAATTTTTTTCGTATTTTCTGAGAAAACCATGACTTTTCAGACATTTTTGGTCATGGTGACGTAAGTATTTGCGATGCATTGTTGAATTTTTTCTCTAAAAATGCTAAATAGTTGTAACTGGCAAGATAATAACTTTTACCCTTACTCTTACGGTTTAGCCATAAAAAATCCTTAAATTCTCAAAACTCCGAACTTTGACAAAATCTTTGAGGGCAATTTAAAAAAAATTCATAATGAAAAATATTTTTTGCCACGTATCTTAAAAACTTTTTTAATGCCTCAGCTATTTACCAAGTGAATTTTGTTGGGTTATCTTTACGGCATCATACCTAAAATTTGATTCGAAACGTAGTAAGTCGATGATTCCCAGTTCTAACAAACAGGTCAAAGACTCTTTAAACCTAAAACAGGAGTCATTAATGTGTTTAATTATCGGAACAAGAGAACGTTTTACCATTTGATATTGTTTTGGCACTCTTCCGCGGTAAGATGAAATACCCCCTACCCTCATTACTTGCTTTAATCAACAACAATACCCTTCGAGAGTACTACAATGTAAGGACCATTGTTGGGAGCCGCGGCGTAACCAAGTTATTTCACTTGTATATATATATACATCGTTCATTCCCAAGCTTACAGAATTTATGTAAGACATACTGAAATCACTAATTTGTTTACATTTTAAATATAGTGAATAAACTATACAATAACATCAATTTTATTAAAAATTCATTCACAGATATCGCCAAATATTCTTTTATAAACAGAGGGGTCTTCGTGCGTAACGTCCGGTGCGAAGGATTGGGGTTAGGATTAAGTTATTCGTAGACAGAATGATCGAAATTCCATATGTGCTGTTCCTGAATCGGTTTGCTTACTTTGACATCTAAGTAAATTATCTCCGTAAATTTGTTCCTGCTATTTAAATATCATAGTTTACATTCTCTGAAATCTCGGTAAATTCCCTCCTCTTCATTAATTCAGACATTATTTGCTACCATTAATTCGGTATGGACTTAAAATCGCCGTGTATTCTCGTGGGAAAATGAATGCATCGGTTTTAACAATCACTTTGGTCGTCAGGGTGACTGGTTGTTTACCACGAAGAAAATTGACCTAAATTTCGTGTATTTTGCCCTATTTTCGTAATTTCGAACCAAATGGTATATTCCACGACCAAAATAAGAATCTTCATTCAATTTCCTTTCTTTTGGTGCTCATTCCGACTTTGTACGACCATTATTTCTAATTGAAATGTTTTTCAATAAACGATAAACGAAGATACAAAAGTATACGAAGAAAATTATTTTATTTAATCACAACGAAGGCTTAGATACATGCAGTCCCATCTTTCTTATCGGCCACAGAGACGATTGAGTTTGGTTTCGTCCTACTAAAGTCTGTTGATGCTAAATCTGAAAATATCATTTACCTAAGTTGCTGGCTTCTGTACTCCGGTTGTATTGGTTCATCTCCGATTATTCAAACCTATCTCTGGTCTCTGAAAGTTTTAAGACTTTGTAAATAGCATAACATTCGGAGAGTTGTGGTTTTCCACTTTGTTTGTTAGTAATTTAGGTAGTAAATTATATTTGCTGAAGAAATCGTTCGGAGCATATCTTTTTTTGAATATTGCAATACCTTTTCACAGCAACAGTGCACTTTCTTATAAAATAAATAGTACTTGATTGAGATGCGTATCATATTTTTTAAAATTTATAGGGAAGTGTATCAATAAGTGTTATTGAGGAAGAAATAGGGTATCATTTGTTTCCTTAAGTTGTCGTTTACAATATTATTGTTGAAGTGACCAATGTCGGTCAGTTGCCAGCCAAGCATATCCCCTCTGTTGAAATCCCCCATCTATCCGAAGGTCCGAGATGTCCATAACATTGTCCATCCTCTTTTCGTCGGCCTTCTTCCTTACCAGTGACTTCATCTCCGCCGCTTCCCTTCTGGACTGACATCAACTCCGCCGCTTCCCTTTTGGGCCATAAACATCACGTAGCACTTACTCGACTGTTTTTCGGCCCTACCATCCTCATTGCCGAATCTCTGCGGCCCCCTCTATCCCCTCTCTATCCTCATGCTGACCACGCCTTCCTAGATTCGTATAAAAAGAGTTCCTCCGTGGACGCAGCCGAGAGGTGAGTGTTCTCAACCCAAACCTAACCACGGAAGAGCGCAGCCGAAAGGCGAGTGCCCCCAACCAATTCCTAATCCTCGGTGGGCGCGCTGCTCCTGTGCCGCCAACTCTTTCTTAATTCTTCCCTCATCTCTCTTAAGTGTTGGGCGAGAGCAGTCGTCTTGACCCCGTAATGCCCCCGCAAACTTGGCTGGACGCGACCGACAAGCAAGTGCATTATATAACTTTAATGCCGTGTTGCAAATAAACATTGTTTAATAGAACTGAGACTTCTTGTGCCAACCTGTACCTCATTATCCGTAATCGCATCACGACATTATTATGATATTAAAATGAACTATTAAGTTAAAATAATCTTAGATTTTTATTTGGTGTTCACAGCACACCATTGCTGTGAGGCACATCGATTGGGAATCACTGCTTTTTATTGACTTTCGGCACGTCGTAAATATTTTCTCTTTTCAATTCAAATGCCCTTCTGGTATGTTTCTTGAATAGGAGTTTTTCCACCCAAAATCCGCAGAAGCCCCTTTCTGTTTAATAGCTTACCGAGCGTAGGTTCTCAAAGCAAGTGTGCCATTGTCCAATGTGTTCGAGAGGCATCGAAATTTGTTCCTCCTGAGGTTTCCAGAGGAACGCGAATATCAAGCTGTGAAAGGTTCGCTTCAAAATGCGTGACCATAACTTCAGCTGACTCTAAAATGACATTCAGAGGAGTCGAATCGCCTTAGTTCGACTCTGGGAAGTGTAGTTCGTGGTTCAGAAGCGTGGACTAAAGGAATCCAACTGTCGACAAATTCACAACTAACTCACGTCTGTGTGATTATTTATTTCAAGTACGTTTTCTGCAATCCCTGATAATTCTTTGATATAAGAATTCGTGCATTTCTGAATATATATATGGAACTGAAGTGATAGTGATTGTAAGAGTTGAAATGAAAATTGTCAAACGGCTGCTCGGAATCGTCTACGCAAAACGAGGATCATCACCCCCTGCATCAATCCATCTAATGGTAGGAATTATTTATTCTTCTTTCAGTTAGTTACTTCTTGCCTCTTTTCCCTTTGAGGTTTTTTAAAATATTTCTTGTCATTGAGCACCATCTTAATCGTAAGCCGCATCTTCTCCAGTTCACCCTCTCTTTTCCAAATCGCCTGCAAATCTTAATATCCTTACATTATAATACAATATAAGCGTTCTTATATGATCTTCTTCGTCTTCAGAACAAATGCATTATATATTATTGGAATACCTCTGTTTTAACTCTATTCCTCATTTTTAAATTTCTCTTATCCTGAGGGGTATATAAACATATGACATATTTAAAGCACAGTTATTATTGCCCTATTTTCCCATGTTACGCAAATCTTCTTGAGTGAGCGAAATATAATATTTTCCCTAGTATAATGCCACACATAGATCCCATAAGGCAGTTTCTTAATTTGTCCTACTCTATCAGCGCTAAAATTCTTTACCCTCATCGGGTCTCTTCTTAAACCTGTTTTTTACCTTATTTTGATAGATTATGCTATTGTTTCATTGAATTAAATTGCAATGGAATTGGTGACGCTTTTATGTATTCTTTTCTCTGATTCGAGTTGCAGGAATTCCTTATTTAATCGTAATTACTTCAAACAACCCTCATTCTTTCTCGGTGTTACTATTTATCTTATTCTCTATTTCTTAATTGTACTAAATAAACGTATGAATAACGCTAAAAATGTTTTAATACTGTACTGATGGACTGTAAAGATGGACGTATTCATTTATTACAGATGTTATTCTTGCTCACAATTAAAAAGCATTTACGAAATGCTCATATTCCATGATAGTATCTAATTTAATTTACCCTTTACTCTTGGGTGTTAACCTTCGCCGTTCCAAACATTCCCTCATATCAACACGTACTCCTTCCTCGCTGAACATCTTCCGCCACCATTTGGATGTTACTAAGAGTCTTCAGTGTTCCTCCGTTTGACTTGCGCTGACGAGAGTAAGGAGATCGTGTATTCCATTATAAACTCACCCTAATTGCAAAATTACTGCATTTCCTTGTCCTGTGCATATTATTGTCCTTGCCTCCTGCACAAATATTTGTTTAAGGATTTACAGGCTCGTAAGTGTCAGCCGTCAATGTCAGTCGTAGTCCAAAAGGGTGCAAAAAGCACATTTCTGTTTCAAACGAATGGCTTTTTTGATGCCCTTTGTAACTTACGATTTCCTCAACATTTGTTAGGCCTTAAATACTTTTCTCTTCCACCTTTTTGATTTAAATTGCATTTAGATCTGCACAGTGTTATTAACTGGATAAAAGACTTTCTCACCGATAGAGAGCAACGAGTAGTACTCGATGGTGTTAGTTCCAACTTGGTTAAGGTGACCTCGGGCGTCCCTCAGGGCAGTGTAATTGGACCGTTGTTATTTTTAGTATACATCAACGACCTCAGCAATTACATTGAAAGCAATGTTAGGATATTCGCAGACGACACAGTCATTTACAGGGAAATAGTTAGTTCTGAGGATAGATTAGCCCTTTCGAACGACTTAGATAGAATTATGAATTGGTGCGATGATTGGCAATTAGAGCTTAATGTAGAAAAGTGTTCGGTAGTTAACTTCTTCGAAAGTAAATCTATAATAAATGATTATTCTTATAGTCTCCGAGGGATAAACCTATTGTCAGTAGAATCGGTAAAGTATCTTGGTGTAACTCTCACGAATAATCTATCATGGAGTGCCCACATCCGAAATATATGTGGAAAAGCACTTAAGAAACTCGGCTTCGTTAAAAGAATAGTCGGTAGGAGCGAAGAAAAGGTTCGCGAGCGATGTTACTTAGCGTTAGTTAGGCCTCACCTTGAGTATGCATGTAGTGTATGGGACCCCGCCGAGAAATGTCATATTCGGGATTTAGAAAAAGTACAACGGAAAGCGATACGATTTGTAAAGAATTGCTACGATAAAACAGCGAGTGTCACTCAGATGTTACAGGACGCGGGATGGGAATCATTAGAAGATAGAAGAAAAATTCAAAGGATAAATTTATTAAATAAGTTCAGAGAAACTACGTTTTCAGATGATGTAACCGATATAATGCGACCCCCCTGTTATATGGGCCGTGCTGATACTGCCCGAAAGATTAGGGAAATAGATGCTAAAACGAATCATTTCAAAAATTCATTTTTTCCGCGAAGTATACGCGAAAGCAACCGTTTAGGAAAATAGAGTCAAGGTGCTTGCACCCCCTGCCACACGCCGAAAGGCGGCTTGCAGGGTTCTTACATAGACATAGACATAGACATACCCTATGGTATATATATGGTAGCTATGAAGGAATACAAAAGACTAAGTGTGCGACAAATCCGGATGGGATTTAGGGAGGAAGTGAATTTATGGGATCCGATTGGTGATTCTGCCTATCACCAATTGGAGTGTTGGTATTAACTGTATCAGCTTCAGATGAATGCTCTGTGACACACAGATCTGATGTAAACACAATATAAATAAGAGAGGCAGGGAGAATCTAACCAAGCCAATTTTCTCACGCGCTCCTCCTTACGTTTGACATCCTGTATCTTCTTATTATAAAATGACAAACGGAAACACAAAATTCGATCATTTTGCATTATTAATCCTAAGTTTCGAGTTTTGCACTAAAAAAAAACGTTTTTGACCCGACGTCCGGGTTTTTTTGATTTCAGCCCATTCTTCACCAACTCAAGTGATAGGTATTTGTAGTGATCGGAGATAAGGCGCTAGGTGGAGACAAGAGTCCGATGATGGACGGCTCATAGGTTACATACTTCGTTGAAGGGCTGTAGATATGAAGTGGTGGAGGCATGCGGTAGAAACCGGGGAAGGAACGGAGAAATCGGAGCTTTGAAGCGTAGCGAGCTTTTTAGTACACCCGAGGCTTCGCTTCGTAACACAGACGACTCAAATAGACGAGCGCTTGAGCTGTATTACTTTGATCAGTATACAATATAGCGTATTCAGGACGGACCCTTTCTCTCGGAAATTAGGCAGGTGGTTGCTCCGTGCTTATTCGGAGAAAGTTGTTGTTTTGGAGGCAACAAGAAAATAATAAGAATTTTTATTACGCATGTAGTCGATCGTGGCAGCACGTTTCGACTTTTTATTCGAAAAATTGTAAATTGTTCTTTGAAAATTGCCTCTTCTACAAGAAAACTATCGTATGGTTTGTATTTATTTGAAAGTCAATCATGAAGCCGCTTAATTTATGATTATTCCACTTGGCTTATCACTAAGTCGCTGTTTCAAAAGAATCATAGTTTTCGTATCAAAGTTTAGGATTGCTGGACAATATGTTTCCGTAGTAACCCAGTATTGTTGTGTGATTATTGGACATTCGTTGCTGCATTGTTGTCATATTAAAGCTTTAAAAAACATGAAAATAAACTCCATTTCAATCGGCGATTCATTCTCGTTTTAACTTGTTTATGAAATTTCTACACTTGGTATTTAGGAGTTGCGTGTAAGACAAACGTTTCGGTTAAACTGCCGTACCCTAAAAAGACATCGAAACTATCGGCGTAATTCAATACAGGAAATGCTTCCCGAAAAATAACACTTTCTTAGCTGCCATAGTGACAACTTTTGATCGACTTGAAATTTTGAATTTCGAAATAAAGTTTTTTACTCTAATATGCCCTGAAGAAAACTCAGATGAACAGGAGATGAGTTTTCTACTAACCGGACATGTTTCCATATAAATATTAAAAAAGGCTTTAAATTTAGAAAGAGACTATAAATGGAGGTACATCATATAATGTTTCAGCGCATTTTAGATCCAAGGGAGAAATACCGGCTTAATTCAGGTACTAATGAAAAATACGAACAAGTTAATACTTGGAGGAAACACTTAACGGAGTGACATAACTACCCTGCGAAATTTTTGACGTATGTTTTACAGAGGCATGAAAAAATTCTTAGGCTCATTGGAACAAATTGCCAATAGCTGAATTACCTAGATAATTTATTATATTTTGATGCTCGATAGGAATGATGAGGGGTTGAGGTATTTTCGCGTAGATCATTTTGAGCTCGATTAGCTAACAAATGTTTTACCTTCTCACAAAAATTACTTAATTGGTTACCTGATGTTTTACTCCAGGAAACGATACTTGTGGAACTAAACCATAGTTTCAGTGGTTACTAACAAGGCACCCAACACCTTAGGAATGATGGATGAAATAAGTTTGGAATAGCGATTATGATTTTGGATTATTGAAATTTTGATAAAATACGCGTAACTTATCCAAACATCTCTGACGTTGTAAGCCCCCCTGACTGACGACCGATCCCACTGTTGAATCCACGCATCTCCCTGAGTAGAAACAATAGCTTGGGATTATAGTTGTGTATACTAAAGGGTATTTACTCAAAAACGACTGTTGGAGATCTCCGATTCATTAGCAGCCTCTCGTCTTCCATGGATGGCTTCGGAAAAATCTCCCTCGCTCTGAGTGAATACATCGCGGCGATTTTTGAGGTTTAAAAGTATTATTTTCCCGATAGCATGGCAATTTAAAACCCGGCATGTGAACAGCAAATACTTTTTATATACGCAGTTTATCGTTTCCCTAATGATCCTCCGTTCGATTCCAGTTCGATAATTAACATATTTCAAAATATGTTCGGTTCTGACGTGATTGACTGTGGAATTATCTAGTACATTTTTGGTTGCGGAGACGAAAAAGTATCGACATTTACTCATTTAACCAAATTTCTTAACCTTTGTACGATAGAAAGTTAAGAGTTTTATTCTGTTAATGGTGCCGGGTTCGAGTCCAGAAGGTTCGGCAAGCCTTCCATAAGAAATGCAGGTAAAGCTTATTATTTTGTGTTATTTGCATAATATAAAAACACACACACGTAAGAAAGTACACGTGCGTTTGAAAAGTCGTTTCCCTAGATACGGGAGGCCTATGGCATCCGCAGTTCAGCTGTTTGTTTGGTTGGGGGGAAGTGGATTATGGGAAGGAATTGAGTTGTCGTAAGGGAACGAAGAGATACGAAAGTAGAACAAGTGAGTGCGTATATTCAACAAGACGAATGAGCATCTAATAGAAATGCGCACATAAAACAATTGAATAGAAGTCTTTAAAAGAAGAGAGATTTCAAGAAATAAATTTGGAGATCACAGAGCGACATTTCTGTGTATTAGTGGATTCAGTGTGTTCAGGCTGAAGACCGGTTTCCCACCTCATACCCTTACCCCTAAAGGTTAGGTCTAAGAAGAGACTTGATAGTCTCAATCTCGCCCTGAATAAAGTCCTTTATTATTATTATTACCTTAGGATATCAAGACCAAGTTGAGGATGGTGAGGTATTAAAAGACAGCATAAGGAGTGAGGTAGTTTTCCCAAGGGTTGGTTGTTACCTCACTCCCCCTAGCATTATCTACAAAGGGCTACTCTGAGGAGGGATGAGGCATACTTGATATGATGAGGAGTGAGGGGATTTTTCAAAGTTAATTGGTACCTCATCCACGTAACATTAGCTACCAAGAGCTATCAGAGGATGACGGAGCTTACTTTGCATTATGGGAAGTGAGGGAATATGACCCGTGAATATGTGATGACGAGTAATACATATATTGCCACATGCTAAGAAGTGAGGCTTACCAAGCATGGTGGGGAGTGAGGGATCTTGTCCAGTCTTGTAGTGTAACTCACATACAGTAGCATCAAATGCAAAGGGCTAATAATTGGGATGTGGCTTACATGATGAGGATTGAGGTAGTTTTACCTTGACATCCTCACCAAGCAATAATGTGGACGATGTCTTCATAGTCAAAGCAAAAAGAGAAACAATGTTCATTATATTCCACAACGAGTGGGGTATATTATGATAGATGAGGAGAGAGCCCCTTTCTTTCATCGCCCGCTCAATGTATCTTAAGTGGAACATCTGCGCTTTATTGAAAGGAATTAATGGATAGGGAGCGAAGAAACCAAAGAATAAAATTTGAAATATTGAGAAAATCTCGTATTTTCATAGAAAATATATCCAACAGAGTTTTTTCAAATTCCTCCATATATTGCATTCTTGCATTAAATATGATTCCTAATTTAATTTATTAGTGTAATCTCTTCGTATTAAATTATATCTCTCCTTTTAAAAGTGCCGCATATATGGTTACCGATGTATTTTTCCAAATTGTTTTTCCTTTTCACCTTTTTTTTAAACGAAAGGGAGTCACTCTCTTCATTTGGACTAAATAAATGTCTTTTTCGATCGCTCATTATCACCCGAGTTTTCAATGCATTTCCATATAATGCAATTGTTTTAATTCGTGCGGTTCTTTTTTTCCAGGGCCTGTTCTCTGTGTAATCTACGGGACTCATTGGGAAAGGTAAGACAATTCTGTTGTCTCCTTATTTTAAAGCATTTTTATCGTCTAAAGTATGATAACTTTTATACTTTTACGTATCGTTTTCATTTTCTGGCTTCGGTGGGAATGCATAGCAACATAATTCGCTTTTCTGTTTGTAAGCAACTCCGACAGTCTGATTTGTGAAAATTTTATTTCAAGTATTGAAGGTTTTGTTCGGATTTCATAGATTAGCTCCGATTCAGAATTTACAATCAATTCTCTGGAAAAATATTTCAATATTCGATTCTCGATTCAAGACTCTCTTTTGGTAAATAATTCGAGTTTCATCGTTACCTCGCGTTATCTATCTTTAGAAAACGTCTCCTTCCATCTCTAGTTTATTCAGTGGTGATTTCCTCGTAGAAAACGTTTTTTTTGCGTTTCATTGAATTTTTTCGATGTCTCGCTGTTTTACAATTAGATTATATTTCTGCGGCGAAGTTTATTTTCCGTCGAATAAATTTTCTTCGTTTGGATGAAGCGGGCCAAATATTTCAGTCTTTATGATTGATTCGCTGCGTATCATTTGTGACGCGTACTCCGTAAATAATGAGAATACAATGCTCGGATATTTGTTCGAATGAGGAAAGGCAGGTACTTATCTTGTCTCAGACATGCATTTTTATGCATTTCAATCACGTTGATGCATTTTCAACTGTTTTTAGGGCGTAAACTTCCATTTTTCATCGAATAAATCTTTCTTTAGTCGACTCTTGGATGCGGTGAATCTAATCACGAGGTCTTTTCATGGAATATGGCGTTTCGTTTTGCAATTTCGAAATAATTATCCGTGGAATATTCAATTTTACCCTTAATGAATCACTTCTTTGAGCTCAAATTCATTTTAATACTTTTAAGCGCCCTCTATGTCGTTATCATTCCGTTTTGTGTTTATTTTAGAAAGAGTCGGCGATAAGTATCCATCTTTAAAATACATACTCAAGAAAAGAAGAAATCGGATCTTAAGACTTGAGATTTTTGCAGATAGAAATATTTCGGAAAGTTAATCTCGGTTCGAAATTAAAGGAAAAGTATACGATAACAGTATGTTGTAAAAATTTTATATTTTAAAAATGGTCAACCGAATAATTCCACCATTTTAAATGAAAAACAGTTGGTAGTTTCCGCAACATTTTTATGTATTCTTGCTAGGATGAGCTACCAAGTAATTTTCATTTCAGATGGTTATTCCATATTGCCACGAAGTGAATATTGATCATATTGATATTATTTCGTAATAATTCCAATTATAGAAAGACGTTTATACGTTCCGATTCGAGTGGTGTTTGAGCCGAATTTTTCATCATTTCGCTTCGCTTGTTTCCGCTTATTATTGGCATCTCATGACAACCGAACGAATGAGATATTGTTCGCTTTTTTATTTTTTGTTGGAGGCTCTTTCGTCACCTCTTCTTTCCGCCACTGTCTTTCTTTTCTTCACCTCTCCATGTTTTCCTTCTTGTTTGCTCTCTTGGTTTGCCTCTCCTGATTAGGACGGACGTAATTAACGCATACGATTACATTAACTAATACTCGTTCTCTTTCGATGACTGGCTCAATCATACTCTCTCTCTCTCACACGCGTTCACTCATCCGATACACACACTCACTCTTGTTGTCTACTCTCAAGGTAAGGGTTTTGGTACATCGAAAAAATGAAACACACGAAACGGGAAAATAAGTCAGGAATCATACAAACTTCGTAACATATCCTCATTCTCATATAAAGTGTCCACAGATTATATCAATACAGTCATTATAAATATAACAGTATTCTCACATAGTATCATACATGATTTCACTAAATTAAATTTAAAATAGTATTATTACTATCATCAAATTAACACTTGCTGTTAGAAAAATACTGGGCGGCATTGCCCGTGTCATAAAATGACTTTCAGAGGATCACAAATCTGAATATACGCACACGGTTGCAATGAATGAGAAAATTTAAGAAAAGAATTCGAAAAATACAGCTCCTAATTTGAAAAAAATGAATTATCAATGATACTTAAATGTCAGAAGCATACTGAAGCTCGCAAAATCAGAGTTGAATGCATTAGAACACACACAAGAAACCAAATACTGTAATTTTACACATTTCGCAAGATTTCCTCATTCTTACAATTAGTATACACAGATAATAACACTATAATCATTGGAAAAGATTGAATATACAGAGGCATAAATACTTACACTAATAACACTATAATCATTGAAAAAGATTGAATTTATTTACACAGATGCATAAATACTTTATGATATCTTTCTACTCATAATTTTTTTATGAGCAGTTTTTGTAATAATTCAAAAAAAGGTTTTTCTTTAAATATAATTCAAGATACACATCATTTGTCCGTCTTCCGCCAAAAGAGGTGTTAAATGTTTCATGTCAATGGTATATTATTTTGAATGAATCCGTCACTTCCTTATCTTGAATGGCACTCCCATGTAAATATATTACTCTTCATTTTTCCTGGAATAGAAGAAATGTTGGACATTTCAATATCAGTATATTTCATTTACACGATAATATTTTGAAAAAAGAAAACTAATTGTAAATAAGCGATTTATAACGATTTAAAAAAAATTACCTCTATATACTATATATCACATCTACGGTAGACAGTATCTAGGCCGACTATGAAATTCAAATTAACATTTAGTTTACTGTTAACTTTGATAATTTTTGATTAAAAGATTTCCAAATATCTGGGAGAAAAAGAAACGAAAGGATCTCTCAATCTTAAAACATTCACAAACATTGGTTATAAATCACACTTAATCATTAGTGATTAATGCCACTATACAAATTGACAGCCTTTTAATAAAATATTTTTTCGATTAACTAAATTATTTTTTTTTACACCAAATGATTCATTTTTAAGAAGACGAAACAAACGTTGAATAAAAAAACGATCATGGAGTAAATGGTGATTTAAATTTCTCTAATGAATGAAATATCTGATCAGGAATAACGTAAGAATGTCATATACACATGAAAATAAGTATCTCGTACGTGAACCCTAAAATTTCTATGAAAACTATCAAAACTCTAGCAGATTAGGCAAAGTATCTCTCTCTTAAAGGTTTAAACTACAACCGATTTGTAATATAACAAATTCAAACTGAACAGCCCGATGCCGTAAATATCCAAAAGTAAAATAACCTAAAGGTATTGAATAATATAAATGATGGCGTACGAAAAAGCAAAAACATTTGTACCACTTTTAAATAACTAACCAGCAAGTTCTGTTCGGTTTCCTTCTTCGATGGTTCTTTTGTACGACCTCAAAGGAATGTCCTCGATGAACTGCCAGATAAGGAGTCGTCTCCACCGAGACATCTTAAAAATAAAAAAAATCATTTAAATTTCAGAAATTATAAATAAGATAATTCACAAGTATTAAATATTGAAGGCCAAGTGCGTTTTATATTACTGATACTTCAACTTATATTAAAAAAAGAGATGAACACCTAACATAATCCCAGAGTAAATATATTTTGTGTTTACACCGAATGAATTGATTGGAGAAAATAGGTGTAGATATTCGTTAATTCTTACTAAATATATAATATAGAAGAATATGCAGGTGTGCATTGAAATATAATATATACTCCAAAGGTAACGATTAAATGCCAGCAATATTTGAATTATATGTTGTAAGGATGATATATTTTTTTTCGAAAGATAATCTTAAATATGATTTCTCTGGAATTTTAATTTCAAAATTTATGTATGAATAATCGGTTTCACAGTATCGATTCTCATCTTTAAATATTGTTTATTGATATTTTAACCAATCTATTCCGTAGGAACATTGGAATACATCACATTAAAAGAAGATATTCCTACTTTGCCTGTAATATGAAAATTTAAAGAAAGCATTGTGGAACTGAGGTTTAAAAGTTCAGTCAGGAAAAACATTATTGCTGTGTTTCTAATGAGTCAAAGGGGTACGTCAATTCACACTTATTGCGGATTTGTTTTGGGGCAATCAAAATAATTAATAATGCCGCTTACAATCACATATTACATCCAATCGAAATTTAGTTCCGCAGATTTTGAATTAGATGCACTTTAAATGCAGTATTTTCGAAATGAATAAATTCCACGACAATGGTAATAATGTACATGCCGTCAGAATATCTTTTATTTTTCTTAAATAAAAAGCGTAATCACGAACCATACAAATTAAAATCAGCGAAAGGTTAATTGGATTTCCCATAGTCCGTTTCTCGAATCTGCCATTTAAAAAATATATTTCGAACTACAAAACAAGGAATACGCTGTCACGATCCGACCAAACTGTTGTTAGCCTAGAGGTTTCAGGAAACGAATACCAACGAAGCAATCATGTTGATTAACATCAAACAACTTACCTGATTGAGGGCATCCTTCCTCCAGTGATTGCCCACTCAAATGATCACGTAATTAAAGAATCACAGTCATCCTCTTCATTAACCACGATATACACCATGAAGACTGCCTCTCGGAATTTGAAATGAAACAAAGTTATATATGATAAATTTAAAAAGGTTAAAGTAGGAGGCGATATTCCCATGTGCTTGTTTATACTGATCAAACAAAATCAAGTATACATTCAGACAGCCATTTTCCTTACGATGTCGATCGGAAACCATTTTAAAAATAAAACCACGTTTTAAAATGGTCCACCTTTCGCACCCGTAAGGCCAAAGGCTTCAAACCAAGGATTTCACCAATCTTATTTCCTTTATCAATTAATTAATTATTAATTAATTCTTTTAATATCCTCATTAATGGATTTTCCGAAAGAATTGTGTAGGGCATTTAGAATCTTCCACAAGAACCTCTTCTTTGCAAGAAATATTTAAAAAACCTAATAAACACATTGACGCTAAATCCGACTCATCAAATTAATGCAAAAATTAAGTTATTTTAAACAATATCATTTACTTGGGTCCATCTCGCAATTCAAATTAACTGTTAACGTTGATAATGTTTTATTAACAACTTGGAAAATATGTCCAAAATCTTTCTGGAGAAATTGAAAAGATCCATTAACATTGGTGTTATCAATGAAACCTATTAATTCTTGATAGCAACACCTTGAACTTGATCTACCAACACGAAGTATTTCTTTAACAATCAAGTATTCACTTTTAAGCAGATGGCGAAGTTACAAAAGTTAAATTTTTAATAACGATCATGGGGTAAATGAAATACTCAGATAGCAAAGAGTTTTATTTTCTCTAATGAATGAAGTGTCGACGACAACTTATATGACTTACGAAAATAAGAAATGCTGTCTAGAAGTTCTGAAATTGAAAAAGTTCTGAAATTGAAAGTAAAATGTCCTTTTCACGGTACTCCTCTCAGTTGAAAAGACTGAACTCCTTTCAAATGGCCTTCATGAAATTCCGTCTAAGACATAAGCGGGGAAAGTGAAGAGATGTTTACAACAAGAAGTAGACCAACGGTGAAAGTGTTGTACCGCAAAGATACTAGCGATCTGAACTTACACTTTGAAACACGATCTTGTTTTTATTTCTACATGATACTATACATTTAGCCGATTGCATTGATTGCCACATGAAATGGGGGTTCGTAAAGTTGGAAGATTAATGTTTACGTACGAGTTAATAGATTTTTACATTTATTTTTCTTGAATACAACAAGAAATGTCTATTATATGAAAGACCTAATGCATGCCATCTGTAATTCGACCTCCAGCTTTCGATGGAAATAGATGTTTTGGGACCCATAGAGCACGTATTCGATATTTTCCCGAACATGTCAGTCTGTGTGTCTGTCTGTCTGCGGTTAAAAAGTTTGTGGGCGCTCTATCTTAAAAAGTAATTATCCGATCATTTTCAAAATTTATATTTAGTATTTTTCTAAGATTGCTAAGAGTTGATTAGTTTTTTGTGAATATCGCTTAACCGGAAGTTGCGGTTTATCTGGAACAAAATTTCGTTTTTTTTAGTATCTCTGTAGGAATGCAATATAGATATGTACAAGTACAAACAAAAGTTGTTGATAATATGCTTAACTACAACTTTTGTATGAAACATTTTTTCGTAACACTGATTGCTTAGGAGATATTCTTCAATAATTGTTAACCGGAAGTTGTTTATCCAGAAATGGAAGGTTTTCATACACATCTCTGTCAGAATGCAATGTAGGTACACACAATTTTGTACCAAAGTTATAGACAATGTTTTTTACCACAAATGTTGTATGAAACATTTTCCTGTAACACTCATTGTTTTGGAGTTATCTATATATTACCGGCATAGGCTTCTGTTTTCAATAAATACGGAGAAAGTCATGTGTCGGCCACATCAGATTTTTTTACTTAGAAGAAACGATTTCATTAAATAGTGAACTGAGGCATATAAGTTGACTATCCAAGCACCCGTTGATTCTCAACGGGGAATATAGAAGTATATTGAATTATAATTGTCGGTCGTACAATGAGTTAATACCCTTTAATTATACACTACTGAAATCCCATTCTATTCTATTCAGGAAAATGCGTGGATTGAACAATCGCATTGGTCGTCAGGGGGACTGGTTGTTTGGATAATTGTTGCGTGTATTGTCGAAATGTCGATTCGAAAACAACATTCCATTACACAAATAAGAGTCTTTATTCGATTTCCTTTAATTTAGTGCTTGTCTCGACTCTTCAAGACTATTCATTATAATTAAATTCTTCAAAAGATATAAATCCTGCAAACGTTAAAAGTGAAGCTTACGTGCATTCCTTAAGAAAATTGATGCTAATTAATATGCGTTTACTCGCCTGACAAAAGGTTCCTGGAAGCCTTACTCCAGTGATGAGTCTCTTCTTGAACGATCACGATACGAACGGTTATAAATATCCCGGTGACTTCTCCTTCGTGAAATCTGAAATGAAAGATGATAAAGCATGAGAATCCCACACAGGGTGAAACAAGAACTGCTGTAATTACGCAATGCATGTTTAGAATTATGTTTCGATCAGTAACTATTCAAGTGCTCACCTCTCTTACAATGCCGATCAGCAACGAAAACCATTTCAAAAATTACATCAATTAGTGATTCAAGGACGAAAATCCAATAAATGGATTACGGTTTAATTGTAGTCTGAGAATTAATGGAATAAGAAAACCGCTTAAACAATGCTTAATCGATTTTAAATTCAAATCTTCTTTTCGGTTTCAGTTAGCGTTGATTATTTTTAATTAAAATCTCGGTAAATATACGGAGAAAATCTTTTTCCTATTAAAATTTAAAACACCGTTTAAAACATCTGCAGATCGTATTCGCAACTCCTACCGATTGCAAAACAGTAACGGTTTTTGGCAATTCCATTAAGATTTTTTAGATGAATATAGTTGCAACGCTATACATGGCAATATAGCCTAGTCAATAAATATTGACAGAAGATTAAAATTATAAATTTACCCTTCATCCTTGATTTGCAGAAGATTTAGAACTCGTTCATTAGAATAAAAATTATAAAATAGCAAGTACCCATCACATGACGTATATAAAAGTTGTAGATTTAATTATCGGAATAAAGATTCCAAAATAGGAATCACTTGTGTCTTAACGCATTTATCATTAAGAAAATCAATTCCTTGTAAGAAATATCCGAAGAAACTGAGATAGTATTAACTTAAAATAAGCAACTTACCAGATTTACGAGCACCTCGACAACACCCACGGATTATGTCTTGAGGGTCGGAAAATGTTGATTTCTTCCTTAATTCACGAAAATCACCTAACAAGAAATGAAATTGACATTAAACTTGAGTTGAACTTTAAAATATCTCGCTCGCATATACTAGACTTCAAATTCATCGCAGAGCAGCAAATTTAAATTCAAACGGTTTTGCAGAAAAAAGTGACGTACGTCCTCCGTCTACGAAATCTTCTAATTAACTACAGCTCTGAAATGTGAAAGGGGAGGGGGGAGACGGAATGCAAGCTTCTGATTGGCTGTTGAAATCTCGGTTATTTTTAATTTTATGTACATAACTATAATTGGTATAAAATAAAAGTAAACTTTACCGGATCTTTATTTAATAATTTTTTAAAGATTCTAAAAACTTAATACTTCTTTATTTTTTTAAATTTAAACTCTTACAATAATTTCGCAATTGACTCGAAACGTCATCACTCCATGTTAACAAAATGGCCACCAAATATATCTTTCAACTGTATATGTTTTTATCGATATGTTTCATAGATGCACAACAGGATATCAAGCCTTCATTTTCAGTATCAAAATAATGAGAGGTAAGTTTCTTGCCTTTCACCCCTACAGATGTAATTATACCGCAAATATAAAATCAATCGTATTTAAAACAATTGACACGTATTCAAACAATCCAAGTGACTGTTAGTTTTAATAAGAGATTAAGAATATCTTTCGAGTATTATATGTGAAGTTTTGGACTCCTCTTCAATTTAAGATCACAGTAATCCATCTATCTGATATCGCGAATCAATAGTATATAAGTCATTACTTCCAGGTTAACTAGCTAATTCCTTATCACTTATATTCATTGCGCTTTGCAACTGTCTTGGATTGTTCTAAACGAATATAGAGTTCTTAAACTAATACAGTACTTACGTTCTTATATTGGCAAGTTCAATGCGAAGAAATGTCTGGTTCTTGATTGATCGCTTACACGTAGTCGGTCTATCTTGATCCACTGGTGTCATAGCAACTCAAACATTTGGTATCTTTCACGGAAACCTTACTCCAACAGAGACAAACTGTGGCAGTATTGTAACTGAAACACCTATTAGCAACTGTCAAAATGATCCTCCAAATGCAAAGTTTATTTTATCCTACGTTGGAGCTCATCTTGCACTGATATGTAGCAAATAATCGCAAACGATTATGTGCAGCAATGTAATAATACGACAGTAATGAAATACTTACTTCATTATTCCTGTAAGGCCAGGGTTAGTTGCATGTAACCTGACGAAGTCCTAAATCATTGGTCTTCTGCATTTGTCTTGACCCATTGGCATCGTAGCAACTCAGCAATTCGAATAATCTTTCCTTCAATTAAAGAGACCATATTCCAGCAACAACACTAATGTGAAAGGAACACTTTATAACAACTGTGGGAGTGTTACACTGAATACAATGCGGATTTTGTAGTACGTAAAAGCTCTAATAACACATATGTCACATGCGATTGTTTTTCACTCACCACAAACATTCAATTGCACGAGAACACACCATCCAGGGCTCTGGCAAACGATTTTTGCGATATTTCCTCGTTAAAACGAGTAAAAATCGTTGTAAGTTCGCGTCACCCCACGTTTTCTATTCTTACTATTTCTTTCTGAAGGCCATTAACATACACGTTCCGGTGCTGTGGAATTGTGGTCAGAAATTTTTGAGTAACGAAATGTTTTCGTCATGTCACGAGCATGCGACTTCTGTAGCTCTCTCTTCAATGTCACGTGGTTTAAGTTGTGAGTATACCTGTCACGTTTTGCTGTTTTAAGTTGTTCTACAAGTGAAGCAGGATTGCTAACATGTCGTTATCGTGCAGTACATTCAGTGATTTCTTTAAAAAACTGGGAGTGTTAGTCATTTAGTTAAAGCTATCAATTTGCCAAATTGTAAGTTCTCCAAAAAGTACAACTCGTGTCGGAGGCCATTGTTTGAGGGATACCTTCGATGATTTCGAAAAATAAAGATGAAATTTTCTTTCCACATTTCTCTCTTAATCTCTCGTGACCTACGTTGTAAGTGTTCCTGTCATGTTTTCCATTGGAGTTTGAGGTTTTTTATCACCGATATAGAATTTTATAACTATAATAAGTTATAATGTTTATGGTACCGATTTCGTGACACCATCGTTTCCAATTAAAATTCACACAAGAAGAAAGGGCTTCAAAGAATGAAGGCTCTTAGTTTTTCTCGTAAAGATGTTGTTTACAGCGAATTTATTAATTTACAGGAACATGAAGTTCATTGTTGGAATGGTTCGCGAGTAAATTCGTTGAAATAGACTAATTAGAACATCATTAAATGAAGAACAGCTTTGGTGATTCGTGAAGGTCAGCCAGTTCCCGCTTAACGAGTGAAATAGCTTCTCAGTCATTCCTCGAAGAAACAGAATTCTCGCATTCGTGCATTGCTTTCAGTGATTTTTCTAAGGAAACGTGAAATACCTTAAGTTTTTTTTCTTCTGTTTTTTCCTTTCAATTTTATCCCTAATCTTCACCAATCCCTTTCAATATCTGGCTCACTTCCTTAATCACTTCAGTTTAGCCCAACCATTTCCATCACCTCCGTCTTTCAACTCAACTTACTCTTTCGATTCTGTACCTACATCTCGAAGGCCTCCAAACGTTTGACCTCCGCTTTTCTTAAAGTACCACACCGATAAAGCAAAACACTCCAAACCAAGGATTTCGCCAATCTTTTCCTTTGTCAATTTGTCTTTAATTCCCTTCGTTTCACGAATGCTTCCTTGGTGTATTCTGTTAAGAACTTAACTTTGCATCTTCTGAGCAAAGAGTCCTTCCTAATTTAGGGAATTCACCCACCTGCTCTAGTCAATCCACCCTAATTAGCCTTCTTTACCTTAGTGGTCCTCGTTACTTTAGTTTTACTAACGGTAATTCTCATTCCAAATTCCCTTCCTTTTTGTTAAGAGTATTTGCTATCATTTGCAATTTCGGGTATAAAACCGGGCGATAAAACACCTCCGAAGTCGAAAGCCGATGGGAACTCGGGCCTCGCCACTTGTTGCATGTATTAAGGTAGGTTTGGCGAGCAACTTGCGACAGAACTCGCGCGAGAGACTTCCGTTAAAGTGTACACTGTATGCAATAAGAGAGTTCGAACTTACCCAAGTTCCCGCTCAGGCGTTTACACTACCTGCAACTTATAGACTCGCGTGAGTGTTTATTATCGAGACGAGCATTGGTATCTACGCGTTCTTTTCTCATACGTTGGCGTGGCGCCGGTTAGACACGTTCGTATTGCTGCGGCTTTGGTGATTTTTTATCCTTTTTAGAATGGAAGAAAGAAGAATCGATCACGTTGGGTGAGGAAATGGATATTGCCAGTAGTTTCCGAAGATTCTACTGTTCCTTGAATAAATTTCATTGCCTAAAATTATTTCCAAGGACTAGTTATTTCATCTACCCCCATACCAATTTATTTGTCTTCATTTGTTTTACTTCCTGCGTGAATTGGCTTCTCAGGTTATGAAACTTCCTGGAAATTTCACTCGGACTTGCAATCAGCTAATCTGCTATAGATTGCAGAGATTTCTTTTTGAAAGAGCGATTTTTCGCTATTTATATCCCACAGTGAAGTATTTTCTGCATACAAAGAAATCAGCATTCTTATATCGGCATCACCTTTTTACTTTCCTTCATAATGAACACTTGCGACTCAACTCGCAAAATATCGAACTCGATCGGAAGCTCTGCGAGAAGTTGCGACAATCCAGAGAAGCGTTTTCAGACGGCGAGAGAGTTCAAGTTATCGGAAGTAGACTCGCTCTGCTGTTTGGCGACGACGATGTCGGACAGAAACTCGCGCAAGTTTTCTCGCCAGTCGTTGGGGATCGTTCCCCAACTGAGGATCGTTCCTTTTATGCAGGCAATTCATCAGTTCCAAAGCTCTCTACGGTAATCCCCGTTCACGGAAATATTCGGGAAATTTTGACTAATTACATCGTTACAGTTTACAGTCAGTATGGAGTGGAAGTAATGCTGGATATATCAGTACGATTTTTTCAGGGTTAATTACTACCACCTCCGCAGAAAAAATGTAACATTTCAGAGAAAACGACACGGAATCAGGCGTAACTTTGTGTTAGGATTTAATTATATCAAAATCCATATTGAGGAAACTTATGATACAGCCATGCTGCGAAACCATGGTCGTTTCTGTACCTTTTCTGTGGTTTAGTAAAAGTTTCCTCAATATGGATATTGATTTCAGAGAAACTCTTGATTTATTTCTGGTTTCGTTTGAACGAATACCTTCAGTTCTCTCATTGAAGAAACAGAATTTTTTACAACAAATTCTGCTTCTATTCATTTTCTTCACGCTCGTGTTTTTAATTTGGTGGAAAAATGTTTTCGAGGTAAATATGTAATCGAAATTAATGAGGAGGTCGAGAATTTTTGGTAAAATGCAGTGAAGAAAGTAGTCGCCAGCTATTTTTCGTCTTTTGAGATTGAGATGCCCGAAATTGCTCCGTTGCAGATAGAATACTTCGTAATGTGTTCTGATTTTATTTTGTCATATTTTCGGACGAAAAGAGTGGCTTTCTTTTTTAAATCATTGGTAATTTTAACTCTGAAAGATATATCGAAGTAATTTTCAAGCGATGAAAACATATATTTCTTATATTTACGATATCAAAAATCTGTTTATTACTTTAATATATGTTATCATTGCATTGGAAATTCATTTTATATTAATGTCTGTAAAAAAATGTACTTTTTCATGTTTACAGCCAGTCAAATGTTTGCAAGTGACATTTTCTTGATAGTCTATTTACTTTTATTGAGAATTGCGCAGTTTTGATTGATTTTGTTTTGTTTTATCCCTATGTAAATTCAATGAAATTTATTAGTATAATTTTTTCGGATACTTCTGAATTTATGCACTAGTATTTAAACTTAGAAGAAAGCACTTCGAGATATTACGGTGAATTATTTCAACCATAGGTTACGCAAATTTGATTCATTTTTGAAATTTGAATATTAGACTGCTTAGATGTGTTAATTTTTATATTATACTCAAGTGGCCATTTATGTACAATAGTTCATTTCATAGGGTATTTGTAGAAGATTGTGGATTCCTATGTAGCAGTCTCTGCGATTATTTGGAGGGAGTTATCCCTACATAACTTATAGCTATAAAACAGAAGCGTAAAGACGATTATAGTCAGTTCAGAGGAAACCGAAATTATTTTATCCGCTTTATCTTTCTCAAATTGCGACATGTGTTTATACAAATGTTCGTAAAAGTTGTTGATAACGCAATTTCACACGACTTTGGTATTAAACACTTTTCTCTACGACCAATATTTTGCGAGATAATCGCGAAAAACTTAGCCCAGATCGCAACTTCGCCTTGGCCCAACCATCTTGTTACAATAAAACTATCTAACTCAGACAATGTTTATTTTGAAGTTGACAAATTTTATGTTCGCAATATCCATGCACACAGCTAATCTCGCGCCAATCTTGATGCGTGCCGGTTTTAAGGTTAACCAGTAACCGTGACGTTTTGAAAATTCGATTTGTCGTCGTATCTCACCTTTAAAGTTTGCGAATTTGTCTAAAAGTTTAAAGATAACTCGATTTCCTACAGCTATACTTCTCAAATTTTCTACTCTAAGACAAATTTTTCTCATAAAATTCGCATATAACGTTATACAAGCCATGAATTCAAATATCACAACATTGCCCTTCAAAAGTGTAAATCCACAAAACTTGATATCCAAAAGTTTTTAATCTATATCTATTTCCTGCTCACTTCGCTATTTCCGGATCAACCGTAGTTCCGGTTTACTGATTGCTAAAATTAGTTTTTGCGGCACAACTTTGTTAAAACGCGGCTTTGGTTGGTAAAAATGTAGCTGCAGTTATAGAAAAATGTATTCTTTACAACTTTTGCTCGTAAAAGTTTTTCCTATGCGCAATATTTCGGGAGATATTTAGAAATAATAATAGCTGCCTAGCGACTTGTAGAAATCATCCTCAGCTATCACATATTCGTAGTTCTCTAGAGATTGATCTACGCGTGACCTCAAATTTGCAAGCGTATCTAAAAAAACAGTAAATTCAAGTATTTCGTTGGAAAGTCAGAGAATTGAAAATAATAGCGATAAAAGGTAGATATTTGAAAAAAATTTTGCCCGAAATTTTTTCTGCCAATATTTTGCGATAAAATTGCAAAAAAGTTGTCAATTAGCAGAGTGCTAAAGCAAATATTTTAATTTTCCATGGCTAAAAAATGATGATCGAGAAACGGGAAATATAAAGTTACGGTAATCAGAAAATCTGTTATTTTGTCAGAAATACCTCGTCTCTTATCTTGAATGATAATCACCGTGGTGTGTATATTTATGTATCCGATGTCAATAACTTCCATAAGAAATGCATGGGAGAAATGTTCGATCATTGATTTTATGCACTTCCCGACATAGAAAAGGATTATAAATTATATGGGAGTCGTGAAAGGTCCAGTGGAGTATTACATGTTGATATTTAGTCTGTCCAAAGTATCCTTGGTTCGACTCTGGACGACTCGAATCGTCTCTCTCATAAGAAATGCACGCAAAGCTCGTTTTGATCGATTGCAGACATTATTTCTTTTGCAGAATTAAATCAGAAATAATGTTCGTACGAAATCGAAATGAGCACCAAAAGAAAGGAAATTGAACAAAGATTCTTATTTTGGTCATGGAATATCGTATTCGAGTCGAAACTGAAAGAATTCTGACAAAAATGACGAAAGATTTGTTTAATTTTTGGGCATAAACAATTCCCTAACGACAAAGGTGATTGTTGGACTCAACTCTCGTACGAATATATGGGAAAGATAGGCTCATACGAAATATATTGAGAACACACAAGAAAGATTAAACGAGCAGTTATTTCTTTTGTTTTTCCAACACTTTCATCCCCTTAGTTATCAGCGTTACAGAGCTAGAAGTTCGGTTCCTTGCTTGTAACATTGTATCTGACGCCTCTTTGATCTACCGGCAGCGGAGTTTTAGAAATGCCGCGAGTTGCGGCTTCGACTCCCGGGGAAATTAGCGCGTGAAACACACGAACGAGTTGAGCAAAACGGAAAAATACTGACAAATCCTCTGAAAATTGTAACTTGGTTAGTACTTTAGGATTGAGAAGGCTTTATCCTACAATTTGATGCTTAATATGTTTAAACAGGTTGCTAAGTAACGGAGTAATTTACTATTAGGTTTGTAACTATGTTTTGCCAGGCTTCAAACTCATCTCCCGTATTGTATTCACAATTTACCATCCAGACGGCAGAAGGACCTCTCAGTTTAAAAACAAAAAATGTTGACATATTAAACACTTATGCAGCTAAAGTTTTGAGTGCAAATCTTTGTTCTATTGCCAACATTTATTACGGAATTAATTCTAGAATTTCAACACCGCGGCAGCTTCTCTATCCGGTATATAATGCGATTTTTTTCTTTCCGCTATGACGCCGATGTTTTTTAAACTGCTATGTACAAAGTTTCTTTTTAATATTTTTTGTTTACTTTTATTTACTAGTATGCCTGCCGATAATAATCTGAATAGTGAGTGGGCACGTTTTGTTGATCGGTTGTCTAGGGAACGAACGTAGCCTCAGCGACGATGCTGAACGACTTTTAAACTAGCTCTCTGTCCTTTTCGACTCATCTTTCCTTGTCAGATATATTTAAATAAAAAAACTCTTTTCTCCAGCATCCTTGGAATCTCTTCCAGTAAACGTGATATAATGCCCTGATGTCGACCTTATTTACCACACCGCGTGCCAATTTAACGACCATCTAGAGCGTAAAATGTCAATTTGCGGAGAAATTAGAGGACCTTATTTGTTTTTCGCATCGCATGACGTGCGCAAATGGTCAAGGTCTTCTAGGACAAATTTAACCTCGACCCTGTTCCTGGCCTTGGCCTCCGTCTTCGAGGGCCTTCCGTCCGCTCTCTCTCCCGGGGTCCTTCATCATCCCGATGTGGGTGTGGGAGCGGCGCGTTAAGTTAACTTAAGTTTTTTAAAAAGCCCTGTTTACCTGACGAAGTGTAGTACTCTGGAAATGGAGTTATTATCATCTCCTAGCACTGCAACTAAGTCCGATTCCCAACGAGCTTCGGATCGTATTATATTTATCGCAGTTCGATATAATATGTTCGATAGTTTCTGGGCAGTCGCACTCTTCGCAGTGGGGGGGTATCTTCTCTCCGGAGATTAGGTGCGAGTGTGTTAGAGCGATCTACCCTATCCTTAGTGACCGCCACTTCCTCTCCTCGGCTGCCTCTTATTGACCACGATGTCGCGAAAGGAAAATCAACTTGTTGTTTGAAAGATTTCTCCAAGTTATCGTCCATTGCTCTTTTTCCGGAGAGAGGTCGTCGAAAGTAACCTGCATAGAGTCCGGCATAGAGATACCAAAAGCCTCCTTTGCGGCTGTATCCGCTCTTTCGTTCCCCGAAATTCCTACGTGTCCTGGAACCCATAGGAATTCGACATTGATGCCCCAACTATATAGCAATGTAAGAGTGGAGTGTATGTCCTGGACTATATTATTTGTTGTGAAAAAGCTATACATTGCAATGCACTTAGAGAATCTGTGCGAATTAAGAACGAGCCAGTGCTACATTGGTACATCTAATAGCTTTACAAAACAAAAAAATTAATTTCAATTCGTCTTTATTTTTGCGATTCTTTCTCATTTTGATTTATATGGACTATTCCTTCCTTTGTTTGTTATAAGAAGTTGCGAAGTGTATAAACTTTTCGGCAAAACTGCCGCACAAAAAAGTCATCAGTTTTATCTCCATGGACTTCATTAAATCCAGTTAATATTTCATTAATTTCGAAAAACATTTCTCGTACATTTCGTGACTTCAGAGATTTCAGATAATTTGTTTTACTCCTTAATTTAATTCCCAAGGAAAAACGGACTTGAAAAAAGTCTGACAGGGCCGGGAATCGAACCCGGGATCTTCCTCTAACCGGGAGGCTGCCATAACCATCTAGGCTACCCGACCAGAACATTTTAACAAGCCGAAGATCCCGGGTTCGATTCCCGGCCCTGTCAGACTTTTTTCAAGTCCGTTTTCCCTTGGGAATTTTCCTGGGTGCACGCCCTTATGTGCAAAGTCACCTCAACCCTTTCCTTATGTCCTTTTTAATTTAAATGTGAATTTAAATTTATATTTTATCATTTTTTTCTTTTTTCCGTGTCTTCACGGAAAAAAGTCATTTTGTTGTCATTGTTACTTATTAAATTAGGAGTAAAATGTAGCTTGCATACTGCAAGCAGATCGACAACACTAATTTCATATCGGCATCATATGGGGACGGTCCTCAAAAGAAAAAGAAAAGATAGAAAATATTCTTAAAATTCGCTGCAATTGAATCATCTGTCATTGAACCAGGGTCTTCCTGGTGAGCTTTGGAAATCTAAAACATATTTTTGAAATTTATTTATGATTTCTATCAATATGCCGAATTTCAAGTTTCTATATTATCGGGAAGGGGTTCAAAATAATTCTTAAAAATCGGATCAGTTACTGATTGTAGAGACGCCTGGTGTCGAACCCAGGACTTATTTGCAGCTGTGAATGCATAAAATGACTTGTTAGCACTTGATCTTATATCATACAGAGTTTTAAGTCGATATCATGCCTGGAAGTACCTAAATTTGTTTCCGTTATCTCCGTAAGAAATGCATGAGGAATGTAAATGGCTCTCTGGAATCGAACCAAGGACTAACAGCGGAACGTTCAAATACGTAAAAAAAGATATTTAAGATCTCTATACACATACCGAGTTTCAAGTATCCATCTTATCGGGAAGTGATTTAAAAAAATCTTAAAAATCGCAATGTAAATTAAATGGGAAAATATTTGCCCTGACCTAGCGTCGAACCAATCATCTTCGATGATGTCTTAATAGTTTTCGTTCACGGTTTCCAGCGATACCTTGAATTTCAACTCTCTACTTTGCCAGGAAGTGCCTTAAAATAATTTTTCGAAAATCCCCACCATGTATCTTTATGGAGAAAATCGTGACTTTGGGGCCTTCTGGAATCGAACCCATGACACTGAGGTCCAAAGTCGGATGTTTTCTGGAGGTTACACGTTATAGCCAATACGTCGTAAAAACTTCAAGTTAGTGGCTCTTGTGGAACATGGTTAGAATTATGATCCCCAGTGTATCTATTATATATAGACGCTTCTCCGGATATACCTATACATACATTCATTCATTCATAGGGGATCAAAATTCAACAAAAAAAGCTGTAATTTTTTATTGATATTAATTTTATAATTTATACCCCCTAAGTGTAGAGTATTTTCTAACGAGTGGACAGGCCATCGCCGAGTACATGTTCTTGTGGTATATTTACGTGCGATTAGGTCTACGACATCTACTCCGTATTTAGTTTCAATCATAAACTTCACCGTTTCAGGATTTTTCTTAGCGGAATCAGTAGGAACGCCGAAATCGGGATGGATGGAGCTAAGAATTATGACATTCTTGTTTGGTTTACCTTGATATACAGTAAGTGTGAAGTCATCATTGTTTCTAAAAAGCTTTCATCAAAAACTATTCTCATCGCAAATTCTTCTTTTGTGTCAAAAATTAGTAAAAGTCACGGAATCTCAAGCCAAAATTCAAAAAATTTTAGTCATGGCAGAGAAATAAAGCTCGCGTGGAGTCAAAATGACTCCATCGGTAGTTCTAGCGATAATAATTAGATGTAATTGAGTAAAACAGTGAAGATGTGGTTTTGCTCAGCGCATGAGTAACCGTGTGGATTCGCATCTGTTTTCTATTTCTGTTTTAGAATCCGTTGGAAAAGTTCTTCCTGTAGCTTTTCGTCAAATAGTTTTCGGAGATTGCGATGTATTAAGAATGAGACAAATATTCTCTAAGATAAACAGAGTACCGCGAAATTAATTTTTAATATCATTCCTAATAATCGGAGCATATTAAAATCTATTATTCAATTCCCACATCGCTATGGGATCAAGCATTGAATACTTGGGCTGTATTAACTAATCAACTTAAGGAAAGGGTTGAGGTGACTTTGCACATAAGGGCGTGCACCCAGGAAAAATAATCCCAAGGAAAACTAGACTTGAAAAAAGTCTGGCATGGCCTGGAATCGAACCCGGGATCTTCCTCTATCCGGGAGGCTGCCTTAACCATCTAGGTAGCCTAGATAGAGGAGGTTCTTGGGTTCAATTCCCGGCCCCACCAGACTTTTTCAAGTCCGATTTTTTCCCTTGGGAACTCATTAACTTTTTTGGAATTGCTGTACCACCTAACGGAACTCTAAATTCGTTACTGTTGACAATTCCACACGCTAGAAAATCGTGCGCAAGCTTTCGCCTATCCCAAGAATTAGCAGTTCTGTCATTGAACTCTCAAACTTTGTGGACTTCTTTTGTAATTTCCTGAATACCACAAGGAAAAATCCGATGTGGCCAGCACATGACTTTCTCCATATTTATTGAAAACAGAAGCCTATGCCGGTAATTCATAAATAACTCCAAAACAGTGGGGGTTAAAGGACAATGTTTCATACAATGGTTGTAGTAAAATACATTATCTATAACTTTTGTAAATAATTGTATATACCTAAATTGCATTTTGACAGAGATATGTATGAAAAACTTCATTTTCTGGATAAACAACAACTTACGGTTAACCATTATTCAAGAATAACTCCTAAACAATCAGTGTTAAGAAAAAATGTTTCATACAAAAGATGCAAAAAAGTACATTATCTATAAGTTTTATATGTAATTGTATATACCTACATTGCATTCTGACAGAGATATTTAAGAAACAAACTTTTGTTCCGGTTAAGCTGGAACTTCCGGTTGAGCGATATTCACCAAAATCTAATAAACTCTTGGCATTGTTAGGAAAATACTAAATATGAGTTTTGGAAATTATCGGATAATTGCTTTTTAAGATAGAGCGCACACAAACGTTTTTACCACTGACGCACAGACAGACATGTTCGGGAAAATAGCGTAAACGAACTCTATGGGCCCCAAAACAATTATTTCCGTCGAAATCTGGGGGTGGAATTCTTTTGCGAATACAATACTTAGTACTACGTATAGGGAGAAAGTAAAAATATTAAACTATGGTAATAACTCAGAAGCATTATCCTATTATTTTGTCTTCTTTATTGCTTTTATTCCTGGCTGTATTTTTACCACATTTTTGTGTTTTTGTCGTCCATTTTATTATAGCACATGTATTTGGGGTAGCCTTTGTGTGTTAATTAAGCTATTAATCTACATCTACATCTACATTAATACCCTACAAGACGCCTTTCGGCGTGTGGCAGGGGGTGTAAACACCAGTTGAATCTAAACTACTTCCTTATTCGGTTATTGCCGCGTATCGTTCACGGAAAGAAAGAATTTTTAAAACTATTCGTCCTAGCATCTATTTCTCTTAACTTACGTTCATTATCAGATAGACCAAGGTAGCAGGGGGGTAGCATGATACCGATTGTATCTTCCGAAAATGTTGTTTCCCTGAATTTATTAAGCAATCGCAGCCTAGCTTCCAATCTCCTTTCTTTCAGGGATTCCCACCCTATGTCTGAGAGCATTTTGGTGCTTTTTTATCGTAGTATTTCTTAACTAAACCAACCGCTTTACGCTGCACTTTCTCGAGTTTCATCCGCCGGATCCCATATACTTGCCGCATATTCCAGAAGGGGTCTGACCAAGGTAAAATAACATCGTTCTCTCACCTTTTCATCGCATTTACCTACGCTTTACAAATCCTTTTACTTGCTTCGCCGTAGATTTTCGAACATGCGTGTTCCAATTTAAGTTATTAGTAATGTTGATCCCGAGATTTTCAACTGAATCTACTACTTTTATATTAATTCCATTGACGGGTGATTTGGATGCATTTTTTCTTTTCGTAGAAGTTATTATCTAGAAGTAAAAGATTTAGAGATGTCCTTCAATATTTTTGAATGTAAACGAATTTATCTCTTTCAAAAGACTTCAGGGAAAGAAAGTCGTGTGCATAGATCCGAAAAATAATTTGCAGGATAAATTCTATTGGGAACCAATCTAGGAATGACTGAAATGGCCATTTTAAATTTTCATCTCTTCATAATCGATCGTAAAAAAACATTTTCAAATTGTTTGGGATACCTTTCCGCGGGGTATCGACCTTCAATACTATTCGGTTCAACCTTGGGAGGGATAGCACGTTGCCTTCCAAAGGTGCCCAAACTTTCAACCCAAGTAATTGCAGAGTTTTAGTGAGCGATGGTCGTTCATAGCGAAAGGTTGTCAGAGTAAACCGATTTTTCACTCTGTCACGAACGATTCTAATTGAATTAGGTAATTTAAGCATTTATAGCTATCTAACATTAACTGTAGTATTGACGAAAACAAGTAAACAGAGGCATGTAAAAGAAAGCAAGACGTGTCAAGATGCAGTTGAACTTGAAAGAGGCTAAAAGTTTAATTACGTTCATTCGTGAATTGGACGAGGAAAAACGATTCCCTCGCGGAATTAGTAATCATAAATTACAGTAAAAGCATCCAGTAAATCTCGCACCAAATCCAAAGTGGCAGCTCATGAATCTCTCATTAATCATCGATTTTTGGACTTGTAAACCTTCGCCCTTTTGAAGAAGACATCGCCCAAACTTCGTGTCGAACCCGCGACTTCGTTTCTTCTGTGAACTACTCCATGAATAACGAGCATGACTCAAGGGACTTCGAGGTTTCTTTGGAAAAGTGAGTACAACTCAATTTCTTCTCCATTTAACTACGAACGAGTTACCTAACATTTGTTCGGAATGCGAAGTTTGCTACAGCGAGAGCCCGATTCAAGATTAGATAACGCGCTGTCGGAATTGTTTACCTTTGTGTGGTCGGTCATCGATGCTGTTATAACGATTAAGACAAAGGGCTCGCGGATGTTTTACGCCTTTACTCAAGCTGTATTTTATATCGATAATATCCTCAGTTTGAGTAAGCCAAAATACGCTTTCTTTGCTCGCTCAAAATCACGAATGTTTTCGTAACAGCTTGTTCAATGTCTGATAAAATTTTAATATGCATCGGTTGAATTTCCGACATTGCCAGTCGTCCAGAGTCGAACCAAGGATAATGTGACAAAGATAATAACTTTTGCCAGTCCTTCTCCATGTAGAGGTTAAGTATTTCTAAACATACCTTACTTCATGTGCTCAATACGCTTATAAACGGAAAAAAGTTTTTTCTTTGCCTTTTAATATATTACTATTACAATATATTAAGCTACACTCCTGACTCATTCATCAAAATTCTAACCATTTTCCACAAGTGTCACTGACTTGAGATGTTTACGACGAACTGGACATAGCGTGTAGCTATCAGAAATAAAGCGATTTTGAACATCAGTGTCATGGGTTCAATGCCATAAGACCCCGAAATTCCGATTTTTTCCATAAAGATGCACTGACAGGATTTTCGAATTTTTTTTCGAGGCATTTCCCGGCAAAGTAGAGCGTTGAAATTCGTGGGATCGCTAGAAGCCGTGAATATACAAGGAAAACTACAAAGACATCTTCGATGATTATCCTTGGTTCGACGCTAGGTCAGGGCAAACATTCTACGTAAGAAATGCAGGTAAAGTTCGTTTTTACAGTTTGCAGGCCTCGTTTTATTTGCACAATTAAATTAGAAATAATGGTCACGTCAGTCGAGACAAGTACCAAAAGAAATAGAATTAAATGAATATTCTTATTTTGGTCGTGGAATATCGTTTCGAGTCGTACTTACGAGAACTATAGCAAAATGTACGAAAATGTCGAGAAATTTCTATGCGGTAAAGAAAGTGTCCCCCTGAAAGGCGATTGTTGAATCCGAGCTCAAGCATTTTCTCATTTGAATACACAAGGATTTTAAGTCTATACAATGTCAATGGTAAGGATTTATGTGAGAATTAATGCAATTTGTTGAAATGTCAATGTATTTAAACTATGATATGTAAATAGCAAGGACAATACTACGGCCATTTTGGCTACATTCCGCGAAATGTCGAAAAATATTTAATGAACTTCACGGTATGATAGAGAAATAAGAATCACGTATGTCCCAGTGGAGGACTATATAGTAATCTATATATATAAAGCAGAAATTCTGTGGGTTTGTGTGTTTGTTTGTTTGTCTTGGATTGGAATCCACACCGTTTCCCCGATTTGTCTCAAACTTTGCATACGTGTCCTCTGATATCAGAAAGGAAGTACTGTCACATTTTTATTCAACAATTTTGCTGGGTTCGAACCAGGATCGCTCAGATAGATTTTCATAAGGAATACACGTAAGCTTCACTTTTATCGGTTGCAGGCTTTATTTCTCCTGAAGAATTAAATTAGAAGGAATAGTCGTACAGAGTCGAGACAAACACCGAAAGAAAGAAAATCAAATAAAAATTCTTATTTTGGTCATGGAATCTTACTTTTGATTAGAATTTGCGAGAGTATTGGTAAAATATACAAAAAATTAGTGAAAATTCGAAGCTATAAACAACTCATCCCCCTAACGACCGATCCCATTGTTGAATCCGAGCTCATGTTTTATCCCGTAAAAATACTCGAGGACTTTAGGCTCATAAAGCTGATGATTGAAGAGGACGATATATAACACGGATAACGAGAAGGTACCCAGCAATTGCAGGTAGGTAATTGCAGTTAAGAGATTACCAGCTCATGGATGAGGGAAATAAGATGTCTTGTATGATATAAAGCAAATATTCTGGGGGTTTATACGTTTGTTTGTATGTTGTGTATCTTCGATTTTAGTGCAAACCGTTTGCCAGATTCGCGTCAAAACTTTGCGTACGTATTTTCTGGGACCAGGAATGACGTACTGTCTCAATTTTATTCGATAACTTTTCTGGGTTTGAACCAAGATCGCTCAGATGGGTTTCTATAAAGAATAAATCTAATCTTCACTTTTATCGGTAGCAGGCTATATTTCTTTTGAAGAATTAAAATAGAAAAATAGTCGAGAAGAGTCGAGACAAGAAGCAAAATAACGGAAATTAAATGAATATGCTAATTTTGATCGTGGAATATTGTTATCGAATCGAAATTTCGAGAATTTCGAAAAAATACGCGTGAATTTTCCAAAATTGTTGAGGTTGTAAACAGCCAATCGTCCTGACGATCAATGCGATTGTTGACCCGAGCTCATGAATTTTTCTGTATAGTAAGAATAGCTCGGGATTTTAGACTGTATTCTAAAGGGAATTTATAGATTGCACGACCGGCAACTTTAATTTAATCTACTTCTATATTCCCCGTTGAGAATCAACGGGCGCTCCTGCTAGTTATCATATACATGTCACCAGATGTCCGTGAGTTCGACGCCAGGTGAGTGAGAATTGTATCAAAACACTTCTCGATAACACGAGAGCGTAAAACCAGGTATGTGAATAGACGTCATAAATATATTTCATATACGCAGTGTACTGTTTTCCTATTGATCCTGGGATCGATGCTAGATCCCCATTTTCTTTTAGTCATGTATTTCGAATTGGGTAAACTTGAATTTAATTTTTGGAACCACTCTGTATGATATCAACTTCAAACTAGGAATTCAATTAATTTTATCCCTACCCAGTTAACCCTACTTAATCACGTATTGCTAAAAGGTCCTGGGTTCGACACCAGTTGATCTTAATTCTTTCAGACGGAATGAATGCCAGAGATTCAGTTATTTCTATGACGCATTTCCCGAAAAAATAGACCCGGTATGTGCTGAGCAGTCGTCAACATTCGACATTGACTTCCTTACGGTCCTTGGTTCGAATCCATGACCAAATTTGTAAACGACATTCATTCAAAGTTGAACACAGAGATTCTTTTGAGGAATTTCCCAATATATCGACTTCACATTTTTGAAACCGCCACAGACTAAAGTCTATTAGTTGTAGTTTCCAGGTGCTGTCAAAAGTATATAATTCATCAACATACTTACCGATTGCAAGCGACTTTTACGCGTAGATATATAATGAAATCGCAATTGTGTGGATGTGTTAGTCTTAGATTGGAGGCTATACCGTTCGTCCGATTTGCTTCAAACTTTATTCATGCGTCCTCTTCAAACTGTAAGGAGTTGCTGTCGTCTTTTTATTCCACAATTTTACGGGGTTCGAACCGAGATCACTCAGATAGTTTTCCATACACGTAAAACTCATTTTCATCGCATGCAGGGTTTATTTCTTTCGCAAAATTAAATTAGAAGGAATAGTCGTACAGAGTCGAGACAAACACCGAAAGAAAGAAAATTAAATAAACATTCTTATTTTGGTCGTGGAATCTTACTTTTGATTCGAATTTGCGAGAATATCGGTGAAACATACGAACATTTTATGATAATTAGAGGTTGTAAACAACTCATCCCCCTGACAACCGATCCCATTGTTGAATCCGAAGTGTTATACCGTAAAAATACTCGAAGCCCATAAAGCTGATGATTAAAGAGGACGATATATTACAAGGATAACGAGATATTTTCTGAAGGAAGGTAACGATCAATTGTAGATACATAATTACAGTCAGGAAGGGTAGAGATTACCACTTTACTGATGAGGGATGTCTTGAATATTTAGAAAGCGGAAATTCTGTGGGTTTGTCTTCGTTTATCTTCGGCGGAGTCTCGTTATAATTATTATAGAGTTAATATTTTACTAGATTATGTGATTTAAAATATAAGAATGTTTTCCTAGGAAATTTTTTCGAAGATATACAGTTTCATGGGGAAGGTAACCCAAGAAATATAAAAAACCAGAAAATGATTAAAAATATATGTTTCCTACCACCTTTTTATTAGAAATCGAGATAAAATATGCAATTTTTTAGTATAAAGATTTTTTATACACTTTCTAGTTTTTTTGGACGTAATTTGCTTAAAAACGAGATTAAATACACAAATTTTGACTCATTTTAAAGCTTATGTAGTTCATCCGAATTAGGAACAGGTGTTAACTTTTGCGGAGTAGAAATTAAAAAAAAAACATCGAAAACCCGAAAACATTCGGAAAAACATCCTTCTTTGCATTACTATTCTCAAATATTGATATTGATATAGTGATTTAGACAAGTTGCGACAAAAGCATTTAAACCATCTTAATTTGAATTTGATTTTTCGATTTTTAAGCAAGAATAGCCATAGAACCGAATTATTTTCGATTTTTTCGGATCTTCGACTTTTTTTTTGGGTTTACTGCTAGGCATTTTAAGTGAAAATCTATACTATCTATACAGTCCAAATTGGTATAGTTTATCTCCATTTTTAATAAAAACATGGTTAAAAACTGAAATTTTTGTAATCATTTTCTTGTTTTTGATATTTCTTGTGTTACCTTCCCCGCGAAACTGTATATCTTCGAAAACATTTCCAAGGAAAACATTCTTATATTTTAAATCACATAATCTAGTAAAATATTAACTCTATAATAATTATTACGAGACTCCGCCGAAGATAAACGAAGACAAACCCACAGAATTTCCGCTTTCTATATATACAAGACATCTGACTTCCCTCAATGGTAAAGTGGTAATGTCTACCCTTCCTGACTGTAATTATGTACCTACAATTGATCGTTACCTTCCTCCAGAAAATATCTCGTTGTCCATGTTAAATCCAGGTTAAATTCCCAGCGAAACAGTATATCTTCTCTTAATTTGGATCGATAAGGCAAAAAGATTCCTAATGTGTTCTAAATTGCCAGTTTAATTATGATGTTTAAGGAAAACGTATAAATAAATAAATCTTTCAAGTTTTAATTTTGGTTTTCAAGGATTCTTGCATCTACTGCTCGATTAAATAGACAACTTTATCAAAAGATGAGGGATTTCGATGAAAGATCTAATATGCTTCATAATTTCATAAGTATATATCAATACTTTAACTAATCAAAGCAAAACAAACTGAAATTCCTATAAGAGTTTTCGCGTTTTTGAACTCACTGCTCTGTGAATTTGAAAATGTTTTCCTGTTTCGGAAAGATCTCGTCTACAGCTTAAAAAATTCTGCAAATTTGAATAGTGTATTTCGATGTTTAAGCAAAATATTGCCAAAAAACGGAATTTTCCCTTGATTCACGGATTGTCGACGTTTTATGGGTATATGGGTAGAAAATAATTGAAAAAAAATTATATTTTTACCATATTTTGATTTAAAATTGAAAGAAAACTATACACATATTGGCTATTAAGATAGATAAGATATTTACTTTTGCGCCAGTTAAATCAATGAATGTAAAATCCTGAAAATAATTTGAAATATATAAATGTCTTTATGTGCTCAGATATTGACATAAAATTATCAATATAGGACTAAAATTATAGAGTTTATAGAGATACCCCTAATTTATAGTAAACTTTTCATTTTACTAAGGCAGTTGACGTGAACATTCTTGAATACCAGTAAAATATCTTGAAAACCTTTACTTTTCTTGCCTTTTTTCGTATAAAACAACATAATCTTGTAAAAATAATCCAGTAAACATTATATAGTAAACATAATCTCTATAATAAGGTTTTTACAAGCTATAATTTACAATCAAACACTTCAATCCGCCAGTGGCGCTTAGCTGGGGGTGTAAAAACACCGAGATCCCTAAATAACCTGAAGAGCTATTAGCTTATCCAATATTTCGCGGGAAAAACGATCAAAAGTAACTATCTCTCCTGGAAACTACTTCCCTGTATCGCTTTTTCGATATTGCTTCCTTGACTAGCTGCACTACCATCTCGAGATCGCAAAATAATTCTACAAAGGAAATTGAACAAAGACACTCATTTTGGTCTTTGAATATAGTTGAATGACGTCCACATAGTCAACCTCACCAGGCTCGTGCGCACGGGGGGGGTTTGGTGGTTCGAACTCCCCCATGAGGATCCTTCATAAAAAATGTTCCACGAATGATGAATTGAAGATAGGATAAAATGAAATTATATTATTTAATGATTCATTTAGTAAACGTTTCCTTCCAAAATGTAGTGCCTCTTTCAAATTTCATGTTATCGTCTGTCAGGACTCCTGTACGTTCTCGCGTACGTTCATTATTGATAGTTGTATTAAAAAAGTTACTATTTTTTAATGAGAAAAACCCTCCGCACGAGCAAATCCTGCGCACGGACCTGAACCTCATAACATTAATATCCATATTTGGGCAAATTGTAGCAAAAAAACTGAAGTTTCTCCAGTTATTATTTTGAAGTTTGTGGAATTTTCTGCTCGCAAAGAGTGCTAATGCATTTCTTTTGCTGATAGATCCCGTAGAAATCATTAAACGAGTCCGAATTGTAATAGTTAATTAAAATTATTTAGCAAATTACTGCAAAAAACTATCATTTTTCCGATGAGTTTTTTTCTGTATACTACTACGAAAAGGAGAAAATTTATTCGTAATTTGGATTATTCCTCGAGTATTGCTCGATATTTTACCAAAATATGGCTAAAAACTAAATATTGGTTTAATTAATTTTTCAGGGTTTTCAGCTACCCTTATTTAAAAATCTGTTCCTTTTCCGGATACTTGACGGATTTGTTTTTTAATCAATTAAGTATATCATGCAGATAAAACTGAAATTTTTTCAATAGTATTCTGTGTTATTTTTTGTAATAACTCCTTCTCGTAAGAAAATATCTATTCACGACTCAGAACGTCATAAGCTTTTAATGATTCTAAATTTCTAAATCTATTTCGAATTTTAAGCAAACATTTTAATCATTTACGGGCGTTTTTTTAGGGATTTTGCATCGCAAAAATAAAATCTGTTCCTAATTCGGAATAACTTCGTCAAAGCTTCTAATTAAATCCATACTAAACCAGCCTATCTATAATTCTAAAACTCCCGGATAGTCATGTGGACAGAGCGTTTGCCTTTGGTAAAAACGATCCCGGGTTCGAATCCCGGTGGGAGCCGATGTGCGAAATGACCTAAGCTGTCGAAGCACTTTTAGCAATACTACTACTACTCCAATTCTAAGAAAAATGATCAAAACGTAAATTTTTGGGATTTCGTCATTTTATTGTGATCTCCGGGAAAGATAAAACTTGATATTTTTTGGAGGTATGTCGTCCAAAGCCTCAAAATGAATCCAGATATGACTATTTCTGCTCGATTTGCAATTAAAATATGGCTAAAGAATATGGAGCTCGTGATGCATCACAAATACCTAGGAATAACGCTCCGCAGTAATTTTTCCATCAAAAAGGAAATATTCGAAGGGTGATAAAAATGCGAATGGGATACAAAGATTATCCATTGGAATTCTAAGGGGATGTTCATCGAGAGTAAAAGAAATAGCGTACTTTTCCTTGACCTCTACTTGCGTATTGCTGTGCGATTTGGGATCCTCACGAAGTAGCATTAATTTCCGATCTTGGGATGGTAGAGCAGCAAAGTTCGTCAAGGGAGATCTCAGATTTGGCAGCAGTGTTTCTGCTATGATAGAATCCCTCGGATGGAACTCTCTTGTTGATAGAAGACTTAAATATTGACGGAAGCTCTTTGATAAATTTATCACTGCCGATTTCGGGGAGGAGATATCTGATATTGTTATCCCAGTTGCAATCTTACGCGATCTTCAAGAGAAACAAAAGAGTGATACAGGGAAGTAGTTGCTAGGACAGATAGTTGCTTTTGGTTTCCGCGAAGTATTAGAGAAGCTAATAGTTCTCCAGGTTAGATAGTTAAAGTTAAATGCAAATGTAAAAAAATCTGATGTGGCCAGCACATGACTTTCTCCATACACAAGATGTAAATATTTATCTACTACAGTATTTTCGAACTCTATATTCAATCTAAACTTGGAAGATAATTGATGAATTTATATCATATTATCTTTAACGTCACAAAAATTATAAATAATGTTCTTCGGCACATATTCGTTGAAACACGATGAAATTGGCCTTTCGAACCAGTGCCCAGAGCGCCCACAAAGTTCAATATCAGCACCTTCCGGATTATCAGAATTTCATGAATAACTCCTATACAATCAGTTATACAAAATATGTTTCATACAAAAGTTATAGTAAATTACATTTTCCAAAACTTTTATAAACTATAGTATACAAATAAATATCATATTAATGGAGATATTTTCGAAACCGGAAATTTGCTTTGAAGAATAAAGCTCGACTTTTGGTTAACCGATTTACTTCAAAAACTAATCAACTCTGATAGCATCAACCACAGTGAAAATGAAGTCTGGTATTTATACGACTTATAGTTTTCACGTTAGAGCGCCGACAAGCACAGAAACACACACATAGACACACACAGATACAAACAGACATTTCCGAAAAAGGTCAAAACGTGTTCTAGGGACCATCTCTCTCTACCAACCCTCTCCCATCCAACCCCCTACCCACCATCCCAACCCTCCCTCTACCCACCCTTTCCCATCCCACCCACTACCCACTATCCCAACCCTACCTCTACCCACCCTTTCCCATCCCACCCCCTAACCACCATCCCATCGCTACCTCTACCCACCCTCTCCCATCCCACCCCCTACACACCATCCCAAACCTACCTCTAAACACCCTCTCCTATCCCAGCCCCTACCCACCATGCCATCCCACCCTCTACCCACCCTTTCCCATCCCACCCCTACACACCATCCCAAACCTACCTCTAAACACCCTCTCTCATCCCAGCCCCTACCCACCATGCCATCCCACCCTCTACCCACCCTCTACCCACCCTTTCCCATCCCACCTCACCCACCATCCCAACCTCCCTGTAACCACCCTTTCCCATCCCACCCCCAACCCACCATCCTAACCCACCCCCAACCCACCATCCCAACCCTCCCTCTACCCACCCTTTCCCATCCCTCCCCCTACCCACCATCCCAACCCTCCCTCTACCCACCCTTTCCCATCCCTCCCCCTACCCACCATCCCAACCCTCCTTCTACCCACCCTTTCCCATCCCTCCCCCTACCCACCATCCCTACCCTCCCTCTACCCATCCTTTCCCATCCCTCCCCCTACCCACCATCCCCACCCTCCCTCTACCCACCCTTTCCCATCCCACAATCCCAACCCTCCCTCTACCAACCCTTTCCCATCCCTCCCCCTACCCACCATCCCAACCCTCCCTCTACCCACCCTTTCCCATCCCACCATCCCAACCTCCCTCTACCCACCCTTTCCCATACCACCCCTCCCCACCATGTAATCCCACCCTCTACCATCCCAGCCCATACCCACCATCCCAGCCCATACCCACCATCCCACCACTCCCTTTAACCACCCTCTCCCATCCCACCCCCTACCCACCATCCCAACCTCCCTCTACCCACCCTCTCCCATACCACCCCTACCCACCATCCCAACCATCCCTCTACCCACCCTTTCCCATGCCACCCCCACCCACCATTCCAACCCTCCCTCTACCCACCCTTTCCCATCCCACCCCCTACCCACAATCCCAAGCCTCCATCTACCCACTCTTTCCCATCCCACCCCCTACCCACCATCCCAACCTCCATCTACCCACCCTCTCCCAGCCCATCCCCTACCTTTACCCACCCTCTCCCATCCCCATTCTCTAATCAACCTACTCTTTTCCTCCTTTTAAAGCAAACCACTCTATCTATCCCACTATTCAACCACTCCTACGTTAACCCACCCACTGCTCCACCGAGACCCTTAACACCAATGCCCAACGTACTTGGAATACCATTCCTTCCCAATACCTTATCTTCCTCTATAACCCACCCAACACGCACTAAATTACGCCCCTCTCCCAATCATTTTATTTCATCTCTTTCTCAATGGGTAAGGTACAAAATATATAAATTATACATAGCCCCGCCTTACACATCATAGTAAATCTATACATTCAGCAATTGTTAATTTGGCTAAGGGCGCCAAGTTTTTCATATCCATATTTTATTCAAATAAAGTCCTTGAACACTATATAAATTCCGGTCTTACAAGTTTTTATATTATACATAATTAAAATATATTTTGGCTCGGAAGAAAAATATGTTTTTCACTTCTTATTCATCTTTCAAATTAGAAATTAGAAAAATAATGGGAAATTCAATATATAGTTACAGAATATGTAAATTAAACAGCGTTTCACATCATTAACAAATCTACACATACTGCAATAGTTAGTTTTGCTAAGGGTGCAATTTTTTTATCCATATTATATACATTTCAAGTCATGGATCACTTTACAAATTCCGTCCTTACAAATTTTTCAACTATACATAATATAGAAAATATGTTTTGGCTCGGGAAAAAAAATATTTCACTTCTTATTCATCTTCCGGGGTAGAGTGATGCTTTAGAGCATAGGGAAGAACCTCATCCATATCCCGTACATGGAGACAAACTGTAACTTCTTCCCCTTCTTTTAATTAGCCGTCAAAGGCTTTATCTTGCTTTTTAAAAGGCACCTTGAAGTCCTGTATACGGTTGGAAAATATAACAAATGAATCTTTAAGGTAGGAATCAAATAGAAATTCAATAAATGTTTAAAATTGTACCAATTTTCCTGTTTCTTTTCAAAAAATAAAAAACTTGGTATCTTCTTTACAATTGTTAATTTTTCCTATTAATAATTAGACTGAAATTAAATTTACATTGAAATATGTAGTGGAGAGTAAATCACTTCGAAAATTCTCAATACCTCAAATTCTCTCTCATTAATTCTCCTTCTCAGTAAGATGGAACCACGTCGTCTCCATGAGCATCTTCAGTGATGGTTTTTCTCTGCGCAAGTAGCTTTCGATTGAGTTGTTCTCCTGGGCAATATCTATATGAATTCTCGCCTCATACCTTTAGAAAAAATTTGAAAATGAAAATTAATAATGCATCGAAATAAAATAATCATTTAACTATGTTTAACTAAATAGTGGTATTCTAACTACTAGAAGTCTATCCAATATACCTCCGAGCCACGTCCTGGAAAGTGGGAAACCTTGGTTCGAATCCTGAACAAGTCACTTTTTTTACTTACTCTACAACACTTAGATTAAGTCGCACGTTTTCCTTTACTAAGTCAAACTTCATTTCCATCATTATTTTAAGAATTAAGCATATTATTTCACAGCCTGGAGCATATATGGGATAAAATTATTAATTTGTTGAATGAGGAAATACGTTACTTTGGAAACATATCTCCTTTAATTATTATTTTTTAAATCTGATAAACTTTACGCAAAATATCAATCAGAGAGGATCAATTCAGAAATTCTTTTTTAAAATCAGAGTTACTATATGTCACAATTCTAATCTGATGAAAAGACAATCATTTACGAAAGAATATTACCATTATTTGATTGTTTTCTTATGAATGTTAATATACTGTTAATAGCACATCTCATTATTAAATTGTAAAGTTATTTGGTAAAGAATACACATAATTCTGATGAGAGAGATATTGAACTTAAGGTCTTATTTCATACACTTGAGAAGAACTGAAAACCCTTTGAGAAACGATAAAAATTCAAGCTTCTGGATCTTTTCACACGAGCGGTGTTTCAATTTTCACTGAAAATCAGCGTAGCAATAATGACGATAAAAACTCCTGGTAAACTATTTCCTGGAGAGTATGAGTAAAGTAATCGTAACACTAGACTCGCCACTGAATTTTAATCACGAAATATGTTAGGATAACCGATAGTGATATCTCGTAAGTCAATGCATGATTGTTTAAAAAGGTAGGGAAAGTAAAGCTGATTCATAAGTAGTAATTCAAAGCTAAAGTACACTCATCGGTGTCCGATTTTAAAAAATACTCATTATTAATTCCTTATCATCCGTTCAAACATGATCAACGAGTGATTTATTTCGAAGAATTAATCTAAAAGTCGGCAAATGAAAGTTAGAAATTTGAGTCGATGATTCAATAAATTTAAATGTTTTGAAACAGGGATGTTTTGAAAGCTAGAGTAGTTCTGATAAAGAAGGTCACGGTAAAAAGGCAAAATGATTTCTAGCATGGGGAAAATGAAATTGCCTTGTAATCTCAAAACAAAAAGCTGTCCCATGACCTTCAGTTTCACCGAATTCCAGTTCTTCAGTTCAATTCTTAATAAGAAAAATATCGATACATATGTTTCTTAAAATAACCATTCATGAACTACGATAAATTTAATCCAATGATTTACCCTTGAAAGAGGTCTTAAAAATTCAGAGAATAATGTGGTCATTTTTTCCCCAAGAGACAAATTACGTATATTTTTTACGGGACTAATTCAGGGTTAAGCATTGGAATGGGAGATTATCAATAACATTTTTCCATTCGAATTTTTAAAAACATCAATATAAAAATCAACTCACGCCTTATCCTTGTTTACCAACTTTTCGATAATCAGCTGTCTCTTGACCTTGGTCGTGACTTTCACTTGCCTCGGAGATTCACTTTCCAAATCGGTGAGAAAAACCAGCGGAGTATTTATCAGACGAGGATCCTTCCAAGTATCGGATACCTGAAAATAAAGAGATGCAGTATTACTAGGAATAGTCTTTAAGAGTTCTCATTATATTATTATAAATTAAAAGTCAAAACGTAAATATAAATTCAATTACCGATACAGTATTAAAATCATTATTCGGCAAAACTTCCCTGAATCCGGTTGTAAAGCTATTGAAAAGATCCATCGAAATATATTAGAGGATTTATCTATTTGTCAAAATGTTAACGAAAAAAGGGTGAAACATGCGATATTTCAGTAGAAAATTTACGTTTTTTGTTTCGCTTAAGAGTACACAAAGTTCGAATAACGTAATGAAAGTTGTTCTCGTATTATAGATGTCGTCGAGATTAAACCAAATTTGATAAAAACTATCCAATTCATCATGAAATATACGAAAAAGAGCAAAAACGCGAAATATCGCTCTAACATTTAAATGTTTTTCGACTAAAAATACTCAAAGCTCGGGAAAACATAGTCAAATTTTATCTTGTTTTAAAGATTGCAACGATATTTCACCAAATGTGTAAACATTTTCCAATTTTTCAAAACGCTTCCGAAAAATAGAGCGAAAATTAGAAATTTATGTCAAAAATTGAAATTTTGAAAATTCAAGATAACCCACTCAAATTTGGACTCCTTTGAAAGGAAAAAGCATTTAGTTAAATATAATAAATTAGGCGTCGTATACATTATTAATGTCATTACATGAAATCGGCTTAGGTGATGATAACACATGATTAAATGGAATTTTTCAACATGGTATTCTTATTCTGTTACAAATTATTCCTCTGATTTTATCGCTTAAAAAGACAAAGGATACTATTGAAAAATTCTTTAATATTATGGATTGAATACGAAAGAGTAGATCGTAAACAGAATGTAAAAGTTCACAATTATTGTGAACTTTATACGTTGCACCTTTGGTTTAGATATGAGCTAAATATGATGCATTACAAAAATCGTTTGTGAGAAACTTAATATAAGGACCTGCCAAACCAAAAAGTTTTGTGCACACAAGAAGTGCATGTAGAGTTCGCTTTGATCGATTGCAGACATTTTTTTCTTTTGCGAAATTAAATCAGAAATACTGGTCGTACGAAGTCGAGATGAACACGAAAAGAAATGAAATTGAACATAAATTCTTATATCGGTCGTACAGTATCGTTTTCAGACCGAAAAGGCTAGAATTTAGACATAAATGAAGGAACGTTTGTATAATTTCGTGGGCCTAAACGACAAAAGCGATTGTTGAACTCAACTGTCATTCGTTTATTGTCTGTGTTTTAAGATTTAAAATGAAAATTTCTATTGAAAGATCCAATAAATTGTCTGGATTAATTATATTTTGGTAAATATATTAATATTACATTTCTTGTAACTTAAGTTAATTCCGTCGTCTTTGAAGTTGTAATTCACTGGAGTGTTTAAAATTACACTCCGAACAAGTGGTTGATAATTACCACAATTACGTACGAGTGGAACATTATACTAACTAGAACCAAGTAGATTTTTAAGATTGAGATCGTAGAATAGACGTACTTCAATGTTTCTGTGTTTCAAAAGTCTGAAAGATGAAGAACAGGAGTAATTAAGAGTAATTCGGGGTAATTAAAAGATATCAGTACCCTAAATTTGAACTCTGTCGCGACGTCTCCGGTGTTGCCCTTCTCTCTGCGCAGTCACATCACACCTGGGCAGTATCGATATGTGAATCGATTGCAGCTCTCCATTAATCCTTAAAGACAAAAAACTTCAAATTAATTATGCATCGGATATCTATAAAGGTGTTTACAAGAAGTGCAAAATAGTGACTCGACTGGGAATCGAACTCTGGTCTCTCACTTTCCGGACGGGTATTCTGACCACTAAACTTCCGAGCCGCTTACTAGGTAGGAGACCTAGGTTCGAGTCCCAGCCAAGTCACTATTTTTTCCTTCTTGCACAGCATTTTTTAAGTTACACGCTTTCCTCTGCTAAGTAAAACTTCATTACCATAGTATGTCTAAGAATAATAAGTTTTTTCCTTAAGAGATATGAATCTGTATGTATAAGAAAAATAATAATTTTCCAAATGAGGAAATCCGTTGTTTTGAAAACACATTTCCGTTAAAGATTTAAAAAATCTGGTTAACTTTATAAGAAGTACCAATCGGAGAATTAATTCAGAAATTTAATCCTTAAAAATAGAATAAATGTTTCGCTAAAATTTCTTCCAATAATAAGAGATTCATTTCTGAAAAAAGGTTATGAATGATTGCATAAATGTTGCTCTCAATAGCAATTCTTCAAATTTGAATAATGATCCTGAAAAAAATATAACTCAACTTTAAAACTACAAATGACTCCGGTAAGAAACGAATGTTAGTCTGGATAGATAGATACTGAACTTAACATTAATTCCGTATACTTAAAGAAGTTCGAAAATCACGAGAGAAACTATCTCAGAAATGGATAAAAAATGTATTCATTGTTCACTCATCCTCTCGCAAGATCACCCAAGAAACTGGTCACTCATCTTCTTCCTCCTCATCAACCCACCCCTCTTCTATCCTTAAGAACCCTGGCTGCTTACAATTTGCAACACCAAACTACAAGAAATATAATGATTAGCAATGATGTAGAATGATATTAAAGAAGTTCGAAAATCACGAGAGAAACTATCTTAGAAATTGATAAAAAATGTATTTATTGTTTACCCATCCTCTCGCAAGATCACCCTGGAAACTGGTCACTAATCTTCTTCCTCCTCAACGATCCACCCCTCTTCTATCCTTAAGCACCCCGGCTGCTGACAATTTGCAACACCAAACTATAAGGGATATAATGTTTAGCAGTGAGATAGAATGATATTAAGGTAACCAGAAAACTACTGCGAAACGATAAAGATTCAAACTTCTCAACGATTAATGTCTCACTTTCTGAAACCGGACGTTAAATCAGCGAAGTAATAGTTCCATAAACACTTCTAAAAAATCCAATATATTATCTGGATTATTAATATTTCCTTAAATTTAAATTCAGTAACGTACAATTTTTTTATTCAATAGGATGATCAGATCAATACTGACGTACGCTATCCCGGCTTGACAATACTGTTCTCCCACCATAGAAAACAAATGAATTACGTTCGAGTGAAGGACTATCAAAAACATCTTAAGAGTTCCGAAAATAACCTATATGAAGGACATTTATTGGGGACACAAAGTCTTGCCAATCGAAACAGTGCTAAAAGAAGCTGTTGGAAATTTTAATGATCGTCTTCCTCAAGGACCTTCTGAAATATGTGGGACTCCCCAAGGGCTTGCTACCCTGAATATAGAAGCCCAAGTATGGCTCTAAGCTTGTAACTCTTATTTTAACCTAGGAATAAGCAACTACGCGTATATCTCATTTTTTTACTTATTTGTTGTTAATTTTTGATTTATTCATTTTCAAACCTTTTATAATTTTTATCCTCTGATATCAACCAATTATTATCGTACATATTAAATTCAAAATGTCCGCGCGACGCCGCGTCCGATTTATCTCATTATCTCTTTATTGTTTGCATTTTAAAATGGATTAGATTATTTCAGGGTATGACAGATCTAATTATTTCAAACGATCTCTTTTAATTCCAAAGTACATTAAGTATATATTTTAAATAGTCTGACCGTAATTAATTTTAATTCGCGCCTTTTATTTTTCACCAATATTGAATGACCACTTCAGGAAAAATATCAACGTGTCAAGGCTCACGGATAGTCTTGTGGACAGCGCGTTTGGTGAAAGCGGTCCCGGGTTCAATTCCCGGTGGGAGCCAATATGCAAAAGCACTTTTTTAATTAAGAAAGATGCAGAAATATAAAAGTTGAATTCGAAGCCTAGGGGCTGGGAATTCAATAACGCCCAAAAATTAAGACGGCATACAGTCTGCTGTTTTTTTTTTGACGTGTAGCTAATCGGGAGCCGGTTCAAACCCTTCTTGAACCATAATTTATCTTTTTGAACCAAAACATTTTAAAGTACGAAACTCATTTATTTTTTAATTATTGGAGCCATATATATGGATAAATTTTTGCACCACCAACATAGTATCCCTTGGAGGGAGCGATATTGAGGACGACGACGACGTTATACTAATATGAACCCAAATAAATTTTTAAGATTGATATCGTAGAATAGACGTACTTCTTTATTTCTATGTTTAAAAAGGCTAGAAGGTGAAATACAGCGATTCGGAATAATTAAAAATTCTCATTACCTTAATTTTGGACTCCGACGTCTCCATGCGGATCTCCGGTGATGTTTTGCTCTGCGTAGTCACATCACACCTGGGCAGTATCGATTTGTGAGTTGATAGCAGCTCTCCATTAATCCTTAAAGACAAATCCAAATTAATAATGCATCGAATAACAATAAAGGTGTTTACGATAAGTAATAAATAGTGACTTGACTGGGAATTGAACCCGGGTCTTTCACATTCCGGACAGGTAATCTAATAGCTCAATATTACCGTCATTCTAACCACTATCTTATCCAATTATCTACAGAGCTACATCCTGGAAAATGGTGTGCTTGGGTTCGAGTCCTACCAACGTCACTATTTTTCACTTCTTGTATAACACTGTTCAAGTCATAATAATTAAGCATTTTACTTAAGATTTGTGAATCTGTATGTAAAACAAAACTAATATTTTTCCAAATGAGAAAATCCGTTGTTTTGCAAACACATTTCCGTTAAAGATTTTAAATATCTGGTTACTAATATAAGGAGTATTAATTGGTGAATAAAATCGTTTGTGACGAAAGGTAACGAATGATTGACTAAATGTTGCTCTCAATTCCGATTCTTCAAAGTTGAATAATATTCCTGAAAAAAGTATCACTCAATATTAAATTTACAAATGATTCCGGTAAGAAATGAAAGTTATTTTGGTCAGAGGGATACTGAACTTAACATTTATTCCGTAGACTTGAGAAGAACTGAAGACTACTGTGGAACGGTAAGGATTCAAATTTCTAACGATTATTGTCACACTTTCTGAATTGGAAAATAAATCAGCGGAGTCTTAATTCCATAAACATTTCTAATAAAATATCCATGTATGGATTATGAATATTCTCGGTAAATAAATTTAAATTTAAAAGCGTGAAATTCTATTATTCAATACGATGATCAGATCAATACTGAAGTACGGGAGCCCGGCTTGACAATGCATGAGTATTTATAAAGGTAGGGAAAGTAAAGTTGAATCCTAAGTAGTAATTCAAAATAATAAGGACTGATGACTGATATAAAAAATAACTCTTTCTGAATTCCTAACCATCCGCTCAAACATAATCAACGACTGAATTACTTCGAAGATTTATTCTAAAAGTCGGCAAATCAAAGTTTGATATTTGAGTCGACGATTCGAAAAATGTAAATGTTTCGAAATAGAGATGTTTTGAAAGCAAGAGTAGTTCTGATAAAGAAGGTCAAGGCGAAGAGAAAAATGCTTTCGCGCATGGGTAAAAGAAAGTGCCTCGTTCCCTCAAAACAAACAGCTGTTTCGTGACCTTCAGTTTCGCACCGAATTTCTGTTATTTAAATCAATAGGTTGAGTTGTAGAATTTACTATACAATGAAAATAACGAGGCACTTACGATGGGAATATGCTTAGTAAATACATACGTATTAATGAAGAAGTTCTCTTATAAGTGATATAATGAACGATCACTCTGCTAGAGCATTGATGAATCTATGAAGCGTAATGTAATTAGAATTACCGATGTACGTTACCATTGGTGACTTCTCGTATTCAACTCGAAAGGTTTTGAAACAAAATTTTAAACCTCTTATTCATTAACAGCCGCGTTCCAAATTTTCTCCCGTTACGTTAGTATTATTTACAAATATTAACTTTCGATGGAACTGATGCTCGCGGGAGAACAGAATTGGAACTATTTCGAAGTTAAAAAGATATTTACGACTCCAACAACGAATATTTAGTGCATAGATAGATAATTTATAGCTTACTCTCTGGATGTAGCTTTGCAATCGCAATCGCAATCCAGTTACAAGCAATATCTTTCAATAAAAAGGCTTTGTCGGTTAAACTAATAACATTTGCCGACTATACGTCTTATTTTCGTCGACATAATGGCCCACATATATTTGCTATAACCAGCCCAATCTACCCTTTTCGTGTGGATCTATTTTAATGTGAAAATTAAGAGAAATTACTTTGAGGGACAGGTTTTTAAGTCCTAATCTTAGAATCTGGAACGTCGACTACCGATAAGACCCATCAACGACACTTGAATTCCTTCTTTTCCTGGTACAGCAATTATATCAAAGACTATATAAAGAGACGACAAAATCTAATTAGGTATCTTGGGTAACATACCATTCGCTGAAAATCCTGGGTGAAGTCGGCGATGGATGTTGAAAAATGAATGCTGGCCTCTTCCTAAAAATATAAACAATGTCGAATATTAATTATTGCTATAAGATTATGTGAATATAAAAAAATCGGTACATTGAAAAACACTCACGAACTTGGATCGCATTGGCAAATTCAAATCTCCAACAGTCTTTCCACAAATCAGTTTGGCAGCACTTCCTCACCGGAAGAAATCTCGACAGGAACTGACAAAAAAACCGTCTGCGCAACCGATGATCGAAATTGCCGTCACCTGATTGGTCGAAATTTAACCGTCTGCCAATCTGGCCCACCCCACCAACCGCCTTGGAAATTTTCCACTACTGTTACCATTGCCTACCATTATATTTAGACGAATTTCAAAAAGTATCATTTTAAAAATATTTTTTAATTTTTTTGCAAAAACATTTTCGTCGAAAATCACCCATATATTTGGCGAACTCGAAGAGAAATCTATAGTGAAATCTTTTAAGATTGGATGTTAAATATATATTCACAAAAAACCTATTGAATCTACATTTTTGCAAAGATGTATGTTTAATGTATCAATATTTTCGACATAGATATTATGATAAAATAATTCACCTATAAAATACGTCATCACATGGATATCGGTGAAGGGGATATCAATTGTAGACCGATAAAGACATCCAGCAGAGAAGAGAATTAGCTAAGAATTCGCGAGATTAGTGACCTTCAAATTTCCTACTTAATGTAAAAGACTCTGAATAAATAACCCTTCCACCAAAGAATTAGCCCAACTGCGAAGAATTTCCGATTACCAAACATCAGAGGGGTCGCATTTAAAGCTCATAGAAGGAGCATCTTATCTGAAGTCTTTCATGCTGAAGACTTCTCAATATCGTAATCTATCTGTTATACTTTGCACCTTGTTGGATTTAGATTGATAGGGAAATATCCTGTGCAATAAATTTCCCAAAACCATATTGAAATTTCCGAGACCTGCAAATTCATACGACTATTAGGAATCTTTTTGGAATTACATAATACTAATCACTTCTGAAAGTTATCAAGTACATGCAACAGCTTAAGTAATTGAGTTTGGTGACTGTGTCTGCTATTGTTCAAATGGAAAGGATTAAGTAAGACGAAAAGATATGCATTTTCTAAAAAAAGATTATGCTTTACTTTCAACATCCCCTCATTATGATGCCTTTTCTCTTGCTCATCAACTACGCTTGCTACGATTCCTTCCGGAGGAGTTTCGTAATGATTGAAAATGATGGAAACGAGCAAAAGATATCCCAAAGAACCTCCGCTCTACTCAATAACTTTACTCACAAGATAAAGGGCTAACAAATTCAATAGAGCAACAAGATTAGATAAATAGAGTAGAACAGTTAGCATCGTTAGGTTTCTGCATCGAAATTCAAATTATTTTTTGATCGATTGAACAATAAAACATCTTTCCTATGTAAGTACTATCGATTTAGTTATGCTTGTAAATACTAAATAATCTAGAATACGAATGTATTTGCACTGTGAATTCTGATATCAGAGAGCCACGTAGAACCACTCTTTGCTTAACCACGATTTAAAATTTCATATTCACATGCATTTAGATTCAAATCAATGCACCATGTCATTGCACTTACAGTAGAATCCTGCATTTTAATATTGTAACTAGATCAAAGGATTCCAAATTACTGTGAACTGCAGCACGAAATCAATGAATTATCAAAAGTGTCTCCTTGGGAATTTTTCGATCACAGATTTAGAACAACACACTTTTCGACACTTGATTTAGGACATTGCTGTGAGTCGAGTTGAGGCCTTCAACTGTCGATAAACTTTCTTCATGTATGTTTCCCGTACGTATACTCTAACGAAACACATGTAAAATACAGAAATCTAGAGGAAAAGGACTTCTTTCAAACAAATCAACTTCACAAAGACGAGCAATTCCAAGGCACTTTGAAAATTCTTTCGATTGTAGATAAGACCATTTCCCAATGCATAGGAATTTGAAGTTACGTCAGTCAGACGTGGAAAGAAAGAACATCGAGTTCCGATCGTTCTGGAATTTTCGGAAGGCAACTTTAAGTGTCGTCATTTCATGCAAGCGAATTGGATGGATGACATAAGGTTGGTTTGTGGTGTAAATTCTGCTCCTGTAAAATCTTCTAGCAAAATTGGAAAACATTTACTAAACCACCCAGCATTATAAAGATCGACCATGGTTTCATGGCGTGCCTCCAAGATCAGCTGACGCATAACATAATGTACTACTGATTGGTTTAGTAAACGTTTTCCTATGGAGCAAAGTGTTTGATTCACGATTGATGAAAGTGTATTTGCTGCAAAGTTTGAGACATAGAATCAAGGGGGAAAGGAGAAGTTGGGATTATGTTTTCGCTCAAGAAGAACGGTTAAGATTAAGTGGTGGAGTACGTACGATATCAGCAAAATGCCTAATTGTATTCATAGCTATTTCCTACCTGAAAACGTCGGAAAGAAAGGTTTCCGTCTCTTAAAAATCGGCAATTCTCACTTAGCTTTCGAAATCACGAGGTCATTATTAATGACGATGTCACTTTCGGAAACGCTTCGTTGGACTTCTTTTATTTTCAGAAGAATCGCGAGTAGCGAAGCGAAGTACGGTGAGTGGAAGAATTGACTCTGTTTTTACGAATGATTGACTCCAATCTGGTTGTGCCGACTAAAAAGTGTAATTTATTACGCTTCGTAGTGAATATATTTAAATATTACGTGTGTTTGTGAGTGGTGTGGTAGCTATAACAACCACGAGGTGGAATTGAGAGTTGTTCTGGAAGATCGAACCTGGTTTCTTGGATTGTGCTTCTTGTGCAACTGAATGACATGCCGTACAGCTTCTATGATTTGGAATATCTACCTCTATTCTAAGGTAAGAATTATACGGGAGCAATCCTTTACGAAATCGATCTTTCTTCCGTGGAAGTTAGAATTTTCGAATGACATGCATTATACAAGTCGTGCATTAACAAAGTGTGAAATTATTTCAACACAGTGTGAGATTGGGTTGCAAATACCGGTTAAAACTATTGATTGGAAAAGTTTTGAGATGGTTTTGTTCATCGCGCCGGTGTTGCCATGGATTTTCAGTTACCATACCATTCATATCTTTAGCATTCCTTCCAGAATGTCGCTATTATATACTCAAAGTCGTGTACGGTGTTAACGATTCAAATAGAGGAATCAATTTACCAATGAGATATTAATTACATCGTGTAATAATCAGATACAGAGAGGGGGAATTATTCAAAAACGTGTGTCGTAATATGATCACTGATCGCCATAAAGATTGCTCTCGCTCGAAACGTTGATTTAGGGAAAAAGTTTAACTAAATACTAACCTTACGTGTAAAGCAGAAATTCAGTGTTTGTCATCGATTATATTCCACAGCGTTTGTCCGAACCGGGTAAAAATTTGCGCAAGTATTCTTCGAGATCAGGAACGAAGTACCGTTTTATTTTTGTTCGATACTTTTTCTGGGTTCGAACCAAGATCGCTCAAACAGTTTTCCATAAAAACTACACCTACACTTCACTTTTATCATTTGCAGGCTTCATTTCTTTTTAATAATTAAATTAGAAGGTATGGTCGTGCTGAGTCATGACAAGCACCAAAAGAACGGAAATTGAACGAAGAATCTTATTTTGATTGAGGGATATAGTTTTTGAATCGAGCATTTCGACAAAATGCAAGTAAAATGTCCAAAATTTTTGATTACATAAACATGCAGTCCTCTTGACGACCAATGCGAAATTTGAAATCCCTGCAATTTCCAGTAAAGTGAGAATGAGATTTTATAACTGAGAACCAATGGATATTTACTCATTTTACGACCGACAACCTAATTAAATTTTGAAATGTAATCTACTTCCATACTCTAACTAAGATTCAATCATATCTCAATATGATTCTTTTCGTAGCGTTTCTCCTAACGCAGTTAATACCAGCCATCTTCAACTTCGAGGTTATTATACAATTCGCTTAAGGTTAAAATTAATTTTTAAAAATTATTTACATTTTCAAAAAGTTACTTATTTAAACAAAATTCTGTAATTTAAAATCAATATTTAATTATTTTCATTATTTTTGGTGATTTTAAATTTAACGGTTGACGGGGTAGGGAGGGGAAACAAGTTTCCACCAATCAGAACGCAGCTTGTCTTTAGTAATGGTTTTTAGTGACAAAATTTGCAGTTCCCTTTGAGACTTCGTAGGAGAAAGGTCGTGGTGGTACAGTTCCGGAGTAACGGTAAGAATTTGAATCTTTCGTTATGTTTAAACCTTTGAACTGCAGATATATGTTGTAAGCATAGTGTATTTGGTTGCAATGTCTGCACTTAAGCTATCTATTGCTAATCTACCATGACACGGAATATTTCTGTGAACTATGTTTTCCGAATGAGCTTGCGGGAGTTTGAACATTCGGCAAATATAAGCAAATTTATCGTTCGTTAAGTTCACCTGTGATCGAATAAGCGAGTATGCCTTGTGTGATACTTCTGACGTTCCGCTTTATGTCTTTGCGAAATATTCGTTGCTGGAGCCGTGAATAACTTTTCCAATTTTTTTTTCCTGCACGGCTCAGGTTTATTGGGAGTAAATATTTTTTAATGATTCTGATGTAATGAAACAAAATTTAAAACACGGCTGTTCGTGAATTGGAGGTTTAAAATCACTTTAAAGACCTTTAAAGTTCAATACTAAATATCACCAACGGTAACGGACATCAGGAGTTCAAATTGCATTACGTCACATAGATTTATCAATACTTACTTTAAGTGATTATTCATTATAACGCTTATAAGGTAACTGCTTCATTAATATGTATCTAATTACTGAATTTATTCTTGTCGTAAGCGCCGCGCGATCTTCCTATTATGTAATACATGTTACAGCATAATGCAGTGATTTAATAACTGGAATTCAGTGAAAACCAAGGGTCACCGGAAAGCTGTTTCTTTGAGATAACGAGGAGCTTTCCCATACCTTGACCTTCGTCCACAGAACTACCACTTTACCCTTGCTTTCAATATCTCTATTTAGAAATATTCTTTTGCATTTATCGTCGATTAATATTTTAACGTATCAACCGCCGACTTTTAGAAGAATTTACCCGAGTAATTCGGTCGCTTATCATTTTCGATTTTTGTCTAGGAATCAAGAATTAGTTGCTTTTTCATCCGTCATTAATGGGTGTTCTGTAACTTTAAATAAATATTAAGGATTGAATTTTCAACTTACGTTTTGAAATGTTTTCCAGTTTCTTGCGAGATTTCGCCAACGGGAACTCTAACGGAATCCGAGATTTCAAATTCAGTGTCGATTCCAGTGGCGTAAATATTTATTTGCCAAAAAGTGACTATCAAAATATCCACTGCTCTTAGGTCTTTTCTGTTTCGTAGCATTTCTTCTTTTTGGTAATGCGAATCAATTCTTATGTAAAGAGAGAAAATATGTAACACAGCTGCTAATGACTTAGATGATTAATATCTCAGAAAACCGTGGTTGTCGGCGCTCCTCGTTTTTTCCCCGGTAATAGGAGAAAACGAGAAGAAGTGGCTGTTCGTAAATGTCGATTTAATCATGGAATTATTTTTTTACGGATCAATTGCTGATTTTTAGAAGAAAAAAGAAATTCGGTCGTGTGTCTTTTTGGATATGATGGCAAGGAATTTTGAATGCGTTATATGTTTTAAATCGATCACTATTTAGTATTCTGAAACTTTCAATAACTACTTAGTAGTTTTGCACGTGCCATTTTAAATACTTTTCTTACGTGTCTTCCGATGAGATATCCTGGCTATGGTAACCATACGGGATTTAAAAAAATCAGCAGCGATGCCAGTGGTATAAATAATTATTTAAATGGAATCAGAATATAGACACCTAAATAGTATAATTTGTATTGTATTTTAGCAAACCGTATTATGACCATTTGCGATAATATTTAACAATACAAAAGTGCATTGTGCCAACTCACAATAACTATTAGCATTATTATTCTGTTTTTTTATGTACTCTACTGTATTCATGCCAAATTTATAGTAAAATTTCATTCTTTTTAGATTTGTCATTCTAATTTTGTTGCATCAGTAGATTATATTCTTGTTTGTAACAAAATGAGTCCATCACATTTCAATAAATTTAATTTAATCATGGATATTAATCGCGTAAGCAGATTTCAGGCACTTTTTACTCATTTAATGATTATAATATTTTATTGTAAATTTAATTAGTCCTTGCTACATTATTATCAATTTATATTAATAATAGTAATAACTGTGAACTGACAATTCGTAATGCAACTTAATTAAACCAAATATTTATTTACAGGAGACCAGTAACTGGGATGTTTTCTCCTCCTTGGTACTCTGCTGATTTCCCTCGCCGACGTAGAAAGTGAAACTCAGTCGTAAGAGAAAGTCACGTTCTAGGTAATAAGACAGCTGATTCCTTAAAGTAAGTGCATTTACTTAGGTAGTGAGCACAACATTACAGGCTTCACTATTAAAATACCCAATTCCTTTGATTTTCTTTTGCACATTTCATATATTTTTCATTTTATAATTTCGCGACCTTTGTCGCATTCGTTGACTTTAATATTTCCTCTAATTTTGTTAGTATTTAGAAAAATAATAATAAAAAAATATTTTTTAAGCATAAATTGAATACTATTTCAGTATTTCTAAAAAATTCATATAAAATTACGGTTCAATAGCTATTCCTTTCAATATTTTTCCATTATGGTTTTAAGGATTGTGAAGTTTTACTAGCGAACTTAGGTTTTAGGATAATCTAGTCCATTCTTTGTTTCTCTGTTCTGATTTCATGATTCCCTTTATCCGTTTCTCTCAATAATCCTTAGAAAATCACTATTTATATATTAAATTTAATTTTTCCTGTGGTTTGTATGCCGATGCATTTTACTATTTTACCTTTGTAACAAGAGTTTATTTGCAATTGACTCAAGTGATAAATTTTCATTGTAGTTGATGCTGGTAATCATCTTTCATTTGCGTGTAACTTTGCCATTTTCTTATGTATTCTAGAATCCCCATTCCTGTTTTTGCCCTTCCTCGCGATCCTTCTATTTTTACTTCAATTATTCTCCTTTGTTCCTGCTATCATACTCTGATGAATGGACTGTTTCCATTTGTCATGTGGTACAGGATAGAGAAAAATGTATCTCTCATTTTCTTTTGTCCCAGTCTTGACCATGGCTGGGATGAAATGAAAGCTACCGAGGCATGAGTGAACAATTGCACCGATCAAGGTCTCTCCTTAAAGAATTCAAAGAAAATTGTTAATGTCATTGAAATTGATCTAAAATGTTTTCCTGCTGCATGACACTTAATGCTAAGAAATGATTTCGAGCTGATGAATGCATTGTTGAACTGTGGGATGTTTTCTAACATTTAATGATGGGAAAGGAGTGGATATCGGTCAATAATAATCTGCAAAGGTAAGACAATTTCTATATTGTAAATAAACTTGTGATAACCAAACTAAACTAGCTTTATGGTAAAACTAAATACAAAATTTCAAATTATAATACATTTTTGAGTGAGTTTTTGAGTGCATTTAAAGCTTTATTCGCAGCAGAGATACAATAACCATAGACGGCATTAGAAAGAGATGGTTAACAAAAGCAAAAAAATCCTATGAAAATGCAGATGAAGATCATAAGTTTGCATTAGTTGAAGTCAACATAATGTGGGACTAAGCAATGCCGTACCTATGTTCATTAAACCCAAGCAGCTGGGGACGGAGAAATTAGAAATCTTTGGATGTTGTTGGTTAGGCACAGGGAAAACTGACTACTACTACAATAAAATAACAGGACTTTCACGGTAATGAATCAACATAGGGTTACAACTTTTAGAGTAAATAGCTTTAAGCCTAAAATACTTTGAAAATATCTAAATAAAATTGGACCAATTTATTCAATTATTTTAAGGCCATAATTAACAACTATTGTTTTATAGGTACCCATATGGAGAGGTCTTCTGCTCTTCTGGTAACTTCAAAAGAGAGCTACCCTAGCAGAATAAAATTCTCACTATGGAGTGGTGTGATGCCTCCTCCAGGTCGAGAGATTCTGCCCATCGAGTGGGTCTGGGTACCACGGGGTAGCTCTTAAATGAAAGGTACCATTTTCAGAATACAGTTCTCTTCAGGGGAGGTGTAACGCCTCTCCTGTTTGAGAGGTTCTGCCCATGGAAAGAGGGTCTGCGTACCTCATGGTATCACTCAAAAGAAAGCTACCTTTGGCAAAATAATATTCTCATCGACGATCAGGATTCCGATTGAGATGTTTTGCCCTTCAAGACTTTCTGGTAGCTATCAAAAGAGAGATACCATTTGCAGATACAATTCTCGTCACCGAAAGGCATTTTGCCTCTCTTGATTGAGAAGTTCTGCCCATTATGGGACTAAAACTTGAAGATTTCATGTAGAGGGTCTGATCTGACCTCTCATGTTTAGTGAGACGTTTTAATAATCGATGCGCTTTGAAGAAGGCATCTTATTTGAGATTATCGTTGGATGCAGTTATTCCAATGCCTATCCAATTGGTGATGACAAAATAAGGTATGTTTTTCTTAAGATTTTAGAATGTATATATTTAAGTCTCGGTATCTGATTATCATTAGAAAATAATGCTTTTTATGATTTAAATTTTGTAATTGAATACTCATGTTCTCTTTTCTAACCTTTCAGGAATGGGGAGCTAATAAATACATTATTGATATAGGTTTACTGGTGTTCCTACCTTTAAATCTCCTCCAAAAACCATCCTGTGGAAGAGAAAAATTGTAAAATGCATAGGAATATCAGCACATTCTTATTTGTTTTGGTAAGATAAGTCATTCTGTACCTAATAATCTTGACTTAATAACCATCACTACAAAGCTGAGATGTGGTAGATATCGATGAACCAGATACTACAGGTTACTTGGGGAAGGTTGGTGCAGGCTCTCCTTTTGAAAAATCTAAGGTAACTCTTTTATCATTTAATAGATCCTCATTTCAATATAGGTTTAGCACTATGCATCACAAATTGTAATTTCCTTGTTTATTTGCTTTGTAATCATCTAATATGATCTGCTGCTATTACTGGAATTTCAATCGGCGTTTATAATTATAATAAATATATTATGTGTTTGTCCTATTATTCATATAGAGAATATGCTCAGAATGTTCCTCAAATAATACCAGAAGCTCCAGAGTGCTGCAACTTGGAAGTAAAGTGGAGAACGGTGGAAATGGACCACTGCAGTCTACAGTATGGGACAGTTGCTTAAGAGAGACACCAAGTTGCGGAGACATTCATTGGAAGAATGTACGAGGCCTCTTGATGGCTCCTGTTTAGGGCGAGGGAAGTATAACGACAGCCACTGAGTGCTTTAAGGGTGGCTGCAGAGTAAGATATTATTACGTATATTGCTTTCAATTCATTGCTTTAAATGAGTCTCTAAGTTTTCCAATACAATGCATGACCTAATTATTTCTTTGATCAAGTTTCAATGGTGTTATATCATGTCAATTTATGTTTTTATTCGGTAGTGATAAGTTAATTGGGTTTCAAGTATGATACAGTAGATTTAGATGGTATGCTGGGGAAAATCAGGAATTTTTTCATATGCTTTTCTCCAGTTTGCCTTTGTTGATTTGTTGTGGTTTTCCGTTCGTTCTGTTGAAGTACTGTTAAATCCTCTCCTTTCAAAATATCTTTGCTCCGGCTTTTCCTTTCACATTGTTCTATGCTCGATTTGGGGGTACATGATCATAATATTCTGGGGAGTTCCTAATTTTTTATATATATTTCATGCCTTATTTGAGTTATAATATATATTAAGATATAATATTGCAATTACTGTCAATATGTTCTGTTATACTGGTTGCAATACAATTTCGTCAATTTGCTTGAGTCAGCCAATGTCTGCCATCTTAACTAGCAGATTTAATTCTAGTTATAGGAATACAGTAGAACCCCGTTTTTACGAACCTCGATTTTACGAAGTGACACAGTTTTACGAACCATTCCGCCGGTCCCGATCTTTGTACATGTAAAATGACCTCGGTTTTACGTAAAACCTCGATTTCATGTTTTACAAAGTGAGAATCCGGTCCCTAGGAGTGAATGAACCCCGGATTTACGAAGTATTTGAAATGGTTTTGTCGCACTGAGCTCAATACAATGGGATGACGATTGCCGTAAACAGGAGCAGCTGAATCCAAATCGTCTATGTAGGGAGTGCCCTCAGCCCATGTATGTTAGAGGGGAAAATGTGGAAAAATCTAATATGAGTGTAGTGTTTTCTGACATCCTTACACTTTGGTAAAATCCCTGTGGATTATCATCCACGCATTCTTACGGATCGCAATGCTATCGCTGGTATAGTCATTCTATATATATTTACTTCCGGGTTTTGTCATTGATGCCTCATTCGATGTGTAAACATTTGGCATTATGCAAATGTAAGAGCGAGCATTTAAAAGTCAACAAATTTTGTAAAAGGTATCAAAACACCTTAACAACATTTTAAAATTTAATGCACGCCGCCTCTGCACATATTTTCGTCATCTCCAGCGACGTTTTCCCCCTAGCGAGCGTGGACACCCTGAAAAATGTTGGTCTCCAAGGTCTCCAAGCAAGGAAAATTGCGCGCGTTCAGTCAGAACCACTCTCTGCGCGAGATGGCTTGTGTTATGATATCCCATGTGCCTATCAGTAAAATAATGGATAAAACATCACTGACCAAGAAAAAGAGGAAATCCCTGAGTTTGGTCACCAAAAGGTACCAAGGAGGTACGTGATCGCGGGCATACAAAAACAGAAATAGCTCTGAAATATAGCATTTCTTTATCTACATTAGCCAAATCGCCAATTCTAGTGAAAACATTTTGAGCCACGCAACAGCATCGTTAAAAACAAAATACGTCTCATCGCACTGCTGGAGTCGAAAAAAGCTGGCTAAAAATAAGAAAGTGTTTTTTTTGACTGCGGACTTTGAAACTTCGCTTGAATTAATTCTGCATATAACTGCGAAATCATTATTGTTGATTTCTGCGCATTACATTCCGCGAATTCTACAGGTGGTCAAAGTTGACCAAATTTCACGAAAAATGCCGGTCTTCGATTTTTTGCAAAATTCTTCAACTTTAAGCCAATCCTGAACCAAAATGAGCAAATTTATCGGATAAAAAACGATGCAGTACTATAAACCTAATCTATTTTCCTCATAATATTGGGTTTGAATGATTACAGTTCAATATTTGCAATATTTATACAACAAAATGGCGAATCCTTATTTTAAGGCAAATTTTCACCTTAAGTGAGGAAAGTAGTAGTGATGTATGTACCACGATGTACACGGTCTAACTTATACCACAATGTTCTTTGAAGCTTTTTTAAGAGGAATCTGAAATAAAATCCTGCAACAATTTGTGACGCCGACAAATAAAGCAACTTTTCGATGGCGATGCAAGAGCAAACTGCGATGCGGAGCGCCACTTTCTGAGACGATCTTGGATTTGAGAGGATATGCGGAGAAAAACGCTTCTGAATGGTATTGTTTCAGAAATATCATGTTAAATCAAGGTTACATTTTATCTTGAGATGAAGAAATAATAAGATTTTGAAAGTATTCTCAGTTAATCCTTAAAGAAAAAGTGAATTTAGGTGTGAGTTACCTTTTCCCTCAAATCTCTTGATAGAGTCATAATTTCTGAAATTTTATTTTTTTTAAATAAATCCTTCAGGCTACAGATTCTCACTCTTTTCTCAACTTTCGACCTTCAACTGCATGATGAGTAAGCTCACATCTAACCTCGTCCACATGACCTTCTCGTGGGAGGGAGAGAATGCCCTAAAACCTAAGTAAAACTTTTTGAAGGGGCTTAGTTTATGACACCCAGCTGCATACGTTTTGGGAAAACGGTCACCCTTTATATTGTATTTCCATCAGCTTCAGCTCGAAATATTCTTGCTGAGTCAATTATTTTCTGGCTGTGCTGAAGTTTCATAAAGTTGTTGTGCTGAAGTTTCATCCTTCATAGAAACTTCAAAATAAAAAAAATCATGATTACTTTAAAATTTAAAAAGTTTAGAATTTTCTTTCTGTTGCATTAAACGTTAAACTGGATGTATAATACATTTTAATGAAATATCACCCAACCCATTTAACTTTATGCACTGTGCTACTGAACCTGGAAAGGTATTGTAGAGATTTCGATTGCTTGAAAGAAAACCTCAAATTTACAAAGCCCGAATTTTACAAAGCGCAAATTTTTGGGTCCCTTCAACTTCGTAAAATTGAGGTTCTACTGTATTTCCAATTGGAGATCATGGACGAAGTTTGTGGGATGTATTTCTGGAAATCTGATTTATTTCAATGATCATCCTTGTGGTTACTTTACATTTAAGCAGTCTTTTGGTTTGCTTTGTTGGATTTCTTTTTCTTAAATTCAATGAAATAATGGAAGTGTATAATGGCAATGGGTGGTCTGTAACCGAAATTTTTTAGACTCATTGAATAGTGGTAGAAGATTTTACACTTTTGTTATTGCAAACATACAATATACACTGTATTTTAGGGTCAATTCCTTCATACTAATAGGATTTTTACTTTCTCCATATTCATAGTATATAGAAAGTATTATTTTTCTGAAAAAATTTGACTTCGAGATTTCAACCAAAATACATGTTTTGGGGTCCCTAGAATATGTTTTGACCATTTTTGGAACGATGTCTGCATCTGTGTGTGTGTGTGCTTGTGGGCGCTCTATCGTGAAAACTATTAGCCCTATCAGTACCAAACTTCACATATATACTGTGGTGTGCTGATAGAGTTGATAATTTTTTGGAGCAAATGGTTTAACCGGAAGTTGAGTTTTTTTTATTCTTGGAAGCAAATTTCCTTTTTTGTGAAATATCTCAAAAAAAATGATATTTAGGTTTAGACGATTGTTTATAAAAGTTTTAAAAAATGTAATTTTCTATAAATGCTTTAGTGATCATATTTTTAATCCCTGATTGCTAAATAGTTATTAATGAAATACTGATAAACCGGAAGTAGCTGATTATGTACTTTGTGGGCGCTCTCGGGAAAAGGCAATTTTAATCGTTTTTCATCGAACATGTCCCAAAAATATTACTTATAATGTTTGTGACGTTAAAGATATTATGATATAAATTAATCACTTATCTTCCGAGTTTAGTTTGAATATAGAATTCGAAAATACTGTCGTAGAAATATATTGACATCTTATACATGAAGAAAGTCATGAGCTTGCCACATCAGATTTTTTTGTGATGCATTGGTGCTACTTCTTAGGTATCCCAGAACAGCTTTTTGTGTATATGTAGGTGTTTTCCTTGCTCTCGTTTTGATTGTTAATAGCGGTGTTTTTGATAGGGGCAGAATTTCATCGCATTTGAACAATGGTTTCCTTGTCATGGCTTGGATTTACCCACGTATTGGTCTGGATATTTTAATTGTCCAATTTAGAGTTTTGAAATTATAAAATATATAAAGAATATATGCAATATGAAATATAAATAAATTCTTTATGATATCAATTTCAGAATGTTTGTTAATAGGTTACCATAAAATATTTGTATATTGTTACACAGAACTATTATGATTGACAATATTAATTCTGTATTTTTACTGAAAATGGGTTGATACATAAGATGTATTGTGTTCTATTTTTCTGACAAACCATTATTTAAGGAAAATTATGAGACCTAATTTTAAAAATTTACTTTTGTAATTGATTAATATTATTCTTTTGCAGTTGAGTAATTGCTATTCTTTATTGGCAATATATCCATTTCCAATAGAACTTCCTATGGGAATATAATAAGTTCATAGAAATTCATTGAAATATATTCTTTGTGTATCCAGTCCTTCGGAGCATAGAGTATGCCAAGTTACTTTGGTTTGAGTACATTAAATTTTTAACACAAGCTCCGCACTGCTTTGGGCAGAAGGTAATGGGTCGAAGATTTAGTAGTAGTTTTTCCCCAGGCCATTTTGGGAACTTTGTGTGCAAGGGCAAGTGTGGTCTCGTCCGACTGTGCATCATCGTCCACTGCCATGTCCTCATTGAGGCACTGGTAGCACAAAGGGGTGTATTAAAAATTACTTTATGATGATTACATATTAAAGTTATATCTGTTAATCCATCTCCTATCTATTAAATATAGATGTTTCTCCAATTATACCTAATTATACATTCACTGACTCATTCATTCATAGTTCATTAAAATTGTAACCATATTTCATTAATATTAGTAATTGCCTTGTTTAGTTGCCTTGTAAATATTTAACAGGATCTGCTGTTATTACTGGAGTATCAATGGGTATTTATAATAATATTTAATATATTATATGTTTGTCTAAATATTCATACAGAGAATGTGCACTGAATGTTCTTCAAATAATATGAGAAGCCTCAGTGTGCTGCTGCTTGGGAGTAAAGTGGAGAATGGTGGAAATGGACCATTATTGTCTTCAATATGGGACAGTTGCTTAAGAGAGACACCAAGTTGCGGAGGCATTCGTTGGAAGAATGTACGAGGCCTCTTGACAGCTCCTGTGGAGGGCGAGGGAAGTATAACGGCAGCCACTGAGTGCTTTAAGGGTGGCTGCAGAGTAAGATATTATTACATATATTGTTTTCAATTCATTGTTTTTAAATGCGTCTCTAAGTTTTCCAATGCAATGTAAGTCCTACTTATTTCTTTGATCAAGTTTCAATGGTGTTAAATCATGTCATTTTATGTTTTCAATTGGTAATGATAAGTTAATTGGGATTCAAGTATGACACAGTGGATTTAGATGGTATGATGGGGAAAACCAGGCATTTTTTTCATATGCTCTTGCTCCAGTTTGCCTCTGTTGAATTGTTGTGGTTTTCCGTTAGTTCTGTAGAAGTACTGTTAAATCCTCTCCTTTCAAAATCTCTTTGCTCCGGCTTTTTCTTTCACATTGCTCTATGCTAGATTTGGGGATAAATAATCATAATATTCTGGGGAGTTCTTAATTTTTTATATATATTTCATGCCTTATTTGAGTTATAATATATATTTAGGTATAATATTGCAATATAATTTTTTTTAAGTGCTTCCATTCCTTCCAGGTCATTCTATTTATCAAAACCTCAAAATTTTTTTGCATTTGACACTAGGCTTCTCTACTTTTTTAAAAGTATGTATATTGAGATTTTCCAATTTTTTATGATTGATTGAAGGTTGAAATTTTACCATCCATATGTACTGAAGTAATGGATCTTTCATGAACGCAGCTAATCATTTTCCTTATGATCATTGGTTCGATGCACGGTTTGGAATCCATCATTCAATTAAACGCAAATGTAGAGTTCTGTTTTAAGTCTTTCGTGATAATTGTATTAGGATTTTAGAAATGGTGAGATTATCCCAAAGCAAATATTTCCATGTCATTTTGTCATAATTAAAGTCCTTGGTTCGACACCAGGTATACTGAATACAGAATCGAATTTTATATGGAATAATTTAGGTGCCTATGCCTTGTGGTGGTGGGTGAAAATTTCTCCCAAATAAGAAGAATTGCTGCAATTTTTAATAATATTTTCAATCTCTTTTCCGATTACATGCAAATGTAGAATACCGCATGTAAATAGAGATCACTAATACATTTCATGTAAAAATTTAACGGTTTCTCTCATGATGCGTGCTTCGAAGACAGAGCACCTTTCTCTATGCTTTGAAAATGCGAATAAAGGATTCTTGGTTTAGGATAACCCAGTATGATATCCTCTTAAACCCTTGTATTAAATTAGTTTTATTCCTACATGGTAGTTCTATGTTTTTACATTATTGGAAAAGTCCTGGGTTCAAGACCAGGTAGCTCTACCATTTGAAATGCTTTGCTGGAATTTCAATTTTTTATATTCGTTAACCATAGTTGAAAATTCTCTAGCCTGGCATGTGAAGAGATTTAATAAATATTTCTTAAAGATAGATTGTCTATCACCTTATGAAAATTGTGTTCTATAGCTTGGGCACCATTTGTATTCAACCATATATTTGTAAGAGGGAATACAAAATTAGGTTTGAGGGACTACTTGATTTGATACCGTCTTTTCATTTGCCTTATCAATATGCTTTTATATAACTTTTGCTCGTATATACAATGAGTATGTTGTTAATAGATTATTAATTATTATTAGTTATTATTATTCTAGAATACAGTAAACCCTCACTAACACAAATCTCAAGGGACCGGGGAAAGAGTTTGCGTTAAGAAACATTTGTGCTAACCGTAGTGCAAATATACTTAATGATATACTGATGTCTATTATGTTGTTTATTTATAAGTAACAATCACAACATTTTCTATCAAGTCCTTCTTTACCTCTTTGATTGGTTAAAATATTCCATCATTAATTTTAAGCGATAGACTTGCAATAAATTGGTTAAATATTTTTATTTTACATCACAGTCGGGTATTAATTACATAAAAAATAACCAGTCTTCAAAATCAGAAATTTTTGTTAATAATTTGCTATAGAAGTTAATTTTAGCATTTTTTTAGGCTTAAAAAATCATGCAAATACTTTTGCTTAAGAGCAGGGAGCATATGTGGTACGGGAATTGAGCTTTAAAAGTATCTGTTGAGATGAGTATAATGACATTTGGCTGAATCACCGTATTCCATGAGTTAATAAACTCAAGTCCAAATGCATCGCAAGAATATATATTAACAGTCGTAGCATTTATGTTTGCATTAGTATTCTTGAATATGTTTAAAAATCAACGAAATATACCTAAAAGCTTTTACTTTTATTCCTCTTTTTGTTGGTGTTACTTTTTGAGTCCTTCAGTAGAAGGTAAAATAATGTATCTATGTTATAATTGATGCTACATAACCATCCTACAGATGTCACAATTAGGCCATTTTGAATTTTTACTAATCAGTTTCCAACAATTCTTTACTACTTACATCACATCTGTATTTGCTGGTGTTCTTTAGTTTTTAGCAATAAAATTATGACAATATTTATGACCAAACAACATGATTATAGCAAGAAGCCATCAATGCTCTACTTTTGAAATATAAATTTCTGGAAGAATTGCAACATTGTAGATGAGTGGACTTTTAGAGGTGACTAAGTTGTATTCCTCAAAGCGAATCAGTACCTTTAGATTATCTCGGAAAAACTCTTGATCTCTGACACTACGTTTGTTAGGAATCTTTGTGATTTTAGTGATATATTCTATAACTTAATTACTCTCATAATATAAATTGACCGAATAATTGCCTACAATCTTGAGTTTTATCATCTTATATATTTTTACTTTCTCCCTATACGTAGTATAGAGAAAGTATTGTATTCACAAAAGAATTCGACCTCCAGATTTCGACGGAAATAGATGTTTTGGGGCCCATAGAGCATGTTTTAGCTATTTTCCCGAACATGTCTGTCTGTGTGTCTGTTTGTCTGTCTGTCGTTAAAGAGTTTGTGTGCGCTCTATCTTATATTGAAATTATCTTATATGAAACTATATATTATATTATGGTGCGAAAAATGGGAATTAGATATTAACGTAAGTAAATGCATACAAAATTAATGGAATTAGTATCAAAGTAGTAGATTCAGTTAAATATCTCGGGATCAATATTACTAATAACTTAAATTGGAGCACGCATATTCGAAAAATCTGCGGCAAAGCTAGTAAAAGGCTTGGCTTTGTAAAGCGTATTGTCGGTAAATGCGACGAAAAGGTGAGAAAGCGATGTTATTTTACCTTGGTCAGACCCCTTCTGGAATATGCGGCAAGTATATGGGATCCGGCGGATGAATCGTGTACTCGCAAACTCGAGAAAGTGCAGCGTAAAGCGGTTCGTTTTGTTAAGAAATGCTACGATAAAAAAGCAATTGTTACAAAAATGCTCTCAGACGTAGGTTGGGAATCCTTGAAAGAAAGGAGATTGGAAGCGAGGCTGCGATTGCTTAATAAATTCAGGGAAACTACATTTTCCAAAGATACAATCGGTATCATGCAACCCCCCTGCTACGTCGGTCGATCCGATAATGTCCGTAAGTTAAGAGAAATAGATGCTAGGACGAATCGTTTTAGAGATTCATTCTTTCCGCGAACAATACGTGACAATAATCGAATAAGGAAGTAATTTAGATTCAACTGGTGTTTACACCCCCTGCCACACGCCGAAAGGCGGCTCGTAGGGTATTAATGTAGATGTAGATGTAGATGTAGATATCCAATCATTTTAAAAATTCACATTTAGAATTTTCCTAACAATGCCAAGAGTTGATTAGTTTTTGGAGAATATCGCTTGACCGGAAGTTGCGGTTTATCCGGAACATAACCTTGTTTCTTAAATATCTCTGTAAGAATGCAAAATAGGTTTATACATTTACACACAAAAATTATAGATAATGTATTTTGCTACAACTTTTGTAAGAAACATTTTTTCGTAACACTGATTATTTAGGAGTTATTCCCCAATAATGGTTAACCGGAAGTTGTTGTTAATCCAGAAATGGAAGTTTTTCATACATATCTCTGCCAAAATGGAATGTAGGTATATACAATTATGTACCCAAGTTGTAGATAATGTTTTTTACTACAAAGCTTGTATGAAAAATTTTCCTGTAACACTCATTGTTTTATAGTTATTTATATATTACCGGCATAGGCTTATGTTTTCAATAAATACGGAGAAAGTCATGTGTTGGCCACATCAGATTTTTTAAAAGTGTTGTGAATTCTATTCTCATCATTGGAAGGTAGATATGTTAATAGACAACAATAACAGTGAAAAATTACCATTGAAATTTTATTAATCAAGCAATTTAATTCTCAATTATTAAAATTTAAATATTTTCTTAGTATTTATTTTATAGATTATAAATAATGTATCCATATATTTATATAAAATAGACAGTGGGTATGTTTCTGTGTATTTTCTCTAAAAACTTGTAAGTTGCAAACCTTTGAGATTTTCTACATTATTAAAGGTCACGCAGAGTATAGGCTACTTTTTATTTACTGAAGTAAAGTCCACGGTTCATACCCAGACAGGTCAAAACATGTTCATATGATATAGAGGTAAAATTAATTTCTTTTGTTGCAGGCTTCGTGTCTTTTTCAAAATTAAATTAGAAATAACAGTCTTCAAGAGTCGATTTAAGCACCAAAAGAAGGAAAATAGAATATAGATTCTTATATTGGTCGTTGAAAATCGTGCTTGATTAGAAATTGTGAATATTTTGATAAAATATTTGAAAATTTTTTCGATATTTTTAGTTTGTAAACAACCCATCCCCCTCACGATCAAGGTATTTGTTTTTTTTCTAGCTAATGTATGTATTGGTAAGAACACATTGAGAAGATATGAGTACTTCAAATTAATGTCAGCAATAACTGATAGATTATAGGAAGAGGGAGAAATTAAATGAGATGTTAGCAGCTGCAGCTATGAACGATATGCTGTTAAAAGGCGAGTTGTCATGTTGTAGCAAATCTCCAATACCATTTTCCTTGATTGGAGTGGTAAAGTTTATGTTTTGCTATATGCAGAATGCAAAAAGTAATTCATAGTATTTTTACTTTCTCCATATAATAGTATAGAGAGAGTATTGTATTCACAAAAAATTCAGCCTACAAATTTCAACAGAAATAGATGTTTTGGGGCTCATATTTTATGTTTTCGCTATTTTCCCAAACATGTCTGTCTGTGTCTGTCTGAGGTAAAAAGAATTGTGGGTGCTCTATTTTAAAAGGTATTTATCTGATCATTTCCAAACTTCATATTTAGTATTTTCCTAACAATGCCAAGAGTTGATTAGTTTTCGATGAATACCGCTTAACTGGAAGTTGTGGTTTAGCTGGAACAAAATTTTGTTTCATGTATATCTCCGTCAGAATGCAATGTAGGTATATACAATCATGCATAAACGTTATAGATAATTCACTTTATTACAACTTTTGTTTGAATCATTTTTCCGCACCACTGATGGTTTAGGTGTTATTCTTGAATAATGGTTAACCGGAAGTTGTTGTTTATCCATAAATGGAAGTTTTTCATACATATCTCTGTCACAATGCAATGTAGGAATATATAATTATCCACAAAAGTTATAGATAATATACTTCATTACAAATTTTTTAAATATTTTTTGTAACACTCGTTGTTTTCGAGTAATTTATATATAACCGGCATAGGCTTCTGTTTTCAATAAATATGGAGAAAGTCGTGTGTTGGACACATCAGAATTTTGTAAGTGCTTCCACTTCATAAACATTTGATATTTTTCAGTTATTGGTTAATCTCTGCATCTGTTTAGGCACTGTGACTGCATTTGTGTTATTTGATCAAGCTCCACGTTACGCATTATAGCATTGGGGCACAATTCAGCTCCGTAATACACTTACTTTCTGTAAAGAATATTCAGTGGTTGTTTTAGAGTGATATAAAATACATTTCTTTTGTGTTTGTTCATTGATTCCGATATCCATTTGTGCCTTTCCTAAAATATCTCCTTAAGCATGATGCTTCTTATCGTTATGCTTTCTTCGAATAAATTTTTACTATCCTTAAACAAATGTTGTCTTCATCAAACAAGTTTTTCATTCAAAGGATGTGAGTTCTAATGTATAGGTGTTTTTACATATTTTATTATAACTTCATTTTGTTTGTTTACTGGTTTGGAAATAATTAGAGCCTAGCATTTTCTATGTAGTTTTAATTATGAGGTATGTGTAACTGTCAACTCTATAACAATTGCATTTATCAATTTAAATAGTACCCTTGAGATTCAATGAACACTTCAACTAGTCTTCTATATGAATACATATGTAAAATATAAAATAGTGTGTGTGTGTGTATGTTTACGAAATACTCGAGAACTAAGAGTCACGCAACTTAGAAATATTCTACATCATTAAAAGTCAACCCCGCGCAGAGGCTTCTCTTAGGCTATTTACAGGCTACTCTTTATTTCCCTGAAGTCCATGTTTCGTACCCAGACGGGTGAAAACGCTTTCTTAAGAAATAAATGTCAAGGTCATTTTTTGTTGCAGGGTTAATTTGTTTTTCAAAATTAAATTAGAAATAATTTTTGTAGGAAGTCAAATTAAGCACCATAAGAAAATAAATAGAACAAGGATTCTTTTTGTGTTTCTGAATATCGTTTGATATTTAAGTTTGCGCACATTTTGATAAAGCCCGTGAATATTTTATCGAAATTTTGAGGTTGTAAACAACCCATCCCCCTGACGATAAAGGTGATTGTTGAGTCCCCAGCTCATGTATTTATCGGTAAGAACACATTGAGAAAATATGCCCAACTCAAATTAATGTTAGCAATAAGTGATAGATTATATGTAGAGGGAGAAATTTAAGGAGATATTAGTAACTGCAGTTATGAACGATATACTGTGAAGAATCGAGTATACAAAGGTACAAATACCAGTATTTTAGAAAGTTTTTCTAATTTTATGGAAGCGTCTGTATCAACCAACTTTTACTCGTATCAATGCAATTGTTAATTAAAGATTCAAACGTTTATTTTATTCCACGTCCTTGGACAGATGCATGCACCAAGAAATGTAGTACATACCTGCATCCATATGTGCTATGGCATACATCAGTTTTCATCTAAAAGTTAGAATTGCATTCGTTTTATGCAATCGCATGTCTTATTGCGGCTTTATTTTACATTTGCTAATTCATCATCATCATCATTGTGCTTCTGTCCGCAGACAGGTCTCAACAAAACTTGCTCCTCCAGGCATCTCTATCCTGTGCCTCTCTTTTTAGAACTTGATATTCTTTTCCTTGTTTTAAATCAGTCAGCATTCCGAATTTTCTTCTTCCTCTTTGTCGTTTCCCCTTGATCTTTCCTTCAAAAATCGTCTTCTGTAGGCATTCTGCTGATTATGGCCATTCAATTGACGCATTTGCCTTGATGATATTGTTAAATATGCACACACTTGCTACAGTTCGTCTGCTAACCAACTGACCCCTATCGCTACTGAGTCCTTTTCACTATCGGTAGATTTACCGACGATGGCTAGCCGTCGTACCGATGCAGGAGCTTAGGGAATAGCATCGAGAGCTCAAGGAGTCTGTTTGCGATCCCAACCGACTGAGAGGCTACCGTACTGACGGGAAGTTAGATACAGAATATGGCCCCTGCATTGGAATATTGTTTTTTAGTTAATTTATGTTATTATTTAGTGAATTATTCTATTTGAATTCAATTCAGCATTTATATTGCATTTCGATTAAGTGGGGTTAATGTTAAAACACTCCCAAGTGTAGCTAATAAACGATTATTGTGATGCATAAGCTATAATGCATTAATGCAAATATCATATTCAGTGGTAAATGAGGTAGTAAAATGCACCTATGACAGTGTCCAGATCATTGCAGCTAGTTTTTTTTCCTCAAAGTGAATAATTATGTATAATATTTTATAATATATAATTGTATAATTTTATCTCACATATTTTGAATGAATAATTCCTTCACCTAAGACAACATTAGTTTTAAAAACATAAAATTAGATACTAAGTTAACATTATTTTATTGATTTTTTTTCTACATAGTTTTTTATTGATTGTATTTATTTTTCCTGGCTATATTTCTTATCTCAATAGTATTTTTTAATATTGTAAATGTTTTTAAACAGTCAATGGGATTTCATTCATAATAAACATATTGTTATTATGTACAAGGTTGTATATGTGGTGAGGTAAGATGCAATATCAGTTACTGTGAAAGAGAATATATCGGTCCACATCATGAACTGGAAAACCTCTTCTCAGCCTATGCTCCGGATATAAGTTGAGGATAGAAGTGTTGTTAGATGGATGCCATTCAAAAAGCATGGAATAAAGTAAGGTATTGATGTGTTCTTTATGTATTTTCTCATCTACTACTACATTCTAATTAATTCAAATTTTCCATAGGAATAGAAAGATTTTGTATCGTTGATTAATAATTTTCTCTCAAAACTTTGGAATTCATTGTGAGATAATTAATTATTTTGCCAAATATGCCAATGTGAAGTCAAATTCTGATTTTTGAGTACACTTCAGTAGCTTTCTCACAATATTTCCTGAGGACAAGAGTTTTTTTTTATTTCTGTGTCTCCTCTTTGTTGTTGGTTAGAGTATGAACTTGGTAATGTATTATGGTAGTTTGAAAGTAATGTGTAATGGTAAGGTAATGGTTAATTTATATCGAGTTCCTTTTCTGCATATCCTCATTGCAAGGCTTATTCTTATGTATCACTTGGTGTTATTATCATTTGTCTGCAAAATGTAATGTTATATGCAAAAAAATCACGGATGAGTTAAGAGCTATAGTTTTTAGTCTTTGAACTACAGCAGGCCGTATTATTTTATTTATTAGTTCACCCTTGATAAATGTATTTATACTAAAGTACAAAATCACATTCTAAGTCACAAATAAGGAATTTTATTTTAATGATTTTGAGGAAATGCTAAATCTTGTCATACATTAGAAACATGCATTTGCTAGTGGTATTTAATTTTTAAAGGAAAACATAAATAATTGTACATAATGATTGCATGTTGAACATATGATGATACTTTAAGATTACCAAAAATCGTAATGTAATAGTGAGACGTTATAACTATTCAATAAATATATTTTGTTGATTGTAAGGTTATAGAAAATTGATACATGTTCTATAGTAGTTATATAGTCATTAACTATATTGTAATTATCAGTGTAAAACGTACTGTATCACTGTACAGAATGGATTTTTGCTACTGGAAAGTAGGTTTTTATAACTATACTACTAAGAAAATAGGTAATCATTCTGCATCACAAAGGAAATGTTGTGCTAGTTATCATTTTATTATTTGAAGACTTAGCTCAGTTTGTAATGATATTCAAGGTACATTGTGACGGGATTTCTCCATGCATGTTTTAATTTTCCCTGAAGTTATCATGCAACAGTGTTAGTGTTTACATTTTAAGATTTTGAAGATATCACACCAGGTATGATGATCAATTCTCAATTATTCGAAATTTCGACGAAATAATGGGCAAAATTGAATAATTTCTCTCAAATATGAAGTTATTTCAGCTTAAAATGCCCAAAATTCCAGAAAACCTAGTAAAATAGCGATTCAATATAAATAATTTCAAGAAGTCTCTCTTTCAAAGTTGTGAAAAATTTCACGAAAAAATGGGCAAAAAGTCAACAATTATGTAAAAAAAATTAAGCTTTAAGAAAATTTTAAATGCTAAAAAAACGAAAAGCCTAGTCAAGTACGGACTAGTTTTTAAGCTTTAGAAGATATCCACCCAAGTAGTATAACGAATTCCAATATAAATGAAATGTATACGAAAAAATCTGATATGGCCAGCACATGACTTTCTCCACAAATAAGAATTTTTTATCTACGGCAGTATTCCGGAAGACTATATTAAATTTAAATATGCCAGATAGGGTTTGACCCCTTATTGGCGAGGTTAGGTTCAAGTGGGCCTCTCTTCCACCTAACCTCGTATGTCAATTGCATTTAAACTTATTAAAAACTCAACTTATTAAAAAAATACAAAAAAGAGTAGGGTGTGGGAAAGAATCTTTGCAACTGGAGGTTGACTAAGAAAAAAGCCACGTTGCGGGAAAACACCCACAAAGAAGGGGGGTGAAAAAAACCCGCGAAAACACAGTAATAGAAATAAATACAATAATATACAAACATAGATATATGAAAAGCGAAAAAGATTAGATATGAACAATTATTTTAGAAAGTAAATTTAGCAAAAGGTATAGAAGACCTAATTGATTTAGTTATAATAAAAGTTAAAAGCTATAATAAATTAATAATATAATAGGTATTCTATGAGCTACAACGTAGTATAATAAGAATTTTATAAAGTTTCTTCAGCCGGATGCATTTGTCAATAGATTTTTTCATGGACTGTCTTGAAGTCCTTGTCATTATATAGGTAATTCCTAAATTCCTTAAACGGAGGTGCCTGTAAAAAAAAAGAAAAGAAGATACGGTATATGAGAAGTAGGATAGAGGAAGATGCCGAGTTCGATTCCCGGCCCTGTCAGACCTTTTTCAAGTCCGTTATTCCTTGGGATGTATAAGTGTTTTAAAATTTATATATTATATTAACTAATTGTCACAAAGATGATAAATAATGCTTTTCTGGACATATTCGATGATGACCGATAAAACTGGCGATTAATTATAAATTTCTCCAATACATTAAGTGTTAAACTTTTAGCAAATTACAAACAAAAACTATTAATAATAATAAAGACCACACATTTAAACAGTGGGAGCCTAAAAGGTGACAGAGAATGTCGAAAATTAACAATATACAGAAAAGAAAACCAATAAAGACAAATGGAATTTAAAGCAAAGGAGAAAACTTTTAAACCATATCAATCAGCAATAGCTCAATCTACAGCTAGAGAGTCAGCTCACAGTTATAATTTTCAGCTAAATATTATAACTGAATAATTATTTTGAAATAAATATGCGTGTTTTAAATTTAAAATCAGCCTCCAAATAAAACTTTGAAGAAATATAGCAATCATGTTGTATTTAACATGATTACGAAAAGGTATAAATGAAAACGACGTTTTGACGTAAATATCTCGCAATAACCACAAAATTGGGTAACTATGTTAAGACTGATGGTGGTTGGTAGCGAATATTTTTCTAATAAAACTAATAGAAAAATAAATTTTTCGTAACTATTGTAGATAATTGCGTATGCCTAAATATAGGATTAATAGAGAAATCTTGCAACAACGGAAACGAGCTTCGAAAAGTTAAGCTCAACTCCCGGTTGCCCAATTTACTCCAAAAGCTAATCCACTCTAACAGCATCTACCTATATGCTGATTTGTATGCTATAGACCTACTGCTATATTTAAAGATTGGTACGGAAAATAGTTTTCACGTTAGAGCGCCCACAAAGTGCACAATCAGCAACTTCCTGTTTATCAGTATTTCACAAATAACTCCTAAACAATAGGTGATACAGAAATATTTCATACATGTCGAATAATGTCGTATTCTCGGATTAAAGGCAGAAATCCAAAAAAACTGAAAACCAATAAACCGATCGAAAAATGCCAATTTTTTGTTGATTTTTCCAAACTTTGCTGATAAATGTGGGATTTTTGTTACAAATAAGAACAAATCTCGCTTTCCTCTTCAATACGTGTCCAAATACAACTAGGTTTCCTCGAAATTTAGTCAAAATACATCTATATAAGTAAAAACTTTCAAAAAAACCCTTTTTTCCAAAATTTGTAGTTTAATGTAAAATGTTTGTAAGAAATATGTCTAAATCTCGGTAAAATCTTCAACAAGATTCCTTATACAACTAGTGCTCTCCAATTTAAGTCAAAATACAGCCAAAATACTGAAAGAGATTGAAAAAATTACCATTTTTCCAATATTATTCCGAAATAAGCTGATAAATGTGGAATTTTTGTTCGAAATATGGAAAAATCTCGGTTTAATCTTCAATATGAGTCCAAATACGACTAGGTTTTTTCGTATTTCAGCCAAACTACAGCCAAAAACTTAAAAAATATGGAAAAAATGCCAATTTTTCGCCTATTTCTCCGAAATTTACGTAATTATTGTGACATTTAGGTACAAAAAATGGAAGGTTATCTGGAAACAGAATACAGCCAAATAAACTGAAACATTATAAGCATGCCCATATTTTGCGAAAAATGTTTCCAAAATTTGCTAATAAAAAAGGAATTTAATTTCTATAAATCGAATTTTTGCTTGCGTCATTAAGGCTAGTCTAAATATGGGTATAGTTTCGCAAATTTCAGGTAAAATACAGCCCAAAGCTGAACAGTATCAAAACATTCAAAATTTTCGTTGATTTCTCCGTTATTTGCTAATAAGGAGGATTTTTGTGCGATTTATGTAAGTAAATCGTTAAGTTCCTCAAGAAAAATCCAAATTTGAGTATCTTTCTCGAATATTAGGCAAAATACAGCCAAAAATCTGAAAAAAATTTCTATAATCTATCGATTCGGCCGAGATGTTGTAGAAAGATATAACCGAAAACTGATTATAATTTTTCACAAAGGTGGAAAACACCAAATGTGTGTTAGACTTAGACTGAGGAACTTATAAAAAGTATAAATATTTTTTCAGTTGTGAAGAATTTTGAAAAAATGCCCTTTTTTTGCCAATTTACCCGTAACTTGCTGGTAAAATTGGAATGTTTGTTCAAAATATGAAAAGATCTTGCTGAGATCATCAAAACAAGTCCAATTTTGAGTAGGTTTGCTCAAAATTTAGGAAAATACATCAGAAAATAAATTTTCGAAAAAAATGAACATTTTTTCCGATTTATCTGAAATTTGCTAAAATATATGTATATCTGTGAAAAATATGGAGATTTCTAGTTTCTTCTTAAAACGAGTCAATATTCAGCAATGTTTTCACGAATTTCAGGCAAAATACCACCAAAAAATGTTCAAAAAATAACTGTGTTCTGCCGATTTTTCTATAATTTTCTGATTTAATGAGGAATATTTGTTCAAAATATGTATACATCTTGGTAAGATCTTAAGTACGACACCAAACACAACTAGCTTTTTCGAAATTCAAGCAAAATATAAAGTTTTTAGAAGTAAGTTGTACATCTACAATTCTTTAGTATTCTATATTCTATCCATATTCTGGTTGTCTGTTTATTTGCGCACCTCCTGACGAGCAAATTATTGGCTCAGGAGAAAGTAAACCAATACCTTCAAGTGCAATTTATTGTTCAATTTTGTATGATGTGTATACTTAATTGATATTGCAACTATGTATATCTATAGATAAATAAATATCTTAACTATTAAAAAAAGAATTTTAGCGAAATTACGAATTCGATTCCATTGAACATTGTGCAGTTCGTGATAATCGCACAAACGCACTGCTTTAGAATCTTTGCTGTAAAATCAACTCTGCGTTAAAATTCCGTCCCTCAAAAATCTTCCTCGACGCAATATTTCTTCGTCATCACCTCAAACGAACAGATAAATGTCCTTTTGAAAATCGGTTTGATAAAGAAAAACTACGAAATGGCCGTAATTTCGTTCCTGTTATTTAAATATTGGAGATTAAGTTCGCTGAAATCTCAGTAAATTGCCTCTTTCTGACATTAGGTCTTACCATTAATGATGTATGGACTTAAAATCTCCGTGTATTTTTGTGGGAATATGAATGTATCGGATAAACAATCACTTCGGTCGTCAGGGGGACTGGTTGTTTACTACGGCAAAATTTTGCAAAATGTTGTAGTATTTTGTCAAAGTTGTCGTAATTTCCATTCAAAAAGTGTATCTTACCACTATATTAAGATTCTTTATTTAATTAACCTTCATTTGATACTTTTCCTGACTTCGTAAGAGCATTATTTCCAATTTAATTCCGTAAAATTAACAAAGCCTATGTGGTGGCAAAGACCTGATCGCTGCTCACCACTGTCATATCGTTGGTTTGAATTCATTAGTCAATTTTCTACGGATATTCGTCATGTTTCAGGTTCCGCCAACCGTGTCGCCGATGCTCTATCCAGAGTGGAGGGAATAAGCGTGTCGATTGACTTCTCCGAGCTTGCCGAAGCCCAGGATAAAGATTCCGATCTTCCTAAGCTTCTTGAAGAATGAATTTTGCGACTGAAGCGCATTCCAGTATAAATTATGATTCTATATCATATTAGATGAAATTGATGTTGTTACTTGTAGATATTTTAGATCTTAAAAGCTCAAACTAGACTTGATGGAATTTTGCCATACTTATGAAATTATGGAAAGTTTTCACAGAAATATATTTAGAATGACTAGTTTCATCTACAGGCTTGATGATGTCATCATGTAGGTGGAAGTAGTAGTACCAAATATATTGCTGTGTGAATTACTAAGTTCTTTGTTTATTTCTCAAGTGTAGATTTTTATCATTAGATGTATCTTAATGATTTACTTGATACATTATTTACTTGTATGTATATTTTACACATGGTTCTACTGATTTATACTAATAAAAGGAATTTTATTATATATATTTGTAATAATTTGAAAAAAATTGCGTACACACCATATATCACCGGCAAATAGGCAATATGCAATGCAGGGGAGGAGAGAAGTGTAAGGAGTGTTGAAGGAAGAGGAAAGAGAAGTAGTAACCCTCTCTCCTGCTACTTTCATTGCTTCCTTTTTGGATCTCGCGGTGCGAAGAATGGGAATTAGATATCAATGTAGGTTAATTCTCCGTAAATAATTTCACAAACAAATTGCATCCAAATCACCCGTACAAAATTAATATCTAATACCTCAGGATCAAAATAACTAGTAATGTAAATTGAATTTGCTCGAATTGAGAATTTAAAATTATGCATACATGTGCTACGTAGTGATCATCTCCAAGTAACAAGGGTTTCCCTATATCATTGCAAATAACAGAGATATAATGGTTAAAGAATTTTAAAAATTAAAATTTTAAAAATATTTACTGCCTTTTTCGATCATATCTCGATAAAAAGGCGAAAATTTGGGCGAAATAGATGAAAAAAAATAGAAATTTCGCTAAAACGATCCATTTTCGTTTATTTTTTCGATCATATCTAGATAAAATTACGAAAATTCACGCAAAACAGAGGAGAAAAATTGAAATTTTGAAAAAATCATCTGTTTTCGTTGCTTATTTCGATCGTATTACGAAAAAATGACGAAAATTAAGGAAAACTAGATGAAAAAAGTTGAAATTTCCCTAAAATTTTCCGTTTTTTTTCTTTTTCCGATCTTATCTCGATAACATGACGGAAATTAAGGCAAAATAGAGGACAAAAATAGAAATAATAAATAAACGGATAATTTTAGTAAAATTTCCATTTTCTCCTCTATTATGCCTTAATTTTCGTCATTTTATCAAGATATGATCGTAAAGAGCCACAAACAGATAATTTTAGCAAAATATCATCTCTTCCTATCTATTTTTCCATAATTTTCGTCATTTTATCGAGATATGATTGAAAAAAGCAACGAAAACGGATAATTTTAGCAAAATTTCAATTCTTTTCCTAAATTTTGTCTTTAATTTTCGTCATTTTATCGAGGGTTGATCGATAAAAGCAACCAAAACGGATAATTTAGCGAAATTTCATTTTATTCTTCTATTTTGTCTTTATTCTGCGTTATTTCATCGAGATATGATCGAAGAAATCATCGAAATTGGATAATTTTTACATAAGTTCGATTTTTTCTCTATTTTGACTTTATTTTTCGTCATTATATCGAGAAATGATCAAAAAACAACGACAAAGGGTAACTTAAGCGAAATTTCAATTTCACTCCTCCATTTTGCCTTAAATTTCGTCATTTTATCGAGGTGTGATCGAAAAAAGCAACGAAATCGGATAATTTAAGCGAAATTTAAACTTTTTTCATCTATTTTTTCCTAATCTTCGACATTTTTTCGAGATATGATTCAAAAAAGCAATTATAACTGATAATTTTTGCAAAATTAATATTATATATTATATAATAATATCAATTCTTCTCCTTTATTTTCCCGTAATTTTCGTCATTCTTTCGAGATTTGATCGTAAAAAGAAACGAAAACGAATAATTTTAGCGAAATTTTAACTTTTTTCATCTATTGCTTCTTTATTTTCGTCATTTTTTCAAGATATGCTCGAAAAAAGCAACAGAAACGGATAATATTAGCGTAATTTAAAATCTTTTCCCCTATTTTGTCATTTACCGAGATATGATCGAAAAAAGCAACGAAAACTGATAATTTAAGCGAAATTTCAATTCTTCTCCTCTATTTTAAGTTAATTTTAAGAATATTAAAAAATTAAGACAAAAGTAAGGAAATTAAGGAAAAATTAAGACAAAATAGAGATAAAACATTGAAGTTTCACTAGAATTATCAATTATCGTTTCTTTTCTCGATCATATCTCAATAAAATGACTAAAATAAAGACAGTATAGAATAGAAATTGTTATTTCGCTAAAAGTATCCGATATCGTTGCTTTTCGATCATATCTTGATTAAAGGACGAAAAATAAAGAAAAAGTATAGGAAAAAATTGATATTTCACTAAAATTATCCGTTTTCGATGCTTTTTACGATCATATCTCGATAAAATGATGAAAAAGAAAGACAAAATAGAGAATAAAGATTGAAATATCGCTAAAATTATCCATTTTGTTGCTTTTTTCGATCATATCTCGATAAAATGAGGAAAAATTAAGGCAAAATAGAGATAAAAAATTGAAATCTCGCTAAAACTATCCGTAATCGTTTCTTTTATTCGATCATATCTCGATAAAATGACTGTAAATAAAGACAGTCTAGAGGAAAAATTTGTAATTACGGTAAAATTATCCGTTATTGTTGCTTTTTTCGATCATATCTCGATAAAATGTAGAAAATTATGACAAAATAGAGGAATAGGATTGAAATTTCGTTACAATTATCCGTTTTCGTTGCTTTTGTGATCATATCTCTTAAAAATACAAAAAATAAAGACAAAATAGATGAAAAAAACTGAAATTTCACTAAAATTATCTGTTTCCTTGCTTTTCACGATCATATCTCGAAAAAATGTCAAAAAGTAATTCAAAATAGAGGAGAAAAATAAAAATATTGCTAAAATTATCCGTTTTCTTTGCTTTTTTCGATCATATCTCGATAAAATGACGAAAAATGAAGACATAATAGAGGAAAAAAAATTGATATTTCGCTAAAACTATCCGTTTTCGTTGCTTCTTTTGATCATATCTTGATAAAATGACGAAAATTAAGGCAAAATAGAGGAGAAGAATTGAAATTTCGATTAAATCATCCGCATTCGTTGTTTTTTTCGATCATATCTCGATGAAATAACGCAGAATAAAGACAATATAGAAGAATAAAATGAAATTTCGCTAAAATTATCTGTTATAGTTGCTTTTTTCTATAGTATCTCGAACAAATGACGAAAATAAAGAAAAAATAGATGAAAAAAATTCAAATTTACCTTAAATTATCCGTTTTCGTTGCTTTTTTGATCGTATCTCGATAAAATGACGGGAATTTAGGCAAAATAGAAGGGAAAAGTAGAAATTTCGCAAAACTTATCCGTTTTCGTTGCTTTTTTCGATCATATCTCGATGAAATAACGCAGAATAAAGACAAAATAGTAGAATAAAATGAAATTTCGCTAAATTATCCGTTTTCGTTGCTTTTTTCGATCATATCTCCATAAAATGACGAAAAATAACGACAAAATAGAGGATAAAATTGAAATTTTGCAATGGATATCCATTTTTGAAGCTTTTTCGATCAAATCTCGATAAAATGACGAAGATGAAAGACAAAATTTAGGAAAAGTATTGAAATTTTGCTAAAATTACCCGTTTTCGCGTCTTTTTTGATCATATATCCTTAAATTGACGAAAAATAAAGACAAAATAAAGGACCGAAATTAAAATTTATCTTAGATTAACCGTTTTCCCTGCTTTTTTCGATCATATCTCTATAAAACGAAGAGAGTTTAAGCAGAGTAGAGAAGAAAGAATTGATGTTTCGCAAAAATTATCCGTTTTCATTGCTTTGATCGATCATTTCCCGAGAATATGACAGAATTTAAGGAAAAAAAGATGAAAAAAAATTGAAATTTCGCCAAAGTTATCCAATTTCATGGCTTTTGACGAAATGACGAAATTTAAGGTATAAAAGAGGTGAAATTTCAATTTTTTTCCTCACATTTGTAATTATTTTCATCAGTTTATCGAGATATGATCAAAAAAGCAACAAAAAAGGATAATTTTCTGTTAATTTCAATTTTTTACCTCTATTGGTCCTCAATTTTCGTCATTTTTTCGTGAAGTAAACGAAAGAAGCAACGAAAACGGATACTTTCACCGAAACTTCAATAATTTTCCTCTATCTTGCCTCCATTTTCGTCATTTGTTCGAGATATGATCGAAAGAAGCAACGATAACGGATAATTTTACCGAAATTACAATTTTTTTCTCTATTTTGAATTAATTTTCGTCATTTTAACGAAATATGATCGAAAAAAGTAGCAAAAATGGATAATTTTAGCAATATTTGAAATTTTTTCCTTAGTATTGCCTTAATTTTTGTCATTTTGACAAGATATGGTGGGAAAATAACGAAAATGGATAATTTCACCGAAATTTCAATTTTTTTCCCTCCATTTTGCCTTAATTTTCGTCATTTTTTCGAGATATTATCGAAAAAAGCATCAAAAACGGATAATTTTAGCAAAATTTCAATTTTTTCCTCTATATCGACTCTGAAGGTCGACTTCAAGAGGTCAACTGCAGGAGATTGACTCCGGGAGGTCGACTCCGAGATGTTTACTCCGGGAGGTCGACTCCGGGATGACTCACGGTCTATTACCCGAGGTCGATGACCCGAGGTCGATGATTCGAGGTCGACGATCCTAGGTCGATGACCCGAGGTCGATCTCCCGGAGTCGACCTCCTGGAGTCGACATCCCGGAGTCAACCTCCCGGAGTCGAACTCCCAAAGTCGAACTCCCGGAGTCGATATCCCGGAGTCGACCTCCTGGAGTCGACCTATCGGAACCTTCCTCTCGGAGTCAACCTCCCGGAGTCGACCTCACGCAGTCGATCTCCGGTTATCGACCTTTAGTCATTGACTTTGTGTCATCAACCTCTGGTCTTTAACCTCGGGTCATCGACCTCGGGTCATCGACCTCTGGTCATCTACCTAGAGTATTCGACCTTGGGTCAACGACCTTGGGTCATCGACTTCGAGTCAACGAGCACAGGTCATCGACTTCTGGTCAAGATAATATCGAAAAAAGTGACAAAATAGGATATTTTTAGCGATCATTAAATATTGTTGCTCTATTTTAGCAAAATGTTCATCATATTGTCAGGATAATATCGAAAAAAGCGACAAAATGGGATTATTGTAGCGAAATTTTAATATTATCGCTCTCGTTCAGCAAGTTTTTCGTCATTTTGTCAAGATAATATCGAAGAAAACGAAAAAATGGGATAATTTTAGTTAAGTATTACTTAAATTAGAATTTTTCGCTCGATTTCACCATTATGTTGGGCATTGTGAAGGATAATATCGAAAAAAGTGAGGATAATTTAAGCGAAATTTCAATTTTTTTCCTCTATTTCGCCTTAATTTTCGTCATTTCATCGAGAAATGTTCTAAAAAAGCAACGAAAACGGATAAATTTAGCGAAATTTAATTTTTTTCCTATACTTTTTCTTTATTTTTCGTCCTTTAATCGAGATATGATCGAAAAGCAGCGATATTGGATAATTTTAGCGAAATAGCAATTTCTATTCTATACTGTCTTTATTTTTAGTCATTTTATTGAGATATGATCGAGAAAAGAAACGATAATTGATAATTCTAGCGAAACTTCAATGTTTTATCTCTATTTTGTCATAATTTTTCCTTAATTTCCTTAATTTTGTCTTAATTTTTTAATATTCTTAAAATTAACGGAAAATAGAGGAGAAGAATTTAAATTTCGCTTAAATTATCAGTTTTCGTTGCTTTTTTCGATCATATCTCGGTAAATGACATAAAATAATGACAAAATAGGGGGAAATATTTTAAATTAGGCTAATATTATCTGTTTCTGTTACTTATTTGGAGCATATCTTGAAAAAGTGGCGAAAATAAAGTAGCAATAGATGAAAAATGTTTGAATTTCGCTAAAATTATTCGTTTTCGTTTCTTTTTACGATCAAATCTCGAAAGAATGACGAAAAATAAAGTCAAAATAGAGAAAAAATCGAACTTTTGTAAAAAATATCCAATTTTGACGATTTTATCGATCTAATCACGATGAAATAACGCAGAATAAAGACCAAATAGAAGAATAAAATGAAATGTCTCTAAATTATCCGTTTTCGTTGCTTTTTTCGATCAAATCTCGATAAAATGACGAAAATTAAAGACAAAATTTAGGAAAAGAATTGAAATTTTGCTAAAATTATCCGTTTTCGTTGCTTTTTTGATCATAACTCGATAAAATGACGAAAAATAAAGACAAAATAGAGGAAAGATATTGAAACTTATCTTAGATTAACCGTTTTTCCAGCTTTTTTCGATCATATCTCTATAAAACGAAGATAGCTTAAGCAGTAGAGAAGAAAAAATTGATGTTTCGCAAAAATTACCAGTTTTCGTTTCTTTTTTCAATCATATCTCGATAAAATGACTAAAATAATGGAAAAATAGATAAGAAGAGCTGACATTTTGCTAAAATTATCTGTTTTGTGGCTCTTTACGATCATATCTTAATAAAATGACGAAAATTAAGGCAAAATAGGGGAGAAAATATTGAAATTTTGCAAAAAATTATCAGTTATAATTGCTTTTTTCTATCGTATATCGAAAAAATGACGAAAATAAAGAAAAAATAGATGAAAAAGTTTAAATTTCGCTTAAATTATCCGATTTCGTTGCTTTTTTCGGCGATATCTCTATAAAATGACGAACTTTAAGGCAAAATAGAGGAGCGAAATTGAAATTTCGCTTAAATACCCTTTGTCGTTGCTTTTTTGATCATTTCTCGATATAATGACGAAAAATAAAGTCAAAATAGAGAAAAAATCGAACTTTTGTAAAAATTATCCAATTTCGACGATTTTTTCGATCTTATCTCGATGAAATAACGCAGAATAAAGACCAAATAGAAGAATAAAATGAAATTTCGCTAAATTATCCGTTTTCGTTGCTTTTTCGATCAAATCTCGAAAAAATGACGAAAATTGAGTAAAACAGATTAGAAGAATTGAAATTTTGCTTAAATTATCCGTATTCGTTGCTTTTTACGATCATAGCTTGATAAAATGACTTTAAACTAAGAAAAAATAGAGTATTAAAATTTAAATTATGCTAATCAGTTTCAGTTGCTTTTTTCGATTATATCTTGATAAAATGACGAAAATTAAGGCAAAATAGAGGATGAAGAATTGAAATTTTGCTTAAATTATCCGTATTCGTTGGTTTTTTCGATCACTTATAGATAAAATGACGGGAATATAGGCAAAATAGAGGAGAAAAATAGAAATTTCGCAAAATATATCCGTATTCGTTGCTTTTTTCGATCATATATCGATAAAATGACGAAATTTAAGGCAAAATAGAGGAGCCAAACTGAAATTTCCCTTAAATTACCCTTTTTCGTTGCTTTTTTGAACATTTCTCGATGAAATGACGCAGAATTCGTCATATTATCGAGATATGATCGTAAAAAGCAACGAAAACGGAAATTTTAGCAAAATATAATTTTTTCCTGTATACTGTCTTTATTTTCAGTCATTTTTCGAGATTTAATCGAAAAAACCCACGAAAACGGATAATTTTAGTGAAATTTAATTATTTTTCTTCCACATTGTCTTTAATTTTCGAAATTTTACGAGATAAGATCAGAAAAACCAACGAAAATGGATAATTGTAACGAAATTTCAATCCTATTTCTCTATTTTGTCTTAATTTTTGTCATTTTATCGAGATATTATCCAAAAGAGAAAATTAAACAAAGAATTTTAGCGAAAATTCTACTTTTTTCCTCTTGTTTGTGTTCCTTTTTCCCCATTTTATCGCGATATGATCGTAAGTAGCAAAGAAAATACATGATGTTAGCAAGATATAAATTTTTTTCCTCTAAACTGTCTTGATTTTTAGTCATTTTATTGAGATATGATCGAAATAAAGCAAGGAAAACGGATAATTTTAGCAAAATCTCCATTTTTCTTCTCTATTTTGAGTTAATTTTCGTCATTTTAACGAGATATGATCATGAAAACCAACGAAAACGGATAATTTTAGCGAAATATCAATTTTTCCTATATTTTTTCTTTATCTTTCGTCTTTTACTCAAAATATGAACGACAACCAACGCTAACGGATAATTCTAGCGAAATTTCAATCTTTTATCTCTATTTTGTCTTTATTTTTCATCATTTTATCGAGATTTGATCAAAAGAATCAACGAAAACGGAGTATTAAAGCGAAATTTCAATTTTGTTCCCCTATATCACCTTTATATAAGTCATTTATTCGAGAAATGATCGAAAAAGCAACGTAAACGGATAATTTTAGCAAAATTTCCTTTTTTCTCCTCTATTTTGAATAAATTTTCGAAATATCATCGAAATATGATCGTAGAAAGCAACGAAAACGGATAATTTTAGCAAAATATAAATTCTTTTCCTATAAACTGTCTTTATTTTCAGTCATTTTATCGAGATATGATCAAAAAAAGCAATGAAAACGGATAATTTTAGCAAAATAACAATTTTTTTTCCTGTTTTATGTCTTCAATTTTCGTCATTTCTTCGAGACATGATCGAAAATATCAACAAAAATGGATACTTTTAGCGATATTTCAATGTTTATTCTCTATTTTCTCTTTTTTTCATTATTTTATCTTGATTTGATCAGATTTTTAGCAACATTTCAATTTTTCCTCTTCTATTCCTTAATTGTCGTCATTTTTTTGAGATGAGATCGAATATAGCAACTAAAACAGATAATTTTAGCTAAATTTCAATTTTTCTACCCTTCTTCTCCATAATTTTCGTAATTTTCGTGAGATATGATCTAAAAAAGTAACGAAAACGGATAATTTTAGCGAAATTTCAATTTATACCCGCTTTTTTTCCTTAAATTTCGTAATATTCTTGAGATATGATCGAAAAAAGCAACGAAAGCGAATAATTGAAGCGAAATTTTCATTTTTATCCCCTTTATTTCCTTACTTTTCGTAATTTTCTTGAGATACGATCGAAAAAAGCAACGTAAACGGATAATTTTAGTGGAATTTCAATTTATACCCGCTTTTTTTCCTTAAATTTCGTAATATTCTTGAGATAAGATCGAAAAGCAACGAAAACGACAATTTATCGTAATTTCAATTTTTGTCCCCTTTTTTTCCTAAATTTTCGTCATTTTCTTGAGGTACGATCGAAAAAAGCAACGTAAACGGATAATTTTAGTGGAATTTCAATTTTTGTCCCCATTTTTTCCTTAAATGCCGTCATTTACTTGAGATATGATGGGTAAAAGCAACGAAAACGGATAATTTTAGCGAAATTTCAATTTTTATCCCCTTTTTTTCCTTATATTTCGTAATTTTCTTGAGATATGATCGAAAAAAGAAACGAAAATAGATAATTTTAGCGAAATTTCAATTTTTATCCCCTTTTTTCCTTAATTTCCGTCATTTTCTTGAGATATGATCGAAAAAAGCAACGAAAAAGAATGATTTTAGCGAAATTTGCATTTTTATCCCTTTTATTTCCTTAATAATTGTAATTTTCTTGAGATATGTTCAAAAAAAGCAACGAAAACGACAATTTTAACGTAATTTCAATTCCGTCCCCTTTTTTTTCCAAAATTTTCGTCATTTTCTTGAGATGTGATCGAAAAAAGAAACGTAAACGGATAATTTTTGCGGAATTTCAATTTTTGTCCCCTTTTTTTCCTTAATTTCCGTCATTTTCTTGAGATATGATCGAAAAAAGCAACGAAAACGGATAATTTTAGCGAAATTTCAATATTTATCCCCTTTTTTCCTTTATTTTCGTAATTTTCCTGAGATATGATCGAAAAAAGTAACGAATTTGAAAATTTTAGCAAAACTTCATTTTCATCCCCTTTTTTTCCTTAACTTCCGTCATTTTCTTGAGATATGATCGAAAAAAGCAACGAAAACGACAATTTTAGCGTAATTTCAATATTTGTCCCCTTTTTTTCCTAAATATTCGTCATTTTCTTGAGATATGATCGAAAAAAGAAACGTACATCTACATCTACATCTACATCTACATTAATACCCTACAAGCCGCCTTTCGGCGTGTGGCAGGGGCTGTAAACACCAGTTGAATCTAAATTACTTCCTTATTCGATTATTGTCACGTATTGTTCGCGGAAAGAATGAATCTCTAAAACGATTCGTCCTAGCATCTATTTCTCTTAACTTACGGTCATTATCGGATCGACCGACGTAGCAGGGGGGTTGCATGATACCGATTGTATCTTTGGAAAATGTAGTTTCCCTGAATTTATTAAGCAATCGCAGCCTAGCTTCCAATCTCCTTTCTTTCAAGGATTCCCAACCTACGTCTGAGAACATTTTTGTAACGCTTGCTTTTTTATCGTAGCATTTCTTAACAAAACGAACCGCTTTACGCTGCACTTTCTCGAGTTCGCGAGTACACGTTTCATCCGCCGGATCCCATATACTTGCCGCATATTCCAGAAGGGGTCTGACCAAGGTAAAATAACATCGCTTTCTCACCTTTTCGTCGCATTTACCGACAATACGCTTTAAAAAGCCAAGCCTTTTACTTGCTTTGCCGCAGATTTTTCGAATATGCGTGCTCCAATTTAAGTTATTAGTAATGTTGATCCCGAGATATTTAACTGAATCTACTACTTTGATACTAATTCCATTAATTTTGTATGGGTGATTTGGACGCATTTTTTTCTTTTCGAAGAAATTAACTACGGAGCATTTACTTACGTTAATATCTAATTCCTATTTTTCGCACCACCTTTGGATGAGGACTAAATCGTTGGAGAGAGATGTCCGGTCTTCCTCGTTTGTTATTTCCCTATATATAACCGAGTCATCCGCAAATATCCTCACATTACTAACTATCTCGTCACTCAAGTCATTGATATAAATAAGGAAAAGATGAGGTCCAATTACACTGCCTTGAGGTACGCCAGAGGTAACTTTGACTCTATTTGAGCTAACGCCATCCAGCACAACTTGTTGTTCCCTCTCGTAGAGAAAATCCTTAACCCAGTCGACTACTTCCTTGTTAATGCCCGCTAGTTTTAGTTTGTAAATTAGTTTGTAGTGGGGGACTCTATCGAATGCTTTTTTGAAATCTAGGAATATAGCGTCCACTTCCTTTTTACTTTCGGCGGACTTTAAGATATCGTGTACAAATAGAGCAAGTTGGGTTTCACATGATCGGGACTTACGAAAACCATGCTGGTTTGCGTCGAGGAATTCATTTCTATCTAAAAATCCCATGAGTGAGCTTACGACGATATGTTCCATTACCTTTCCGGACAGCGAAGTTAATGATATGGGTCTATAATTTCCTGGGTCCTCCTTTAATCCGCTTTTGTAAACAGGAGTAATATTAGCTAATTTCCAATCGGATGGGACCCTACCTTCATTTATCGATATACAAAATATAATTTTGAGATAAGGGGCGACGCTTTCCGCCAGTTCTTTAAGCACTCTTGCTGGGATGCCTTCTGGCCCTGGCGACTTATTTGGCTTAATTTTGCGTAATATTTTAACTATACCGTCTGTCGTAAACGTTATATTTGGCATGGAATCCAGTATATTAACCTTAGGGAGGATCTCTATGTTACAATCTGATGTGAATACGCTTTGGTAAAATTCGTTTAGAATATTCGCTTTCCTCTTCGAATCGCAAGTAATGTTACCTTCGATATCCCTTATCGAGCTCACTGTTTGAATCTTTCCCTGTACCTCTCTAACGTAGGACCAGAAAGCTTTAGGGTCTTCCTCTAAACATTCCCCAAGTATTTTCTTTTTAAAGTTGCTGTGGGCGTTTCGCATAGCTCTCTTGGTGTCGCATTTTGCTTTCTTGTGCTTTTCTAGTAATAGTGATCGTGGTGGATTTGGAACAAGCTGATCTATTCCCTTAAAAGCCTTTACTTTTCCGTGCAAATCTCTTTGTTTGCGGAGAGCCCTTCTAACCTCTTTATCGTACCATCTGGGCTCGCAATCATTTTTAGAGTATTTCGAAGGTATATACAAATCTATATATTTATGCATTATCTCCACGAATGATTTCCATGTATCCTCAGTGTTATTGTTGCTTACGCGCGACATAAATTAATTAAAATCGGTAGTTAGTTTTACGTTAAATTCCTCGAATTTGGCTTTGGAAGTAACGTAACGTAAACGAATAATGTTAGCGGAATTTCAATTTTTGTCCCCTAGTTTTCCTTAATTTCCGTCCTTGAGATATGAATGAAAAAAGAAACGAAAGCGGATAATCTTAGCGAAATTTCAATTTTTATCCCCTTTATTTCTTTAATTTTCGTAATTTTCTTGAGTTATGATCATAAAAACCACGAAAGCGACAATTTTAGCGCAATTTCCATTTTTTTCCCCTTTTTTTCCTATATTTTCGTCATTTTCTAGAGATATGATCGAAAAAAGTAACGTAAACGGATAATTTTGGAGGAATTTCAATTTTTCTCCCCTTCTATTCCTTAATTTTCGGCATTTTCTTAAGATATGATCGAAAAAAGCAACGAAAACGGATAATTTTAGCGAAATATCAATTTTTCCTATATTTTTTCTTTATCTTTCGTCTTTTACTCAAGATATGATCGAAAACCAACGATAACGGATAATTCTAGCGAAATTTCAATCTTTTATCTCTATTTTGTCTTAATTTTTTCTCATTTTATCGAGATATGATCTAAAAAAGCAACAAAAATGGATAATTTTAACGATATTTCAATCTTTATTCTGTATTTTGTCTTTATTTTCATCATTTTATCGAGATTTGATCGAAATAATCAACGAAAACGGAGTATTTAAGCGAAATTTCAATTTTGTTCCCCTGTATCACCTTTATATTCGTCATTTATTCGAGAAATTATCGAAAGAGCAACGTAAACGGATAATTTTAGCAAAATTTCCTTTTTTCTCCTCTATTTTGAATAAATTTTCGAAATATCATCGAGATATGATCGTAGAAAGCAACGAAAACGGATAATTTTAGCAAAATATAAATTCTTTTCCTATAAACTGTCTTTATTTTCAGTCATTTTATCGAGATACGATCAAAAAAAGCAATGAAAACGGATAATTTTAGCAAAATAACAATTTTTTTTCCTCTTTAATGTCTTCAATTTTCGTCATTTCTTCGAGACATGATCGAAAATATCAACAAAAATGGATACTTTTAGCGATATTTCAATGTTTATTCTCTATTTTGTCTTTTTTTCATTATTTTATCTTGATTTGATCGATAAGATCAACAAAAACGTAGTATTTAAACGAAATTTCAATTTTCTTCCTCTTTTCTCCTCTATTTTCGCTTTTATTGAGATATGATCGTAAAAAGCATCAAAAACGGCTCATTTTAGCAGAAGATAAATTTTTTCCTCAAAAATGTCTTTATTTTCAGTCATTTTACCGAGATATGATCGAAAAAGCAACGAAAACGGATAATTTTAGACAAATTTAAATTTTTTTCTTTTATTTTGTCTTTAATTTTCGTCATTTTTACGAGATATGTTCACAAAAGGCAACGAAAATGAATAAATTTAGCGATATTTAAATCTTTATACTCTAGTTTGTCTTTATTTTTCATCATTTTATCAGGATCTGATCGTAAAAAGCAACGAAAACTGATGATTTTAGCAAAATTTCAATTTTTACCTCTATATCGACCCCGAAGGTCGACTCCAAGAGGTTAACTGCAGGATATCGACTCCCGGAGGTCAACTCCGAGATGTTTACTCCGGGAGGTCGACTCCGGGTGACTAACGATCTATTACCCAAGGTCGACGACCTCAGGTCGATGGCCCGAGGTAGATGACCCTAGGTCGATGACCCCAGGTCGATGACCCCAGGTCGATGACCCAAGGTCGATAACCAGAGGTCGATGACCCGAGGTGGATGACCCGAGGTGGATGACCCAAGGTCGATGACCTGAGGTCGATGACCCGAGGTCGATGACCCGAGGTCGATGACCCGAGGTCGATGACCCGAGGTCGACGACCCGAGGCCGATGACCCGAGGTCGATGACCCGAGGTTGATGACCAGAGGTCGATGACCCAAGGTTGATGACCCGAGGTCGATGACCCGAGGTCGATGATCCCAGGTCGATGATCCGAGGTCGATGATCCGAGGTCGATCTACCGAGGTCGATCTATAGGAGTACACCTCGTGGAGTCGACCTCCCGGAGTCGATTTCCCGGAATCGAACTCCCGGAGTCGACCTATCGGAGTCTTCCTCCCGGTGTCGACCTCCCGGAGTCGACATTCTTGATTCGAACTCCCGGAGTCGACCTGTCGGAGTATTCCTCCCGGAGTCGACCTCCCGGAGTTAACATCCCGGGGTCGACCTATCGGAGTTTTCCTCCCGGTCGAACTCCTGGAGTCGACATTCTGGATTCGAACTCCCGGAGTTGACCTATCGGAGTCTTCCTCCTGGAGTTGACCTCCCGGAGTCAACATCCCGGAGTCGACCTCCAGGAGTCGACATCCTGGAGTCGACCTATCGGAGTTTTCCTCCCGGGGTCGAACTCCTGGAGTCGACCTCCCGGAGTCGATCTCCGTTTATCGACCTTGAGTCATTGACTTTGTGTCATCAACCTCGGGTCTTTTACCTCTTGTCATCGATTTTACTTTCCGTCCTTGAGATATGAATGAAAAATCTGATGTGGCCAGCACATGACTTTCTCCATATATATAAGATGTAAATATATATCTACCGCAGTAATTTCGAACTCTATATTCCATCTAAACTTGGAATATGAGTGATTAATATATATATATATATATCATCATCATCATCAGCCATTTTCAATCCGACGTCGGATGTAGGCCTCCCCAAGTACTTTCCAATTTTCTCTGTCCTGAGCTTCTCGTTGCCACGTTACACCTAAGTACTTGATGATGTCTCTGTTCCACCTGTTCATAGGTCGTCTTCTTGGTCTCTTCACATCTCTTGGTATCCAGTTGAGAACGGCAGATGTCCAACGGTTGTCGTTTCTTCTTGCAATATGGCCGGCCCACCTCCATTTCAGTGATCTTACCTTATCTATTATGTCTGTAACTCCAGTCATCATTCTCACCCAAGTGTTTCGTTTCCTGTCTCTTCTTGTGATTCCCAGCATGCAGCGCTCCATGCTCCTTTGCGTTGTCCGAAGTCTCTGGGTTATTGCAGCATTTAACACCCAAGTTTCGCTTCCATAGGTCAGGACAGGTAAAATGCATTGGTTGAAGACCTTCCTCTTCAAAACCATTGGCATTCTTGACTTCAGAATGTGTGAGTTCCTTCCAAATGCGCTCCAGCCAAGTTTCATTCTTCTGTTTACTTCATTAATCCTGTTTTTCTCTCCTGTTGTTACAAGTTGTCCCAGGTATGTGTATTCCAAGCAAACATCCAGAGGTTTTCCTTGAAGTTTGACTGGCTCTTGCACTGTAAAAGAATTATACATTACCTTTGTTTTTGTTAGGTTTATCCTGAGTCCTATCTTCTGTCCTGCTGTGTTTAGCTCTTCAAGTCTTGAAGTTAGATCTTCTGCGTTAGCTGCAAAGAGAACTATATCATCTGCAAAACGGAGGTGACTGATGTACTCCCCATTTACTCTTAACCCCTTCTCTTCCCAATCAAGGGTTTTAAAAACTTCTTCTAAAATGGCTGTGAACAAGATGGGAGATAGACCGTCACCTTGTCGAACTCCCTTCTCAATCTTGAATTCATCGGTCTCTTCATGAAGCATTACAGAAGCTGTGGCATTCTCGTAGACACTGCGCAAGAGGCGGATGTACTCAGAATCTATCCCTTGATTCTTCAGAGCTTTCAGAGTGGAGGAGGTACTTACCGAGTCGAAGGCCTGTTCATAATCTACAAAGCAAAGGACGAGTGGCATCTCGTATTCATTCGTTCTGTTTATAATTTCCTGTAATGTGTGGATGTGGTCCATAGTGCTGAAGCCTTTCCGGAATCCCGCTTGTTCTCTAGGCTGGGCTGAAGACAGGGTCATCTTAAGACGTTCCGCTATTATCCTCATGAATGTTTTGTAGACAACTGGAAGGAGGCTAATGGGGCGATAGTTCTTCAAATCTTCTTTGCTTCCTTTCTTGTGCAGAAGGGCAATCCTTGCGTGGTTCCATTCCTTGGGAATCATTCCTTGTTTTAGACAATTACTGAATAATTGTGCTAAAACATTAGCAATCTCTGTTCCACCAGCTTTCAGATACTCCGCCAACACCCCATCTGCTCCTCCTGCTTTCCCATTCTTCATCTGCTTAATCGCTGCCATTACTTCTTCTGGGAGGATTGAGAGGAGATTTTGTGAGCTTTGGCTTTCATCTTGGTTCTCCTCTTCGGCGTTTCCTATCTTCTTGTATAGGTTGCCAAAGTATTCTGCTACAATCCTCAATATTGCTGGTCTGTTATATGTTGTGGTGCCATCTCCTTTCTGTAAGGCTAAAATCTGTTTCTTACCAATTGCTAGGCGTCTTCTAGCCCTCTTTATGCTTTTGTTATTTTCTATGGCCTCTTGCACAATCTTTTCATTAAAATTCCTCACATCTTCCTTGATTGCTACTCTGATGGCTTTGCAAAGCTCGGCATATTCGATATTATCTCGTGGAGTGTTTAAATTCTTCAGTTTCTTCCGTTGTTTCATCATTTTCCGGGTTCTATCACTAAATTTCTTATCCTTAGGTTTTCTTGGCATGCTTGCTACTTCCTCTGCCGCTTTCTTTACAATTTCCATAACTTTGGTTTCGAGTTCTTCCTCCTGAAGTGCTGAGAATCTATTTCTAAGTTCCAGCTGAAACTTTTTCTCGTTATCTGATAGTTTATCAATATTTATCTCCTCCTTCTTGCAAGAAACCAACTTCTTTCGTTCCATTCGGTGGTTAATATTGATTCTGCATCTAACAATTCTGTGGTCACTTCCAGTGTTGAAATTATTCAAAACTTCACAGTTAGTTACAATGTAGAGTCTGTTTACCAATATGTAGTCTATTTCATTTTTTGTTCCATTGGGACCTCTCCACGTCCATTTCCTTGTAGGATTTTTCTTAAAGTATGTATTTGTTATATACATATTGGTGCATTCTGCAAACTCTACTAAGCGGTGACCTCGCTCATTTCTCTGGCCCAGTCCATATTGTCCTGCGACAGTGTCATCAGTTTCCCGCTGCCCTACACGAGCATTAAAATCTCCCATAATGACTTTATAGTAGTGGGCCTCCTTGTCATGTTCAGTGCCGAGAGTTTGGTAGAAGTTTTCAATTTCCTCTTCGCTGCTTGCTGCTGTTGGTGCGTAGACTTGGATGACCTGTACTGAGTAACGCTCATTGATCTTCAGTATGAGTTTACAAATTCTATCTGATACACCTTCGATTTTCACCACATTATCCTTCCATCTCTTGTTGATCAAAAATCCAACGCCTCCATTTCTTCCATCCTTGGTACCCCTGTAAAAGAACAAGTGTCCTTCCTTCAGTGTAAGTAGCTCCTCTGATTTTCTTCTGACTTCGCTGAGACCGATGATATCCCATTTTATCTTCTCTGCTTCATTGAGTAGTTCCAGTAGTCGTTCTTCACTCTTCAAGCTGCGGCAGTTGTAGGTTGTGAATTGCAGGGTAGTAATTCTTTTCTTCATGATGGACCTCTTCAATGCCACCACCTCCCGGACATCCGAATGGGTGGTGCTTTTACGTCCGGATAAATTTCCATTAAAGAAGCTCATCATGAAAATTGTACTTGTATTTGGGGGGGTTAGGACAATAATTCACCAGGCTGTCCTACTGCCGGTTGGTGAATGCCACTTTCATTATTTGGCCGGAGATATTGTTGAAGCCTTCTTAGCATGGTTGAACCTGGGCTATGCATCGCCTCCAACCTCCGTTAACACCCCTCCGCCCCGATGAGGCAACGAACTGTGGCGGTGATGAGGAGGGGATATATATATATATATATATATATATATATATATATATATATATATATATATATATATATATATATATATATATATATATATATATATATATTATTATCTTTGACGCCAAAAACATAAATAATAATGTTTTACGGGACATGATCGATGAAAAACGCTGAAATTGGCATTTCGCCCATAGAGCCCAGAGCGCCCACAAAGTACATAATCAGCAACTTCCGGTTTATCAGTATTTCATGAATAAATCCTACACAATCAGTGATACAAAAATATGTTTCAACCAAAAGTTATAGTAAATTACATTTTCTAAAACTTTTATTAATAATAGTATATACCCAAATATCATATTTATGGAGATATTTTGAAAACCGGAAAAGAGCTTTGAAGAATACAGCTCGACTTCCGGTAAACCGATTTACTCCAAAAACTAATCAACTCTTAAGAAACTAAATAAAGTACTATATATGAAATTTGGTGTTGATATAATGCATCGTTTTTAAGTTAGAGCGCCCACAAAGTACATAACGGCTACTTCCGGTTCATCGGTATTTCACGAATAACTCCTAATCAACCGGTGATACAAAAATATGTTAAATACAAAAGTTATAGTAAATTACATTATCTAAAACTTTTATAAGAAATACAATGCACGTATATATCATATTTATGGAGATATTTTGAAAACCGGAAATGAGCTATAATGAATGAAGCTCGACTTCCGGTCAACCGATTTACTCCAAAAACTAATCAACTCTGACAGCACACACCACAGTACTATATACGAAGTTTGGTATTAATACGACCAACAGTTTTCACGATAGAGCGCCCACTAACACACACACACATACAGACACACACACACACACACACACACACACACACACACACATACACACAGACATCATTCCGAAAATAGTCAAAACGTGTTCTAGGGACCCCAAAACATGTATTTCCGTTGAAATCTCGAAGTCGAATTTTTTCATGAAAACAATACTTTCTCTATACTTCGCATATGGAGAAAGTAAAAAAGAAACGAAAGCGGATAATCTTAGAGAAATTTCAATTTTTATCCCCTTTATTTCCTTAATTTTCGTAATTTTCTTGAGTTATGATCATAAAAACCACGAAAGCGACAATTTAAGCGTAATTTCCATTTTTTTTCCCCTTTTTTTTTCTAAATTTTCGTCATTTTCTAGAGATATGATGGAAAAAAGCAACGTAAACGGATAATTTTAGCGGAATTTCGATTTTTGTCCTTTTTTTTCCTAAATTTCCTACATTTTCTTGAGATATGATCGAAAAAAGTAACTTAAACAGATAATTTTGGCGGAATTTCAATTTTTCTCCCCTTCTATTCCTTAATTTACGGCATTTTCTTGAGATATGATCGAAATAAGCAACGAAAAAGGATAATTTTAGCAAAATTTCAATTTTTATCCCCTTTTTTTCCTGAATTTCCGGCATTTTCTTGAGATATGATCGAAAAAAGCAACGAAAGCGAATAATGTAAGCGAAATTTCATTTTTTCCCCTCTATTTTGCCCTTAATTTTCCTCATTTATTGGGAAATGACCAAGGAAAGCAACAAAAACGAATAATTTTAGCGAAATTTCCATTTATTTCTTTTTTTTTCCTAAAGTTTCCCCCTTTTATCAAGATTTTATTGAAAAAATGAACAAAAACAAATGATTTTAAAAAATTTTCAATTTTTTTCCTCTTTTTTTTCCTTAATTTTTACTCATTTTATCGAGAAAATATTGAAAAAAGCAACAAAATTGGATAATTTTAGCGAAATTTCAATTTTTTTCACTTAATTTTCCCCTTTTTATCGAGATATTATGGAAAAAAGCAACAAAAAAGAATAATGTTTGCAAAATTTTGATTTTTATCCTCTTTTTTTCCTTAATTTTAGCTCATTTGGTCGAGATATTATCGAGAAAAGCCACAAAAACGAATCATTTTTGGCAAAATTTAAATTTTTTTCCTTTTTTTCCTCAATTCTCCTCATTTTACCGAGATATGACCAAAAAAACCAAAAAAATGGAATAAATTTAGCGAAATTTCAATTTTTTTTTCTCTTTGTCTTCCTAAATTTTCCTAATTTTATCGAGATATTAAAGAAAAAAGCAACAAAAACGAATAATTTTAGCGAAATTTCAATTTTTTTCCTCTTTTTGCACTTAGTTTTCCTCATTTTAATGAGATATGACCATAGAAAGCAACAAGAAGGAATAATTTTAGCGAAATGTTAATTTTATCCGCTTTTTTTTCCTTAATTTTTTCTTTTTTATCGAGATATTATCGAAAAAAGCAACAAAAACGAATAATTTTGGAAAAATTTCAATTTTTTTCCTCTTTTTCTCATAAATTTTTACTCATTTTATCGAGATATTATGGAAAAAAGCAACAAAAACGAATAAATTTAGCATAATTTCAATTTTTATCCTCTTTTTTTCCCTTAACATTCCTCATTTTATTGACAAATGACAATAGAAAGCAACAAAAACGAATAATTTTAGCAAAATTGAAAATTTTCTCCTCTTTTTTCCTTAATTTTCCTAATTTTATCGAGATATGACCCAAAAAAGCAAAAAAATCGAAAAATTTTAGCAACATTTCAATTTTTCCTCTTCTATTCCTTAATTGTCGTCATTTTTTTGAGATATGATCGAATATAGCAACTAAAACAGATAATTTTAGCTAAATTTCAATTTTTCTACCCTTCTTCTCCATAATTTTCGTAATTTTCGTGAGATATGATCTAAAAAAGTAACGAAAACGGATAATTTTAGCGAAATTTCAATTTATACCCGCTTTTTTTCCTTAAATTTCGTAATATTCTTGAGATATGATCGAAAAAAGCAACGAAAGCGAATAATTGAAGCGAAATTTTCATTTTTATCCCCTTTATTTCCTTACTTTTCGTAATTTTCTTGAGATACGATCGAAAAAAGCAACGTAAACGGATAATTTTAGCGGAATTTCAATTTTTATCCCCTTTTTTTCCTAAATTTTCGTCATTTTCTTGAGGTACGATCAAAAAAAGCAACGTAAACGGATAATTTTAGTGGAATTTCAATTTATACCCACTTTTTTTCCTTAAATTTCGTAATATTCTTGAGATATGATCGAAAAAAGCAACGAAAGCGAATAATTGAAGCGAAATTTTCATTTTTATCCCCTTTATTTCCTTAACTTCCGTCATTTTCTAGAGATAAGATCGAAAAAAGCAACGAAAACGACAATTTATCGTAATTTCAATTTTTGTCCCCTTTTTTTCCTAAATTTTCGTCATTTTCTTGAGGTACGATCGAAAAAAGCAACGTAAACGGATAATTTTAGTGGAATTTCAATTTTTGTCCCCATTTTTTCCATAAATGCCGTCATTTACTTGAGATATGATGGTTAAAAGCAACGAAAACGGATAATTTTAGCGAAATTTCAATTTTTGTCCCCTTTTTTTCCTAAATTTTCGTCATTTTCTTGAGATGTGATCGAAAAAAGAAACGTAAACGGATAATTTTAGCGGAATTTCGGTTTTTGTCCTTTTTTTCCCTAAATTTCCTAAATTTTCTTGAGATATGATCGAAAAAAGCAACGAAAACGGATAATTTTAGCGAAATATAAATTTTTCCCATAATTATTCTTTATCTTTCATCTTTTACTCAAGATATGATCGAAAACCAACGATAACGGATAATTCTAGCGAAATTTTAATCTTTTATCTCTATTTCGTCTTAATTTTTCCTCATTTTATCGAGATATGATCTAAAAAAGCAACAAAAATGGATAATTTTAACGATATTTCAATCTTAATTCTGTATTTTGTCTTTATTTTTCATCATTTTATCGAGATTTGCTCGAAAGAATCAACAAAAACGGAGTATTAAAGCGAAATTTCAATTTTGTTCCCCTGTATCACCTTTATATTCGTCATTTATTCAAGAAATTATCGAAAAAGCAACGTAAACGGATAATTTTAGCAAAATTTCCTTTTTTCTCCTCTATTTTGAATAAATTTTCGAAATATCATCGAAATATGATCGTAGAAAGCAACGAAAACGGATAATTTTAGCAAAATATAAATTCTTTTCCTATAAACTGTCTTTATTTTCAGTCATTTTATCGAGATATGATCAAAAAAAGCAATGAAAACGGATAATTTTAGCAAAATAACAATTTTTTTTCCTGTTTTATGTCTTCAATTTTCGTCATTTCTTCGAGACATGATCGAAAATATCAACAAAAATGGATACTTTTAGCGATATTTCAATGTTTATTCTCTATTTTCTCTTTTTTTCATTATTTTATCTTGATTTGATCAGATTTTTAGCAACATTTCAATTTTTCCTCTTCTATTCCTTAATTGTCGTCATTTTTTTGAGATGAGATCGAATATAGCAACTAAAACAGATAATTTTAGCTAAATTTCAATTTTTCTACCCTTCTTCTCCATAATTTTCGTAATTTTCGTGAGATATGATCTAAAAAAGTAACGAAAACGGATAATTTTAGCGAAATTTCAATTTATACCCGCTTTTTTTCCTTAAATTTCGTAATATTCTTGAGATATGATCGAAAAAAGCAACGAAAGCGAATAATTGAAGCGAAATTTTCATTTTTATCCCCTTTATTTCCTTACTTTTCGTAATTTTCTTGAGATACGATCGAAAAAAGCAACGTAAACGGATAATTTTAGTGGAATTTCAATTTTTGTCCCCATTTTTTCCTTAAATGCCGTCATTTACTTGAGATATGATGGGTAAAAGCAACGAAAACGGATAATTTTAGCGAAATTTCAATTTTTATCCCCTTTTTTTCCTTATATTTCGTAATTTTCTTGAGATATGATCGAAAAAAGAAACGAAAATAGATAATTTTAGCGAAATTTCAATTTTTATCCCCTTTTTTCCTTAATTTCCGTCATTTTCTTGAGATATGATCGAAAAAAGCAACGAAAAAGAATGATTTTAGCGAAATTTGCATTTTTATCCCTTTTATTTCCTTAATATTTGTAATTTTCTTGAGATATGTTCAAAAAAAGCAACGAAAACGACAATTTTAACGTAATTTCAATTCTGTCCCCTTTTTTTCCAAAATTTTCGTCATTTTCTTGAGATGTGATCGAAAAAAGAAACGTAAACGGATAATTTTTGCGGAATTTCAATTTTTGTCCCCTTTTTTTCCTTAATTTCCGTCATTTTCTTCAGATATGATCGAAAAAAGCAACGAAAACGGATAATTTTAGCGAAATTTCAATATTTATCCCCTTTTTTCCTTTATTTTCGTAATTTTCCTGAGATATGATCGAAAAAAGTAACGAATTTGAAAATTTTAGCAAAACTTCATTTTCATCCCCTTTTTTTCCTTAACTTCCGTCATTTTCTTGAGATATGATCGAAAAAAGCAACGAAAACGACAATTTTAGCGTAATTTCAATATTTGTCCCCTTTTTTGCCTAAATATTCGTCATTTTCTTGAGATATGATGGAAAAAAGAAACGTAAACGAATAATGTTAGCGGAATTTCAATTTTTGTCCCCTTGTTTTCCTTAATTTCCGTCATTTTCTTGAGAGATGAATGAAAAAAGAAACGAAAGCGGATAATCTTAGCGAAATTTCAATTTTTATCCCCTTTATTTCTTTAATTTTTGTAATTTTCTTGAGTTCTGATCATAAAAACCACGAAAGCGATAATTTTAGCGCAATTTCCATTTTTTTCCTCTTTTTTTCCTAAATTTTCGTCATTTTCTAGAGATATGATCGAAAAAAGCAACGCAAACGGATAATTTTAGCGGAATTTCGATTTTTGTCCTTTTTTTCCCTAAATTTCCTAAATTTTCTTGAGATATGATCGAAAAAAGTAACGTAAACGGATAATTTTGGAGGAATTTCAATTTTTCTCCCCTTCTATTCCTTAATTTTCGGAATTTTCTTGAGATATGATCGAAAAAAGCAACGAAAACGGATAATTTTAGCGAAATATAAATTTTTCCTATAATTTTTCTTTATCTTTCGTCTTTTACTCAAGATATGATCGAAAACCAACGATAACGGATAATTCTAGCGAAATTTTAATCTTTTATCTCTATTTCGTCTTAATTTTTTCTCATTTTATCGAGATATGATCTAAAAAAGCAACAGAAATGGATAATTTTAACGATATTTCAATCTTAATTCTGTATTTTTCTTTATTTTTCATCATTTTATCGAGATTTGATCGAAAGAATTAACGAAAACGGAGTATTAAAGCGAAATTTCAATTTTGTTCCCCTGTATCACCTTTATATTCGTCATTTATTCGAGAAATTATCGAAAAAGCAACGTAAACGGATAATTTTAGCAAAATTTCCTTTTTTCTCCTCTATTTTGAATAAATTTTCGAAATATCATCGAGATATGATCGTAGAAAGCAACGAAAACGGATAATTTTAGCAAAATATAAATTCTTTTCCTATAAACTGTCTTTATTTTCAGTCATTTTATCGAGATATGATCAAAAAAAGCAATGAAAACGGATAATTTTAGCAAAATAACAATTTTTTTTCCTCTTTTATGTCTTCAATTTTCGTCATTTCTTCGAGACATGATCGAAAATATCAACAAAAATGGATACTTTTAGCGATATTTCAATGTTTATTCTCTATTTTCTCTTTTTTTCATTATTTTATCTTGATTTGATCGATAAGATCAACGAAAACGTAGTATTTAAACGAAATTTCAATTTTCTTCCTCTTTTCTCCTCTATTTTCGCTTTTATTGAGATATGATCGTAAAAAGCATCAAAAACGGCTCATTTTAGCAAAAGATAAATTTTTCCTCAAAAATGTCTTTATTTTCAGTCATTTTACCGAGATATGATCGAAAAAGCAACGAAAACGGATAATTTTAGATAAATTTCAATTTTTTTCTTTTATTTTGTCTTTAATTTTCGTCATTTTTACGAGATATGTAAACAAAAGGCAACGAAAATGGATAAATTTAGCGATATTTAAATCTTTATACTCTATTTTGTCTTTATTTTTCATCATTTTATCAGGATCTGATCGTAAAAAGCAACGAAAACTGATGATTTTAGCAAAATTTCAATTTTTACGTCTATATCGACCCCGAAGGTCGACTCCAAGAGGTTAACTGCAGGATATCGACTCCCGGAGGTCAACTCCGTGATGTTTACTCCGGGAGGTCGACTCCGCGTGACTATCGATCTATTACCCAAGGTCGACGACCTGAGGTCGATGGCCCGAGGTCGATGACCCTAGGTCGATGACCCCAGGTCGATGACCCCAGGTCGATGACCCAAGGTCGATGACCAGAGGTCGATGACCCGAGGTCGATGACCCGAGGTGGATGACCCGAGGTCGATGTCTTGAGGTTGATGACCCGAGGTCGATGACCCGAGGTCGATGACCCGAAGTCGATGACCCGAGGTCGACGACCCGAGGTCGATGACCCGAGGTCGATGACCCGAGGTCGATGACCCAAGGTCGATGACCCGAGGCCGATGACCCGAGGTCGATGACCCGAGGTGGATCACCCAAAGTCGATGACCCAAGGTCGATGACCCGAGGTCGATGACCCGAGGTCGATGATCCGAGGTCGATGATCCGAGGTCGATCTACCGAGGTCGATCTATAGGAGTAGACCTCGTGGAGTCGACCTCCCAGAGTTGATTTCCCGGAATCGAACTCCCGGAGGCGACCTCCCGGAGTCGACCTATCGGAGTCTTCCTCCTGGAGTCTGCCTCCCGGAGTCGACATTCTGGATTTGAACTCCCGGAGTCGACCTATCGGAGTCTTCCTCCCGGGGTCAACCTCCCGGAGTCAACATACCGGAGTCGACCTCCCGGAGTCGATTTCCCGGAATCGAACTCCCGGAGGCTACCTCCCGGAGTCGACCTCCCGGAATCGACCTATCGGAGTCTTCCTCCCGGAGTCGACATTCTGGATTCGAACTCCCGGAGTCGACCTATCGGAGTCTTCCTCCCAGGCGTCGACCTCCCGGAGTTAACATCCCGGAGTCGACCTTTTGGAGTTTTTCTCCCGGAGTTGAACTCCTGGAGTCGACATTCTGGATTCGAACTCCCGGAGTTGACCTATCGGAGTCTTCCTCCTGGAGTTGACCTCTCGGAGTCAACATCCCGGAGTCGACCTCCAGGAGTCGACATCCTGGAGTCGACCTATCGGAGTTTTCCTCCCGGAGTCGAACTCCTGGAGTCGACCTCCCGGAGTCGATCTCCGTTTATCGACCTTGAGTCATTGACTTTGTGTGATCAACCTCGGGTCTTTTACCTCTTGTCATCGACCTCGGGTCATTGTTCTCTGGTCATCGACCTCGAGTATTCGACCTTGGGACAAGGACCTTGGGTCATCGACTTCGAGTCAACGAGCACAGGTCAACGACCTCTGGTCAACATAATATCGATATAAGCAACAAATGGAATATTTGTATGGATTTTTTTTATTTTCGCTCTCGTTCAGCAAATGTGATCGAGATATGATCTAAAAAATCGTTAAAAGCAACGAAAACGGATAATTTTAGCGAAGTTTCAATTTTTATCCCCTTTTTTTCCTTTTATTTCGTAATTTTCTTGAGATATGATCGAAAAAAGAAACGAAAATGGCTAATTTTAGCGAAATTTCAATTTATACCCGCTTTTTTTCCTTAAATTTCGTAATATTCTTGAGATATGATCGAAAAAAGCAACGAAAGCGAATAATTGAAGCGAAATTTTCATTTTTATCCCCTTTATTTCCTTACTTTTCGTAATTTTCTTGAGATACGATCGAAAAAAGCAACGTAAACGGATAAATTTAGCGAAATTTCAATTTTTATCCCCAATTTTTCCTTAACATCCGTCATTTTCTAGAGATAAGATCGAAAAAAGCAACGAAAACGACAATTTTAGCGTAATTTCAATTTTTGTCCCCTTTTTATCCTAAATTTTCGTCATTTTCTTGAGGTACGATCGAAAAAAGCAACGTAAACGGATAATTTTAGTGGAATTTCAATTTTTGTCCCCTTTTTTCCTTAAATTCCGTCATTTACTTAAGATATGATCGTTAAAAGCAACGAAAACGGTAAATTTTAGTGAAATTTCAATTTTTATCCCCTTTTTTTCCTTATGTGTCGTAATTTTCTTGAGATATGATCGAAAAAAGAAACGAAAATGGATAATTTTAGCGAAATTTCAATTTTTATCCCCTTTTTTCCTTAATTTCCGTCATTTTCTTGAGATATGATCGAAAAAAGCAACGAAAAAGAATGATTTTATCGAAATTTGTATTTTTATCCCTTTTATTTCCTTAATTTTAGTAATTTTCTTGAGATATGTTCAAAAAAAGCAACGAAAACGACAATTTTAACGTAATTTCAATTTTTGTCCCCTTTTTTTCCTAAATTTTCGTCATTTTCTTGAGATGTGATCGAAAAAAGAAACGTAAACGGATAATTTTTGCGGAATTTCAATTTTTGTCCCCTTTTTTTCCTTAATTTCCGTCATTTTCTTGAGATATGATCGAAAAAAGCAACGAAAACGGATAATTTTAGCGAAATTTCAATATTTATCCCCTTTTTTTCCTTTATTTTCGTAATTTTCCTGAGATATGATCGAAAAAAGTAACGAATTTGAAAATTTTAGCAAAATTTCAATTTTCATCCCCTTTTTTTCCTTAACTTCCGTCATTTTCTTGAGATATGATCGAAAAAAGCAACGAAAACGACAATTTTAGCGTAATTTCATTATTTGTCCCCTTTTTTTCCTAAATATTCGTCATTTTCTTGAGATATGATCGAAAAAAGCAACGTACATCTACATCTACATCTACATCTACATTAATACCCTACAAGCCGCCTTTCGGCGTGTGGCAGGGGCTGTAAACACCAGTTGAATCTAAATTACTTCCTTATTCGATTATTGTCACGTATTGTTCGCGGAAAGAATGAATCTCTAAAACGATTCGTCCTAGCATCTATTTCTCTTAACTTACGGTCATTATCGGATCGACCGACGTAGCAGGGGGGTTGCATGATACCGATTGTATCTTTGGAAAATGTAGTTTCCCTGAATTTATTAAGCAATCGCAGCCTAGCTTCCAATCTCCTTTCTTTCAAGGATTCCCAACCTACGTCTGAGAGCATTTTTGTAACGCTTGCTTTTTTATCGTAGCATTTCTTAACAAAACGAACCGCTTTACGCTGCACTTTCTCGAGTTCGCGAGTACACGTTTCATCCGCCGGATCCCATATACTTGCCGCATATTCCAGAAGGGGTCTGACCAAGGTAAAATAACATCGCTTTCTCACCTTTTCGTCGCATTTACCGACAATACGCTTTACAAAGCCAAGCCTTTTACTTGCTTTGCCGCAGATTTTTCGAATATGCGTGCTCCAATTTAAGTTATTAGTAATGTTGATCCCGAGATATTTAACTGAATCTACTACTTTGATACTAATTCCATTAATTTTGTATGGGTGATTTGGACGCATTTTTTTCTTTTCGAAGAAATTAACTACGGAGCATTTACTTACGTTAATATCTAATTCCCATTTTTCGCACCACCTTTGGATGAGGACTAAATCGTTTGAGAGAGATGTCCGGTCTTCCTCGTTTGTTATTTCCCTATATATAACCGAGTCATCCGCAAATATCCTCACATTACTAACTATCTCGTCACTCAAGTCATTGATATAAATAAGGAAAAGAAGAGGTCCAATTACACTGCCTTGAGGTACGCCAGAGGTAACTTTGACTCTATTTGAGCTAACGCCATCCAGCACAACTTGTTGTTCCCTCTCGTAGAGAAAATCCTTAACCCAGTCGACTACTTCCTTGTTAATGCCCGCTAGTTTTAGTTTGTAAATTAGTTTGTAGTGGGGGACTCTATCGAATGCTTTTTTGAAATCTAGGAATATAGCGTCCACTTCCTTTTTACTTTCGGCGGACTTTAAGATATCGTGTACAAATAGAGCAAGTTGGGTTTCACATGATCGGGACTTACGAAAACCATGCTGGTTTGCGTCGAGGAATTCATTTCTATCTAAAAATCCCATGAGTGAGCTTACGACGATATGTTCCATTACCTTTCCGGACAGCGAAGTTAATGATATGGGTCTATAATTTCCTGGGTCCTCCTTTAATCCGCTTTTGTAAACAGGAGTAATATTAGCTAATTTCCAATCGGATGGGACCCTACCTTCATTTATCGATATACAAAATATAATTTTGAGATAAGGGGCGACGCTTTCTGCCAGTTCTTTAAGCACTCTTGCTGGGATGCCTTCTGGCCCTGGCGACTTATTTGGCTTAATTTTGCGTAATATTTTAACTATACCGTCTGTCGTAAACGTTATATTTGGCATGGAATCCAGTATATTAACCTTAGGGAGGATCTCTATGTTACAATCTGATGTGAATACGCTTTGGTAAAATTCGTTTAGAATATTCGCTTTCCTCTTCGAATCGCAAGTAATGTTACCTTCGATATCCCTTATCGAGCTCACTGTTTGAATCTTTCCCTGTACCTCTCTAACGTAGGACCAGAAAGCTTTAGGGTCTTCCTCTAAACATTCCCCAAGTATTTTCTTTTTAAAGTTGCTGTGGGCGTTTCGCATAGCTCTCTTGGTGTCGCATTTTGCTTTCTTGTGCTTTTCTAGTAATAGTGATCGTGGTGGATTTGGAACAAGCTGATCTATTCCCTTAAAAGCCTTTACTTTTCCGTGCAAATCTCTTTGTTTGCGGAGAGCCCTTCTAACCTCTTTATCGTACCATCTGGGCTCGCAATCATTTTTAGAGTATTTCGAAGGTATATACAAATCTATATATTTATGCATTATCTCCACGAATGATTTCCATGTATCCTCAGTGTTATTGTTGCTTACGCGCGACATAAATTAATTAAAATCGGTAGTTAGTTTTACGTTAAATTCCTCGAATTTGGCCCTGGAAGTAACGTAACGTAAACGAATAATGTTAGCGGAATTTCAATTTTTGTCCCCTAGTTTTCCTTAATTTCCGTCCTTGAGATATGAATGAAAAAAGAAACGAAAGCGGATAATCTTAGCGAAATTTCAATTTTTATCCCCTTTATTTCTTTAATTTTCGTAATTTTCTTGAGTTATGATCATAAAAACCACGAAAGCGACAATTTTAGCGCAATTTCCATTTTTTTCCCCTTTTTTTCCTATATTTTTGTCATTTTCTAGAGATATGATCGAAAAAAGTAACGTAAACGGATAATTTTGGAGGAATTTCAATTTTTCTCCCCTTCTATTCCTTAATTTTCGGCATTTTCTTAAGATATGATCGAAAAAAGCAACGAAAACAGATAATTTTAGCGAAATATCAATTTTTCCTATATTTTTTCTTTATCTTTCGTCTTTTACTCAAGATATGATCGAAAACCAACGATAACGGATAATTCTAGCGAAATTTCAATCTTTTATCTCTATTTTGTCTTAATTTTTTCTCATTTTATCGAGATATGATCTAAAAAAGCAACAAAAATGGATAATTTTAACGATATTTCAATCTTTATTCTGTATTTTGTCTTTATTTTTCATCATTTTATCGAGATTTTATCGAAATAATCAACGAAAACGGAGTATTTAAGCGAAATTTCAATTTTGTTCCCCTGTATCACCTTTATATTCGTCATTTATTCGAGAAATTATCGAAAGAGCAACGTAAACGGATAATTTTAGCAAAATTTCCTTTTTTCTCCTCTATTTTGAATAAATTTTCGAAATATCATCGAGATATGATCGTAGAAAGCAACGAAAACGGATAATTTTAGCAAAATATAAATTCTTTTCCTATAAACTGTCTTTATTTTCAGTCATTTTATCGAGATACGATCAAAAAAAGCAATGAAAACGGATAATTTTAGCAAAATAACAATTTTTTTTCCTCTTTAATGTCTTCAATTTTCGTCATTTCTTCGAGACATGATCGAAAATATCAACAAAAATGGATACTTTTAGCGATATTTCAATGTTTATTCTCTATTTTGTCTTTTTTTCATTATTTTATCTTGATTTGATCGATAAGATCAACAAAAACGTAGTATTTAAACGAAATTTCAATTTTCTTCCTCTTTTCTCCTCTATTTTCGCTTTTATTGAGATATGATCGTAAAAAGCATCAAAAACGGCTCATTTTAGCAGAAGATAAATTTTTTCCTCAAAAATGTCTTTATTTTCAGTCATTTTACCGAGATATGATCGAAAAAGCAACGAAAACGGATAATTTTAGACAAATTTAAATTTTTTTCTTTTATTTTGTCTTTAATTTTCGTCATTTTTACGAGATATATTCACAAAAGGCAACGAAAATGAATAAATTTAGCGATATTTAAATCTTTATACTCTAGTTTGTCTTTATTTTTCATCATTTTATCAGGATCTGATCGTAAAAAGCAACGAAAACTGATGATTTTAGCAAAATTTCAATTTTTACCTCTATATCGACCCCGAAGGTCGACTCCAAGAGGTTAACTGCAGGATATCGACTCCCGGAGGTCAACTCCGAGATGTTTACACCGGGAGGTCGACTCCGGGTGACTAACGATCTATTACCCAAGGTCGACGACCTGAGGTCGATGGCCCGAGGTAGATGACCCTAGGTCGATGACCCCAGGTCGATGACCCCAGGTCGATGACCCAAGGTCGATAACCAGAGGTCGATGACCCGAGGTGGATGACCCGAGGTGGATGACCCAAGGTCGATGACCTGAGGTCGATGACCCGAGGTCGATGACCCGAGGTCGATGACCCGAGGTCGATGACCCGAGGTCGATGACCCGAGGTCGACGACCCGAGGCCGATGACCCGAGGTCGATGACCCGAGGTTGATGACCCGAGGTCGATGACCCAAGGTTGATGACCCGAGGTCGATGACCCGAGGTCGATGATCCGAGGTCGATGATCCGAGGTCGATGATCCGAGGTCGATCTACCGAGGTCGATCTATAGGAGTACACCTCGTGGAGTCGACCTCCCGGAGTCGATTTCCCGGAATCGAACTCCCGGAGTCGACCTATCGGAGTCTTCCTCCCGGTGTCGACCTCCCGGAGTCGACATTCTTGATTCGAACTCCCGGAGTCGACCTGTCGGAGTATTCCTCCCGGAGTCGACCTCCCGGAGTTAACATCCCGGGGTCGACCTATCGGAGTTTTCCTCCCGGTCGAACTCCTGGAGTCGACATTCTGGATTCGAACTCCCGGAGTTGACCTATCGGAGTCTTCCTCCTGGAGTTGACCTCCCGGAGTCAACATCCCGGAGTCGACCTCCAGGAGTCGACATCCTGGAGTCGACCTATCGGAGTTTTCCTCCCGGGGTCGAACTCCTGGAGTCGACCTCCCGGAGTCGATCTCCGTTTATCGACCTTGAGTCATTGACTTTGTGTCATCAACCTCGGGTCTTTTACCTCTTGTCATCGATTTTACTTTCCGTCCTTGAGATATGAATGAAAAAAGAAACGAAAGCGGATAATCTTAGAGAAATTTCAATTTTTATTCCCTTTATTTCCTTAAGTTTCGTAATTTTCTTGAGTTATGATCATAAAAACCACGAAAGCGACAATTTAAGCGTAATTTCCATTTTTTTTCCCCTTTTTTTTCTAAATTTTCGTCATTTTCTAGAGATATGATGGAAAAAAGCAACGTAAACGGATAATTTTAGCGGAATTTCGATTTTTGTCCTTTTTTTTCCTAAATTTCCTACATTTTCTTGAGATATGATCGAAAAAAGTAACGTAAACAGATAATTTTGGCGGAATTTCAATTTTTCTCCCCTTCTATTCCTTAATTTACGGCATTTTCTTTAGATATGATCGAAATAAGCAACGAAAAAGGATAATTTTAGCAAAATTTCAATTTTTATCCCCTTTTTTTCCTGAATTTCCGGCATTTTCTTGAGATATGATCGAAAAAAGCAACGAAAGCGAATAATGTAAGCGAAATTTCATTTTTTCCCCTCTATTTTGCCCTTAATTTTCCTCATTTATTGGGAAATGACCAAGGAAAGCAACAAAAACGAATAATTTTAGCGAAATTTCCATTTATTTCTTTTTTTTTCCTAAAGTTTCCCCCTTTTATCAAGATTTTATTGAAAAAATGAACAAAAACAAATGATTTTAAAAAATTTTCAATTTTTTTCCTCTTTTTTTTCCTTAATTTTTACTCATTTTATCGAGAAAATATTGAAAAAAGCAACAAAATTGGATAATTTTAGCGAAATTTCAATTTTTTTCACTTAATTTTCCCCTTTTTATCGAGATATTATGGAAAAAAGCAACAAAAAAGAATAATGTTTGCAAAATTTTGATTTTTATCCTCTTTTTTTCCTTAATTTTAGCTCATTTGGTCGAGATATTATCGAGAAAAGCCACAAAAACGAATCATTTTTGGCAAAATTTAAATTTTTTTCCTTTTTTTCCTCAATTCTCCTCATTTTACCGAGATATGACCAAAAAAACAAAAAAAATGGAATAAATTTAGCGAAATTTCAATTTTTTTTTCTCTTTGTCTTCCTAAATTTTCCTAATTTTATCGAGATATTAAAGAAAAAAGCAACAAAAACGAATAATTTTAGCGAAATTTCAAGTTTTTTCCTTAATTTTCCTCAATATATCGTGATATGACTGAAAAAGGAACAAAAACGAATAATTGTATCGAAATTTCATTTTTTTTCCTCTTTTTTGCCCTTAATTTTCCTCATTTTAATGAGATATGACCATAGAAAGCAACAAGAAGGAATAATTTTAGCGAAATTTCAATTTTTTCCGCTATTTTTTCCTTAATTTTCCCTTTTTTTATCGAGATATTATCGAAAATAGCAACAAAATTGAATAATTTTGGAAGAATTTCAATTTTTTTCCTCTTTTTCTCATAAATTTTTACTCATTTTATCGAGATATTATGGAAAAGAGCAACAAAATGGAAAAAAATTAGCAAAATTTCAATTTTTATCCTCTTTTTATCCCTTAACATTCCTCATTTTATTGAGATATGACAATAGAAAGCAACAAAAACGAATAATTTTAGCAAAATTGAAAATTTTTTCCTCTTTTTTTCCTTAATTTTCCAAATATTATCGAGATATGACCCAAAAAAAGCAAAAAAATAAAAAAATTTTAGCAAAATTTAAATTTTTCTCTTCTTTTCCTTAACTGTCGTCATTTTTTTGAGATATGATCGAAAATAGCAACGAAAACGGATAATTTTAGCTAAATTTCAATTTTTATCCCCTTTTTTTCCTGAATTTCCGGTATTTTCTTGAGATATGATCGAAAAAAGCAACGAAAGCGAATAATTTAAGCGAAATTTTCATTTTTATCCCCATTATTTCCTTAATTTTCGTAATTTTCTTGAGATACGATCGAAAAAAGCAACGAAAACGGATAATTTTAGCTAAATTTCAATTTTTCTACCCTTCTTTTCCATATGTTTCGAAATTTTCTTTAGATATAATCGAAAAAAGCAATGAAAACTAAAATTTAAGAGTGATTTCATTTTTGATCCCATTTTTTCATAAATTTTTGTCATTTTCTTGAGATATGATCTAAAAAAGTAACGAAAACGGATAAATTTTGCAAAATTTCAATTTTTATCCCCTTTATTTCCTTAATTTTCGTAATTTTCTTGTTATATGATCATAAAAACCACGAAAGCGACAATTTAAGCGTAATTTCCATTTTTTTTCCCCTTTTTTTTCTAAATTTTCGTCATTTTCTAGAGATATGATGGAAAAAAGCAACGTAAACGGATAATTTTAGCGGAATTTCGATTTTTGTCCTTTTTTTTCCTAAATTTCCTACATTTTCTTGTGATATGATCGAAAAAAGTAACGTAAACGGATAATTATGGCGGAATTTCAATTTTTCTCCCCTTCTATTCCTTAATTTTCGGAATTTTCTTGAGATATGATCGAAAAAAGCAACGAAAAGGATAATTTTAGAGCAATATCAATTTTTTTCCCCTTCTTTTACTTAATTTTCGTAATTTTCTTGAGATATGATCGAAAAAATCAACGAAAACGGAAAATTTTAGCGAAATTTCAATTTTTGTCCCCTTTTTTCCTTAATTTTCGTCATTTTCTTGAGATATGATCGAAAAAAGTAAGGAATACGGATAATTTTTCGAAATTTTAATATTTATCCCATTGATTACCATTATTTTCCTAATTTTCTTGAGATATGATCGAAAAAAGGAACGAAATTGACCATTTTAGAGTAATTTCATTTTTGTCTCCTTTTTTCCTTAATTTTCGTCATTTTCTTGAGATATGATCGAAAAAAGCAACGAAAACGGATGATTTTAGTGAAATTTTAATTTTTATCCCCTTTATTTCCTTAATTTTCGTAATTTTCTTGATATACGATCGAAAACAGCAACGTAAACGGATAATTTTAGCGGAATTTCAATTTTTATCCCCTTTTTTTCCGTAATTTCCGTAATTTTCTTGAGATATGATCGTGAAAAGCAACGAAAACCGATAATTGTAGCGAAATTTCAATTTTTATCCCATATTTTTCCTTAAATTTCGTAATTTTCTTGAGATATGATCGAAAAAAGAAACGAAAATGGATAATTTTAGAGAAATTTCAATTTTTATCCCCTTTCTTTCATTAATTTTCTTGAGAAATGATCGAAAAAACTAACGAAAACGGATGATTTTAGTGAAATTTTAATTTTTATCCCCTTTATTTCCTTAATTTTTGTAATTTTCTTGATATACGATCGAAAAAAGCAACGTAAACGGATAATTTTAGCGGAATTTCAATTTTTCTCCCCTTCTATTCCTTAGTTTACGGCATTTTCTTGAGATATGATCGAAATAAGCAACGAAAAAGGATAATTTTAGCAAAATTTCAATTTTTATCCCCTTTTTTTCCTGAATTTCCGGCATTTTCTTGAGATGTGATCGAAAAAAGCAACGAAAGCGAATAATGTAAGCGAAATTTTCATTTTTATCACCTTTATTTCCTTAATATTCGTAATTTTCTTGAGATGTGATCGTTAAAAGCAACGAAAACGGATACTTTTAGCGAAATTTCAATTTTTATCCCCTTTTTTTCCTTATATTTCGTAATTTTCTTGAGATATGATCAAAAAAGGCAACGAAAAAGAATAATTTTAGAGAAATTTGCATTTTTATGCCTTTTATTTCCTTAATTTTTGTAATTTTCTTGAGATATGTTCAAAAAAAGCAACGAAAACGACAATTTTAGCGTAATTTCAATTTTTGACCCCTTTTTTTCCTAAATTTTCGTCATTTTCTTGAGATGTGATCGAAAAAAGTAACGAATATCAAAATTTTAGCAAAATTTCAATTTTCATCCCCTTTTTTTCCTTAACTTCCGTCATTTTGTTTGAGATATGATCGAAAAAAGCACCGAAAATGACAATTTTAGCGTAATTTCAATATTTGTCCCCTTTTTTTCCTAAATATACGTCATTTTTTTGAGATATGATCGAAAAAAGCAATGTAAACGAAAAATGTTAGCGGAATTTCAATTTTTGTCCCCTTGTTTTCCTTAATTTCCGCCATTTTCTTGAGATATGAATGAAAAAAGAAACGAAAACGGATAATCTTAGAGAAATTTCAATTTTTATCCCCTTTATTTCCTTAATTTTCGTAATTTTCTTGTGATATGATCATAAAAACCACGAAAGCGACAATTTAAGCGTAATTTCCATTTTTTTCCCCCTTTTTTTTCTAAATTTTCGTCATTTTCTAGAGATATGATGGAAAAAAGCAACGTAAACAGATAATTTTGGCGGAATTTCAATTTTTCTCCCCTTCTATTCCTTAATTTACGGCATTTTCTTGAGATATGATCGAAATAAGCAACGAAAAAGGATAATTTTAGCAAAATTTCAATTTTTATCCCCTTTTTTTCCTGAATTTCCGGCATTTTCTTGAGATATGATCGGAAAAAGCAACGAAAGCGAATAATGTAAGCGAAATTTTCATTTTTATCCCCTTTATTTCCTTAATTTTCGTAATTTTCTTGAGATACGATCGAAAAAAGCAACGTAAACGGATAATTTTAGCGGAATTTCAATTTTTATCCCCTTTTTTTCCGTAATTTCCGTAAATTTCTTGAGAAATGATCGTGAAAAGCAACGAAAACCGATAATTTTAGCTATATTTCAATTTTTATCCCCTTTTTTTCCTTAAACTTCGTAATTTTCTTGAGATATGATCGAAAAAAGAAACGAAAATGGATAATTTTAGAGAAATTTCAATTTTTATCCCCTTTATTTCATTAATTTTCGTAATTTTCTTGAGATATGTTCGAAAAAAGCAACGAAAACGACAATTTTAGCGGAATTTCAATTTCTGTCCCCTTTTTTTCCAAAATTTTCGTCATTTTCTTGAGGTACGATCGAAAAAAGCAACGTTAACGGATAATTTTAGTGGAATTTCAATTTTTACCCCTTTTTTTCCTTAAATTCCGTCATTTACTTGAGATATGATCGTTAAAAGCAACGAAAACGGATAATTTTAGCGAAATTTCAATTTTTATCCCTTTTTTTTCCTTATATTTCGTAATTTTCTTGAGATATGATCGAAAAAAGAAACGAAAATGGATAATTTTAGCGCAATTTCAATTTTTATCCCCTTTTTCCTTAACTTCCGTCATTTTCTTGAGATATGATCGAAAAAAGCAACGAAAACGACAATTTTAGCGTAATTTCAATTTTTATCCCCTCTATTTCCTTAATTTCCTCCATTTTCTTGAGATATGAATGAAAAAAGAAACGAAAGCGGATAATCTTAGCGAAATTTCAATTTTTATCCCCTTTTTTTCCTTAATTTTCGTAATTTTCTTGAGATATGATCATAAAAACCATGAAAGCGACAATTTTAGCGTAATTTCCATTTTTTTCCTAAATTTTCGTCATTTTCTAGAGATATGATGGAAAAAAGCAACGTAAACGGATAATTTTAGCGGAATTTCGATTTTTGTCCTTTTTTTTCCTAAATTTCCTACATTTTCTTGTGATATGATCGAAAAAAGTAACGTAAACGGATAATTATGGCGGAATTTCAATTTTTCTCCCCTTCTATTCCTTAATTTTCGTAATTTTCTTGAGATATGATCGAAAAAATCAACGAAAACGGAAAATTTTAGCGAAATTTCAATTTTTGTCCCCTTTTTTCCTTAATTTTCGTCATTTTCTTGAGATATGATCGAAAAAAGTAAGGAAAACGGATAATTTTTCGAAATTTTAATATTTATCCCATTGATTACCATTATTTTCCTAATTTTCTTGAGATATGATCGAAAAAAGGAACGAAATTGACCATTTTAGAGTAATTTCATTTTTGTCTCCTTTTTTCCTTAATTTTCGTCATTTTCTTGAGATATGATCGAAAAAAGCAACGAAAACGGATGATTTTAGTGAAATTTTAATTTTTATCCCCTTTATTTCCTTAATTTTCGTAATTTTCTTGATATACGATCGAAAACAGCAACGTAAACGGATAATTTTAGCGGAATTTCAATTTTTATCCCCTTTTTTTCCGTAATTTCCGTAATTTTCTTGAGATATGATCGTGAAAAGCAACGAAAACCGATAATTGTAGCGTAATTTCAATTTTTATCCCATATTTTTCCTTAAATTTCGTAATTTTCTTGAGATATGATCGAAAAAAGAAACAAAAATGGATAATTTTAGAATATTTCAATTTTAACCCCTTTTTTTCCTTAATTTCCGTCATTTTCTTGAGATATGATCGAAAAAAGAAACGAAAATGGATAATTTTAGAGAAATTTCAATTTTTATCCCCTTTCTTTCATTAATTTTCTTGAGAAATGATCGAAAAAACTAACGAAAACGGATGATTTTAGTGAAATTTTAATTTTTATCCCCTTTATTTCCTTAATTTTTGTAATTTTCTTGATATACGATCGAAAAAAGCAACGTAAACGGATAATTTTAGCGGAATTTCAATTTTTCTCCCCTTCTATTCCTTAGTTTACGGCATTTTCTTGAGATATGATCGAAATAAGCAACGAAAAAGGATAATTTTAGCAAAATTTCAATTTTTATCCCCTTTTTTTCCTGAATTTCCGGCATTTTCTTGAGATATGATCGAAAAAAGCAACGAAAGCGAATAATGTAAGCGAAATTTTCATTTTTATCACCTTTATTTCCTTAATTTTCGTAATTTTCTTGAGATATGATCGAAAAAAGCAACGAAAAGGATAATTTTAGAGCAATATCAATTTTTTTCCCCTACTTTTACTTAATTTTCGTAATTTTCTTGAGATATGATCGACAAAAGCAACGAAAACGGAAAATTTAAGCGAAATTTCAATTTTTGTCCCCTTTTTTCCTTAATTTTCGTCATTTTCTTGAGATATGATCGAAAAAAGCAAGGAAAACGGATAATTTTTTGAAATTTTTATTTTTATCCCATTGATTTCCTTTATGTTCCTAATTTTCTTGAGATATGATCGAAAAAAGGAACGAAATTGACCATTTTAGAGTAATTTCATTTTTGTCTCCTTTTTTCCTTAATTTTCGTCATTTTTTGAGATATGATCGAAAAAAGCAACGAAAACGGATGATTTTAGTGAAATTTTAATTTTGATCCCCTTTATTTCCTTAATTTTCGTAATTTTCTTGATATACGATCGAAAAAAGCAACGTAAACGGATAATTTTAGCGGAATTTCAATTTTTATCCCCTTTTTTTCCGTAATTTCCGTCATTTTCTTGAGATATGATCGTTAAAAGCAACGAAAACGGATACTTTTAGCGAAATTTCAATTTTTATCCCCTTTTTTACTTTATATTTCGTAATTTTCTTGAGATCTGATCGAAAAAAGAAACGAAAATGGATAATTTTAGCGAAATTTCAATTTTAATCCCCTTTTTTTCCTTAATTTCCTTTTTTTTCTTGAGATATGATCCAAAAAAGGCAACGAAAAAGAATAATTTTAGCGAAATTTGCATTTTTTTCACTTTTATTTCCTTAATTTTTCTAATTTTCTTGAGATATGTTCAAAAAAAGCAACGAAAACGACAATTTTAGCGTAATTTCAATTTTTGACCCCTTTTTTTCCTAAATTTTCGTCATTTTCTTGAGATGTGATCGAAAAAAGTAACGAATTTGAAAATTTTAGCAAAGTTTCAATTTTCATCCCCTTTTTTTCCTTAACTTCCGTCATTTTGTTTGAGATATTGTCGAAAAAAGCAACGAAAACGACATTTTTAGCGTAATTTCAATATTTGTCCCCTTTTTTTCCTAAATATTCGTCATTTTCTTGAGATATGATCGAAAAAAGCAACGTAAACGAATAATGTTAGCGGAATTTCAATTTTTGTCCCTTTGTTCTCCTTAATTTCCGCCTTTTTCTTGAGATATGAATGAAAAAAGAAACGAAAGCGGATAATCTTAGAGAAATTTCAATTTTTATCCCCTTTATTAACTTAATTTTCGTAATTTTCTTGTGATATGATCATAAAAACCACGAAAGCGACAACTTTAGCGTAATTTCCATTATTTTTCCCTTTTTTTTCCTAAATTTTCGTCATTTTCTAGAGATATGATCGAAAAAAGAAACGAAAATGGATAATTTTAGCGCAATTTCAATTTTTATCCCCTTTTTTCCTTAACTTCCGTCATTTTCCTGAGATATGATCGAAAAAAGCAACGAAAACGACAATTTTAGCGTAATTTCAATTTTTATCCCCTTTATTTCCTTAATTTCCGCCATTTTCTTGAGATATGAATGAAAAAAGAAACGAAAGCGGATAATCTTAGCGAAATTTCAATTTTTATCCCCTTTATTTCCTTAATTTTCGTAATTTTCTTGAGATATGATCATAAAAACCATGAAAGCGACAATTTTAGAGTAATTTCCATTTTTTTCCTAAATTTTCGTCATTTTATAGAGATATGATGGAAAAAAGCAACGTAAACGGATAATTTTAGCGGAATTTCGATTTTTGTCCTTTTTTTCCTGAATTTCCTACATTTTCTTGTGATATGATCGAAAAAAGTAACGTAAACGGATAATTTTGGCGGAATTTCAATTTTTCTCCCCTTCTATTCCTTAATTTTCGGCATTTTCTTGAGATATGATCGAAAAAAGCAACGAAAAGGATAATTTTAGAGCAATATAATTTTTTTCCCCTTCTTTTACTTAATTTTCGTAATTTTCTTGAGATATAATCGAAAAAAGCAACCAAAACGGAAAATTATAGCGAAATTTCAATTTTTGTCCCCAGTTTTCCTTAATTTTCGTCATTTTCTTGAGATATGATCGAAAAAAGCAAGGAAAACGGATAATTTTTTGAAATTTTAATATTTATCCCATTGATTTCCTTTATTTTCCTAATTTTCTTGAGATATGATCGAAAAAAGCAACGAAAACGGAAAATTATAGCGAAATTTCATATTTGTCTCCTCTTTTCCTTAATTTTCGTCATTTTCTTGAGATATGATCGAAAAAAGCAACGAAAACGGATGATTTTAGTGAAATTTTAATTTTGATCCCCTTTATTTCCTTAATTTTCGTAATTTTCTTGATATACGATCGAAAAAAGCAACGTAAACGGATAATTTTAGCGGAATTTCAATTTTTATCCCCTTTTTTTCCGTAATTTCCGTCATTTTCTTGAGATATGATCGTGAAAAGCAACGAAAACCGATAATTTTAGCGAAATTTCAATTTTTATCCAATTTTTTTCCTTAAATTTCGTAATTTTCTTGAGATATGATCGAAAAAAGAAACAAAAATGGATAATTTTAGCATATTTCAATTTTATCCCCTTTTTTTCCTTAATTTCCGTCATTTTCTTGAGATATGATCGAAAAAAGAAACGAAAATGGATAATTTTAGAGAAATTTCAATTTTTATCCCCTTTATTTCATTAATTTTCTTGAGAAATGATCGAAAAAACTAACGAAAACGGATGATTTTAGTGAAATTTTAATTTTTATCCCCTTTATTTCCTTAATTTTTGTAATTTTCTTGATATTCGATCGAAAAAAGCAACGTAAACGGATAATTTTAGCGGAATTTCAATTTTTATCCCCTTTTTTTTCGTAATTTCCGTCATTTTCTTGAGATATGATCGTGAAAAGCAACGAAAACCGATAATTTTAGCGAAATTTCAATTTTTATCCAATTTTTTTCCTTAAATTTCGTAATTTTCTTGAGATATGATCGAAAAAAGAAACAAAAATGGATAATTTTAGCATATTTCAATTTTTATCCCCTTTTTTTCCTAAATTTTCGTCATTTTCTTGAGATATGATCGAAAAAAGCAACGAAAACGACAATTTTAGCGTAATTTCAATTTTTGTCCCCTTTTTTTCCTAAATTCTCGTCATTTTCTTGAGGTACGATCGAAAAAAGCAACGTAAACGGATAATTTTAGCGGAATTTCAATTTTTTCCCCTTTTTTTCCTTAAATTCCGTCATTTACTTGAGATATGATCGTTAAAAGCAACGAAAACGGATACTTTTAGCGAAATTTCAATTTTTATCCCCTTTTTTTCTTTATATTTCGTAATTTTCTTGAGATCTGATCGAAAAAAGAAACGAAAATGGATAATTTTAGCGAAATTTTAATTTTAATCCCCTTTTTTTCCTTAATTTCCGTTTTTTTCTTGAGATATGATCCAAAAAAGGCAACGAAAAAGAATAATTTAACGAAATTTGCATTTTTATCCCTTTAATTTCCTTAATTTTTGTAATTTTCTTGATATACGATCGAAAAAAGCAACGTTAACGGATAATTTTAGCGGAATTTCAATTTTTATCCCCTTTTTTTCCGTAATTTCCGTCATTTTCTTGAGATATGATCGTGAAAAGCAACGAAAACCGATAAATTTAGCGAAATGTCAATTTTTATCCCATTTTTTTCCTTAAATTTCGTAATTTTCTTGAGATATGATCGAAAAAAGAAACAAAAATGGATAATTTTAGCATATTTCAATTTTTATCCCCTTTTTTTCCTGAATTTTCGTCATTTTCTAGAGATATGATGGAAAAAAGCAACGTAAACGGATAATTTTAGCGGAATTTCGATTTTTGTCCTTTTTTTTCCTAAATTTCCTACATTTTCTTGTGATATGATCGAAAAAAGTAACGTAAACGGATAATTATGGCGGAATTTCAATTTTTATCCCCTTTTTTTCCTTATATTTTGTAATTTTCTTGAGATATGATCAAAAAAAGGCAACGAAAAAGAATAATTTTAGAGAAATTTGCATTTTTATGCCTTTTATTCCTTAATTTTTGTAATTTTCTTGAGATATGTTCAAAAAAAGCAACGAAAACGACAATTTTAGCGTAATTTCAATTTTTGACCCCTTGTTTTCCTAAATTTTCGTCATTTTCTTGAGATGTGATCGAAAAAAGTAACGAATATCAAAATTTTAGCAAAATTTCAATTTTCATCCCCTTTTTTTCCTTAACTTCCGTCATTTTGTTTGAGATATGATCGAAAAAAGCACCGAAAACGACAATTTTAGCGTAATTTCAATATTTGTCCCCTTTTTTTCCTAAATATACGTCATTTTTTTGAGATATGATCGAAAAAAGCAATGTAAACGAATAATGTTAGCGGAATTTCAATTTTTGTCCCCTTGTTTTCCTTAATTTCCGCCATTTTCTTGAGATATGAATGAAAAAAGAAACGAAAGCGGATAATCTTAGAGAAATTTCAATTTTTATCCCCTTTATTTCCTTAATTTTCGTAATTTTCTTGTGATATGATCATAAAAACCACGAAAGCGACAATTTAAGCGTAATTTCCATTTTTTTTCCCCTTTTTTTTCTAAATTTTCGTCATTTTCTAGAGATATGATGGAAAAAAGCAACGTAAACGGATAATTTTAGCGGAATTTCGATTTTTGTCCTTTTTTTTCCTAAATTTCCTACATTTTCTTGTGATATGATCGAAAAAAGTAACGTAAACGGATAATTATGGCGGAATTTCAATTTTTCTCCCCTTCTATTCCTTAATTTTCGGAATTTTCTTGAGATATGATCGAAAAAAGCAACGAAAAGGATAATTTTAGAGCAATATCAATTTTTTTCCCCTTCTTTTACTTAATTTTCGTAATTTTCTTGAGATATGATCGAAAAAATCAACGAAAACGGAAAATTTTAGCGAAATTTTAATTTTAATCCCCTTTTTTTCCTTAATTTCCGTTTTTTTCTTGAGATATGATCCAAAAAAGGCAACGAAAAAGAATAATTTAACGAAATTTGCATTTTTATCCCTTTAATTTCCTTAATTTTTGTAATTTTCTTGATATACGATCGAAAAAAGCAACGTTAACGGATAATTTTAGCGGAATTTCAACTTTTATCCCCTTTTTTTTCGTAATTTCCGTCATTTTCTTGAGATATGATCGTGAAAAGCAACGAAAACCGATAATTTTAGCGAAATTTCAATTTTTATCCAATTTTTTTCCTTAAATTTCGTAATTTTCTTGAGATATGATCGAAAAAAGAAACAAAAATGGATAATTTTAGCATATTTCAATTTTTATCCCCTTTTTTTCCTAAATTTTCGTCATTTTCTTGAGATATGATCGAAAAAAGCAACGAAAACGACAATTTTAGCGTAATTTCAATTTTTGTCCCCTTTTTTTCCTAAATTCTCGTCATTTTCTTGAGGTACGATCTAAAAAAGCAACGTAAACGGATAATTTTAGCGGAATTTCAATTTTTGTCCCCTTTTTTTCCTTAAATTCCGTCATTTACTTGAGATATGATCGTTAAAAGCAACGAAAACGGATACTTTTAGCGAAATTTCAATTTTTATCCCCTTTTTTTCTTTATATTTCGTAATTTTCTTGAGATCTGATCGAAAAAAGAAACGAAAATGGATAATTTTAGCGAAATTTTAATTTTAATCCCCTTTTTTTCCTAAATTTCCGTTTTTTTCTTGAGATATGATCCAAAAAAGGCAACGAAAAAGAATAATTTAACGAAATTTGCATTTTTATCCCTTTAATTTCCTTAATTTTTGTAATTTTCTTGATATACGATCGAAAAAAGCAACGTTAACGGATAATTTTAGCGGAATTTCAATTTTTATCCCCTTTTTTTCCGTAATTTCCGTCATTTTCTTGAGATATGATCGTGAAAAGCAACGAAAACCGATAAATTTAGCGAAATTTCAATTTTTATCCCATTTTTTTCCTTAAATTTCGTAATTTTCTTGAGATATGATCGAAAAAAGAAACAAAAATGGATAATTTTAGCATATTTCAATTTTTATCCCCTTTTTTTCCTAAATTTTCGTCATTTTCTTGAGATATGATCGAAAAAAGCAACGAAAACGACAATTTTAGCGTAATTTCAATTTTTGTCCCCTTTTTTTCCTAAATTCTCGTCATTTTCTTGAGGTACGTAGAAAAAAGCAACGTAAACGGATAATTTTAGCGGAATTTCAATTTTTGTCCCCTTTTTTTCCTTAAATTCCGTCATTTACTTGAGATGTGATCGTTAAAAGCAACGAAAACGGATACTTTTAGCGAAATTTCAATTTTTATCCCCTTTTTTTCCTTATATTTTGTAATTTTCTTGAGATATGATCAAAAAAAGGCAACGAAAAAGAATAATTTTAGAGAAATTTGCATTTTTATGCCTTTTATTTCCTTAATTTTTGTAATTTTCTTGAGATATGTTCAAAAAAAGCAACGAAAACGACAATTTTAGCGTAATTTCAATTTTTGACCCCTTGTTTTCCTAAATTTTCGTCATTTTCTTGAGATGTGATCGAAAAAAGTAACGAATATCAAAATTTTAGCAAAATTTCAATTTTCATCCCCTTTTTTTCCTTAACTTCCGTCATTTTGTTTGAGATATGATCGAAAAAAGCACCGAAAACGACAATTTTAGCGTAATTTCAATATTTGTCCCCTTTTTTTCCTAAATATACGTCATTTTTTTGAGATATGATCGAAAAAAGCAATGTAAACGAATAATGTTAGCGGAATTTCAATTTTTGTCCCCTTGTTTTCCTTAATTTCCGCCATTTTCTTGAGATATGAATGAAAAAAGAAACGAAAGCGGATAATCTTAGAGAAATTTCAATTTTTATCCCCTTTATTTCCTTAATTTTCGTAATTTTCTTGTGATATGATCATAAAAACCACGAAAGCGACAATTTAAGCGTAATTTCCATTTTTTTTCCCCTTTTTTTTCTAAATTTTCGTCATTTTCTAGAGATATGATGGAAAAAAGCAACGTAAACGGATAATTTTAGCGGAATTTCGATTTTTGTCCTTTTTCTTCCTAAATTTCCTACATTTTCTTGTGATATGATCGAAAAAAGTAACGTAAACGGATAATTATGGCGGAATTTCAATTTTTCTCCCCTTCTTTTACTTAATTTTCGTAATTTTCTTGAGATATGATCGAAAAAATCAACGAAAACGGAAAATTTTAGCGAAATTTCAATTTTTGTCCCCTTTTTTCCTTAATTTTCGTCATTTTCTTGAGATATGATCGAAAAAAGTAAGGAATACGGATAATTTTTCGAAATTTTAATATTTATCCCATTGATTACCATTATTTTCCTAATTTTCTTGAGATATGATCGAAAAAAGGAACGAAATTGACCATTTTAGAGTAATTTCATTTTTGTCTCCTTTTTTCCTTAAATTTCGTAATTTTCTTGAGATATGATCGAAAAAAGAAACAAAAATGGATAATTTTAGCATATTTCAATTTTATCCCCTTTTTTTCCTTAATTTCCGTCATTTTCTTGAGATATGATCGAAAAAAGAAACGAAAATGGATAATTTTAGAGAAATTTCAATTTTTATCCCCTTTCTTTCATTAATTTTCTTGAGAAATGATCGAAAAAACTAACGAAAACGGATGATTTTAGTGAAATTTTAATTTTTATCCCCTTTATTTCCTTAATTTTTGTAATTTTCTTGATATACGATCGAAAAAAGCAACGTAAACGGATAATTTTAGCGGAATTTCAATTTTTCTCCCTTCTATTCCTTAGTTTACGGCATTTTCTTGAGATATGATCGAAATAAGCAACGAAAAAGGATAATTTTAGCAAAATTTCAATTTTTATCCCCTTTCTTTCCTGAATTTCCGGCATTTTCTTGAGATATGATCGAAAAAAGCAACGAAAGCGAATAATGTAAGCGAAATTTTCATTTTTATCACCTTTATTTCCTTAATTTTCGTAATTTTCTTGAGATGTGATCGTTAAAAGCAACGAAAACGGATACTCTTAGCGAAATTTCAATTTTTATCCCCTTTTTTTCCTTATATTTCGTAATTTTCTTGAGATATGATCAAAAAAAGGCAACGAAAAAGAATAATTTTAGAGAAATTTGCATTTTTATGCCTTTTATTTCCTTAATTTTTGTAATTTTCTTGAGATATGTTCGAAAAAAGCAACGAAAACGACAATTTTAGCGTAATTTCAATTTTTGACCCCTTTTTTTCCTAAATTTTCGTCATATTCTTGAGATGTGATCGAAAAAAGTAACGAATATCAAAATTTTAGCAAAATTTCAATTTTCATCCCCTTTTTTTCCTTAACTTCCGTCATTTTGTTTGAGATATGATCGAAAAAAGCACCGAAAACGACAATTTTAGCGTAATTTCAATGTTTGTCCCCTTTTTTTCCTAAATATACGTCATTTTTTTGAGATATGATCGAAAAAAGCAATGTAAACGAATAATGTTAGCGGAATTTCAATTTTTGTCCCCTTGTTTTCCTTAATTTCCGCCATTTTCTTGAGATATGAATGAAAAAAGAAACGAAAGCGGATAATCTTAGAGAAATTTCAATTTTTATCCCCTTTATTTCCTTAATTTTCGTAATTTTCTTGTGATATGATCATAAAAACCACGAAAGCGACAATTTAAGCGTAATTTCCATTTTTTTTCCCCTTTTTTTTCTAAATTTTCGTCATTTTCTAGAGATATGATGGAAAAAAGCAACGTAAACGGATAATTTTAGCGGAATTTCGATTTTTGTCCTTTTTTTTCCTAAATTTCCTACATTTTCTTGAGATATGATCGAAAAAAGTAACGTAAACAGATAATTTTGGCGGAATTTCAATTTTTCTCCCCTTCTATTCCTTAATTTACGGCATTTTCTTGAGATATGATCGAAATAAGCAACGAAAAAGGATAATTTTAGCAAAATTTCAATTTTTATCCCCTTTTTTTCCTGAATTTCCGGCATTTTCTTGAGATATGATCGAAAAAAGCAACGAAAGCGAATAATGTAAGCGAAATTTTCATTTTTATCCCCTTTATTTCCTTAATTTTCGTAATTTTCTTGAGATACGATCGAAAAAAGCAACGTAAACGGATAATTTTAGCGGAATTTCAATTTTTATCCCCTTTTTTTCCGTAATTTCCGTAAATTTCTTGAGATATGATCGTGAAAAGCAACGAAAACCGATAATTTTAGCTATATTTCAATTTTTATCCCCTTTTTTTCCTTAAACTTCGTAATTTTCTTGAGATATGATCGAAAAAAGAAACGAAAATGGATAATTTTAGAGAAATTTCAATTTTTATCCCCTTTATTTCATTAATTTTCGTAATTTTCTTGAGATATGTTCGAAAAAAGCAACGAAAACGACAATTTTAGCGGAATTTCAATTTCTGTCCCCTATTTTTCCAAAATTTTCGTCATTTTCTTGAGGTACGATCGAAAAAAGCAACGTTAACGGATAATTTTAGTGGAATTTCAATTTTTACCCCTTTTTTTCCTTAAATTCCGTCATTTACTTGAGATATGATCGTTAAAAGCAACGAAAACGGATAATTTTAGCGAAATTTCAATTTTTGTCCCCTTTTTTTCCTAAATTCTCGTCATTTTCTTGAGGTACGTAGAAAAAAGCAACGTAAACGGATAATTTTAGCGGAATTTCAATTTTTGTCCCCTTTTTTTCCTTAAATTCCGTCATTTACTTGAGATGTGATCGTTAAAAGCAACGAAAACGGATACTTTTAGCGAAATTTCAATTTTTATCCCCTTTTTTTCCTTATATTTTGTAATTTTCTTGAGATATGATCAAAAAAAGGCAACGAAAAAGAATAATTTTAGAGAAATTTGCATTTTTATGCCTTTTATTTCCTTAATTTTTGTAATTTTCTTGAGATATGTTCAAAAAAAGCAACGAAAACGACAATTTTAGCGTAATTTCAATTTTTGACCCCTTGTTTTCCTAAATTTTCGTCATTTTCTTGAGATGTGATCGAAAAAAGTAACGAATATCAAAATTTTAGCAAAATTTCAATTTTCATCCCCTTTTTTTCCTTAACTTCCGTCATTTTGTTTGAGATATGATCGAAAAAAGCACCGAAAACGACAATTTTAGCGTAATTTCAATATTTGTCCCCTTTTTTTCCTAAATATACGTCATTTTTTTGAGATATGATCGAAAAAAGCAATGTAAACGAATAATGTTAGCGGAATTTCAATTTTTGTCCCCTTGTTTTCCTTAATTTCCGCCATTTTCTTGAGATATGAATGAAAAAAGAAACGAAAGCGGATAATCTTAGAGAAATTTCAATTTTTATCCCCTTTATTTCCTTAATTTTCGTAATTTTCTTGTGATATGATCATAAAAACCACGAAAGCGACAATTTAAGCGTAATTTCCATTTTTTTTCCCCTTTTTTTTCTAAATTTTCGTCATTTTCTAGAGATATGATGGAAAAAAGCAACGTAAACGGATAATTTTAGCGGAATTTCGATTTTTGTCCTTTTTCTTCCTAAATTTCCTACATTTTCTTGTGATATGATCGAAAAAAGTAACGTAAACGGATAATTATGGCGGAATTTCAATTTTTCTCCCCTTCTTTTACTTAATTTTCGTAATTTTCTTGAGATATGATCGAAAAAATCAACGAAAACGGAAAATTTTAGCGAAATTTCAATTTTTGTCCCCTTTTTTCCTTAATTTTCGTCATTTTCTTGAGATATGATCGAAAAAAGTAAGGAATACGGATAATTTTTCGAAATTTTAATATTTATCCCATTGATTACCATTATTTTCCTAATTTTCTTGAGATATGATCGAAAAAAGGAACGAAATTGACCATTTTAGAGTAATTTCATTTTTGTCTCCTTTTTTCCTTAATTTTCGTCATTTTCTTGAGATATGATCGAAAAAAGCAACGAAAACGGATGATTTTAGTGAAATTTTAATTTTTATCCCCTTTTTTTCCGTAATTTCCGTAATTTTCTTGAGATATGATCGTGAAAAGCAACGAAAACCGATAATTGTAGCGAAATTTCAATTTTTATCCCATATTTTTCCTTAAATTTCGTAATTTTCTTGAGATATGATCGAAAAAAGAAACAAAAATGGATAATTTTAGCATATTTCAATTTTATCCCCTTTTTTTCCTTAATTTCCGTCATTTTCTTGAGATATGATCGAAAAAAGAAACGAAAATGGATAATTTTAGAGAAATTTCAATTTTTATCCCCTTTCTTTCATTAATTTTCTTGAGAAATGATCGAAAAAACTAACGAAAACGGATGATTTTAGTGAAATTTTAATTTTTATCCCCTTTATTTCCTTAATTTTTGTAATTTTCTTGATATACGATCGAAAAAAGCAACGTAAACGGATAATTTTAGCGGAATTTCAATTTTTCTCCCCTTCTATTCCTTAGTTTACGGCATTTTCTTGAGATATGATTGAAATAAGCAACGAAAAAGGATAATTTTAGCAAAATTTCAATTTTTATCCCCTTTCTTTCCTGAATTTCCGGCATTTTCTTGAGATATGATCGAAAAAAGCAACGAAAGCGAATAATGTAAGCGAAATTTTCATTTTTATCACCTTTATTTCCTTAATTTTCGTAATTTTCTTGAGATGTGATCGTTAAAAGCAACGAAAACGGATACTCTTAGCGAAATTTCAATTTTTATCCCCTTTTTTTCCTTATATTTCGTAATTTTCTTGAGATATGATCAAAAAAAGGCAACGAAAAAGAATAATTTTAGAGAAATTTGCATTTTTATGCCTTTTATTTCCTTAATTTTTGTAATTTTCTTGAGATATGTTCGAAAAAAGCAACGAAAACGACAATTTTAGCGTAATTTCAATTTTTGACCCCTTTTTTTCCTAAATTTTCGTCATATTCTTGAGATGTGATCGAAAAAAGTAACGAATATCAAAATTTTAGCAAAATTTCAATTTTCATTCCCTTTTTTTCCTTAACTTCCGTCATTTTGTTTGAGATATGATCGAAAAAAGCACCGAAAACGACAATTTTAGCGTAATTTCAATGTTTGTCCCCTTTTTTTCCTAAATATACGTCATTTTTTTGAGATATGATCGAAAAAAGCAATGTAAACGAATAATGTTAGCGGAATTTCAATTTTTGTCCCCTTGTTTTCCTTAATTTCCGCCATTTTCTTGAGATATGAATGAAAAAAGAAACGAAAGCGGATAATCTTAGAGAAATTTCAATTTTTATCCCCTTTATTTCCTTAATTTTCGTAATTTTCTTGTGATATGATCATAAAAACCACGAAAGCGACAATTTAAGCGTAATTTCCATTTTTTTTCCCCTTTTTTTTCTAAATTTTCGTCATTTTCTAGAGATATGATGGAAAAAAGCAACGTAAACGGATAATTTTAGCGGAATTTCGATTTTTGTCCTTTTTTTTCCTAAATTTCCTACATTTTCTTGAGATATGATCGAAAAAAGTAACGTAAACAGATAATTTTGGCGGAATTTCAATTTTTCTCCCCTTCTATTCCTTAATTTACGGCATTTTCTTGAGATATGATCGAAATAAGCAACGAAAAAGGATAATTTTAGCAAAATTTCAATTTTTATCCCCTTTTTTTCCTGAATTTCCGGCATTTTCTTGAGATATGATCGAAAAAAGCAACGAAAGCGAATAATGTAAGCGAAATTTTCATTTTTATCCCCTTTATTTCCTTAATTTTCGTAATTTTCTTGAGATACGATCGAAAAAAGCAACGTAAACGGATAATTTTAGCGGAATTTCAATTTTTATCCCCTTTTTTTCCGTAATTTCCGTAAATTTCTTGAGATATGATCGTGAAAAGCAACGAAAACCGATAATTTTAGCTATATTTCAATTTTTATCCCCTTTTTTTCCTTAAACTTCGTAATTTTCTTGAGATATGATCGAAAAAAGAAACGAAAATGGATAATTTTAGAGAAATTTCAATTTTTATCCCCTTTATTTCATTAATTTTCGTAATTTTCTTGAGATATGTTCGAAAAAAGCAACGAAAACGACAATTTTAGCGGAATTTCAATTCCTGTCCCCTATTTTTCCAAAATTTTCGTCATTTTCTTGAGGTACGATCGAAAAAAGCAACGTTAACGGATAATTTTAGTGGAATTTCAATTTTTACCCCTTTTTTTCCTTAAATTCCGTCATTTACTTGAGATATGATCGTTAAAAGCAACGAAAACGGATAATTTTAGCGAAATTTCAATTTTTATCCCTTTTTTTTCCTTATATTTCGTAATTTTCTTGAGATATGATCGAAAAAAGAAACGAAAATGGATAATTTTAGCGCAATTTCAATTTTTATCCCCTTTTTCCTTAACTTCCGTCATTTTCTTGAGATATGATCGAAAAAAGCAACGAAAACGACAATTTTAGCGTAATTTCAATTTTTATCCCCTTTATTTCCTTAATTTCCTCCATTTTCTTGAGATATGAATGAAAAAAGAAACGAAAGCGGATAATCTTAGCGAAATTTCAATTTTTATCCCCTTTATTTCCTTAATTTTCGTAATTTTCTTGAGATATGATCATAAAAACCATGAAAGCGACAATTTTAGCGTAATTTCCATTTTTTCCTAAATTTTCGTCATTTTCTAGAGATATGATGGAAAAAAGCAACGTAAACGGATAATTTTAGCGGAATTTCGATTTTTGTCCTTTTTTTTCCTAAATTTCCTACATTTTCTTGTGATATGATCGAAAAAAGTAACGTAAACGGATAATTATGGCGGAATTTCAATTTTTCTCCCCTTCTATTCCTTAATTTTCGGAATTTTCTTGAGATATGATCGAAAAAAGCAACGAAAAGGATAATTTTAGAGCAATATCAATTTTTTTCCCCTTCTTTTACTTAATTTTCGTAATTTTCTTGAGATATGATCGAAAAAATCAACGAAAACGGAAAATTTTAGCGAAATTTCAATTTTTGTCCCCTTTTTTCCTTAATTTTCGTCATTTTCTTGAGATATGATCGAAAAAAGTAAGGAAAACGGATAATTTTTCGAAATTTTAATATTTATCCCATTGATTACCATTATTTTCCTAATTTTCTTGAGATATGATCGAAAAAAGGAACGAAATTGACCATTTTAGAGTAATTTCATTTTTGTCTCCTTTTTTCCTTAATTTTCGTCATTTTCTTGAGATATGATCGAAAAAAGCAACGAAAACGGATGATTTTAGTGAAATTTTAATTTTTATCCCCTTTATTTCCTTAATTTTCGTAATTTTCTTGATATACGATCGAAAACAGCAACGTAAACGGATAATTTTAGCGGAATTTCAATTTTTATCCCCTTTTTTTCCGTAATTTCCGTAATTTTCTTGAGATATGATCGTGAAAAGCAACGAAAACCGATAATTGTAGCGAAATTTCAATTTTTATCCCATATTTTTCCTTAAATTTCGTAATTTTCTTGAGATATGATCGAAAAAAGAAACAAAAATGGATAATTTTAGAATATTTCAATTTTATCCCCTTTTTTTCCTTAATTTCCGTCATTTTCTTGAGATATGATCGAAAAAAGAAACGAAAATGGATAATTTTAGAGAAATTTCAATTTTTATCCCCTTTCTTTCATTAATTTTCTTGAGAAATGATCGAAAAAACTAACGAAAACGGATGATTTTAGTGAAATTTTAATTTTTATCCCCTTTATTTCCTTAATTTTTGTAATTTTCTTGATATACGATCGAAAAAAGCAACGTAAACGGATAATTTTAGCGGAATTTCAATTTTTCTCCCCTTCTATTCCTTAGTTTACGGCATTTTCTTGAGATATGATCGAAATAAGCAACGAAAAAGGATAATTTTAGCAAAATTTCAATTTTTATCCCCTTTTTTTCCTGAATTTCCGGCATTTTCTTGAGATATGATCGAAAAAAGCAACGAAAGCGAATAATGTAAGCGAAATTTTCATTTTTATCACCTTTATTTCCTTAATTTTCGTAATTTTCTTGAGATATGATCGAAAAAAGCAACGAAAAGGATAATTTTAGAGCAATATCAATTTTTTTCCCCTACTTTTACTTAATTTTCGTAATTTTCTTGAGATATGATCGAAAAAAGGAACGAAATTGACCATTTTAGAGTAATTTCATTTTTGTCTCCTTTTTTCCTTAATTTTCGTCATTTTTTGAGATATGATCGAAAAAAGCAACGAAAACGGATGATTTTAGTGAAATTTTAATTTTGATCCCCTTTATTTCCTTAATTTTCGTAATTTTCTTGATATACGATCGAAAAAAGCAACGTAAACGGATAATTTTAGCGGAATTTCAATTTTTATCCCCTTTTTTTCCGTAATTTCCGTCATTTTCTTGAGATATGATCGTTAAAAGCAACGAAAACGGATACTTTTAGCGAAATTTCAATTTTTATCCCCTTTTTTACTTTATATTTCGTAATTTTCTTGAGATCTGATCGAAAAAAGAAACGAAAATGGATAATTTTAGCGAAATTTCAATTTTAATCCCCTTTTTTTCCTTAATTTCCGTTTTTTTCTTGAGATATGATCCAAAAAAGGCAACGAAAAAGAATAATTTTAGCGAAATTTGCATTTTTTTTACTTTTATTTCCTTAATTTTCTAATTTTCTTGAGATATGTTCAAAAAAAGCAACGAAAACGACGATTTTAGCGTAATTTCAATTTTTGACCCCTTTTTTTCCTAAATTTTCGTCATTTTCTTGAGATGTGATCGAAAAAAGTAACGAATTTGAAAATTTTAGCAAAGTTTCAATTTTCATCCCCTTTTTTTCCTTAACTTCCGTCATTTTGTTTGAGATATGGTCGAAAAAAGCAACGAAAAACGACATTTTTAGCGTAATTTCAATATTTGTCCCCTTTTTTTCCTAAATATTCGTCATTTTCTTGAGATATGATCGAAAAAAGCAACGTAAACGAATAATGTTAGCGGAATTACAATTTTTGTCCCTTTGTTCTCCTTAATTTCCGCCTTTTTCTTGAGATATGAATGAAAAAAGAAACGAAAGCGGATAATCTTAGAGAAATTTCAATTTTTATCCCCTTTATTAACTTAATTTTCGTAATTTTCTTGTGATATGATCATAAAAACCACGAAAGCGACAACTTTAGCGTAATTTCCATTATTTTTCCCTTTTTTTTCCTAAATTTTCGTCATTTTCTAGAGATATGATCGAAAAAAGAAACGAAAATGGATAATTTTAGCGCAATTTCAATTTTTATCCCCTTTTTTCCTTAACTTCCGTCATTTTCTTGAGATATGATCGAAAAAAGCAACGAAAACGACAATTTTAGCGTAATTTCAATTTTTATCCCCTTTATTTCCTTAATTTCCGCCATTTTCTTGAGATATGAATGATAAAAGAAACGAAAGCGGATAATCTTAGCGAAATTTCAATTTTTATCCCCTTTATTTCCTTAATTTTCGTAATTTTCTTGAGATATGATCATAAAAACCATGAAAGCGACAATTTTAGAGTAATTTCCATTTTTTTCCTAAATTTTCGTCATTTTATAGAGATATGATGGAAAATAGCAACGTAAACGGATAATTTTAGCGGAATTTCGATTTTTGTCCTTTTTTTTCCTGAATTTCCTACATTTTCTTGTGATATGATCGAAAAAAGTAACGTAAACGGATAATTTTGGCGGAATTTCAATTTTTCTCCCCTTCTATTCCTTAATTTTCGGCATTTTCTTGAGATATGATCGAAAAAAGCAACGAAAAGGATAATTTTAGAGCAATATAATTTTTTTCCCCTTCTTTTACTTAATTTTCGTAATTTTCTTGAGATATGATCGAAAAAAGCAACGAAAACGGAAAATTATAGCGAAATTTCAATTTTTGTCCCCTTTTTTCCTTAATTTTCGTCATTTTCTTGAGATATGATCGAAAAAAGCAAGGAAAACGGATAATTTTTTGAAATTTTAATATTTATCCCATTGATTTCCTTTATTTTCCTAATTTTCTTGAGATATGATCGAAAAAAGCAACGAAAACGGAAAATTATAGCGAAATTTCAATTTTTGTCTCCTTTTTTCCTTAATTTTCGTCATTTTCTTGAGATATTTTCGAAAAAAGCAACGAAAACGGATGATTTTAGTGAAATTTCAATTTTGATCCCCTTTATCTTCTTAATTTTCGTAATTTTCTTGATATACGATCGAAAAAAGCAACGTAAACGGATAATTTTAGCGGAATTTCAATTTTTATCCCCTTTTTTTCCGTAATTTCCGTCATTTTCTTGAGATATGATCGTGAAAAGCAACGAAAACCGATAATTTTAGCGAAATTTAATTTTTATCCCATATTTTTCCTTAAATTTCGTAATTTTCTTGAGATATGATCGAAAAAAGAAACAAAAATGGATAATTTTAGCATATTTCAATTTTATCCCCTTTTTTTCCTTAATTTCCGTCATTTTCTTGAGATATGATCGAAAAAAGAAACGAAAATGGATAATTTTAGAGAAATTTCAATTTTTATCCCCTTTATTTCATTAATTTTCTTGAGGAATGATCGAAAAAACTAACGAAAACGGATGATTTTAGTGAAATTTTAATTTTTATCCCCTTTATTTCCTTAATTTTTGTAATTTTCTTGATATTCGATCGAAAAAAGCAACGTAAACGGATAATTTTAGCGGAATTTCAATATTTATCCCCTTTTTTTTCGTAATTTCCGTCATTTTCTTGAGATATGATCGAAAAAAGCAACGAAAACCGATAATTTTAGCGAAATTTCAATTTTTATCCAATTTTTTTCCTTAAATTTCGTAATTTTCTTGAGATATGATCGAAAAAAGAAACAAAAATGGATAATTTTAGCATATTTCAATTTTTATCCCCTTTTTTTCCTAAATTTTCGTCATTTTCTTGAGATATGATCGAAAAAAGCAACGAAAACGACAATTTTAGCGTAATTTCAACTTTTGTCCCCTTTTTTTTCCTAAATATTCGTCATTTTCTTGAGATCTGATCGAAAAAAGTAACGAATTTGAAAATTTTAGCAAAGTTTCAATTTTCATCCCCTTTTTTTCCTTAACTTCCGTCATTTTGTTTGAGATATGATCGAAAAAAGCAACGGAAACGACAATTTTAGCGTAATTTCAATATTTGTCCCCTTTTTTCCTAAATATTCGTCATTTTCTTGAGATATGATCGAAAAAAGCAACGTAAACGAATAATGTTAGCGGAATTTCAATTTTTGTCCCTTTGTTCTCCTAAATTTCCGCCATTTTCTTGAGATATGAATGAAAAAAGAAACGAAAGCGGATAATCTTAGAGAAATTTCAATTTTTATCCCATTTATTTCCTTAATTTTCGTAATTTTCTTGTGATATGATCATAAAAACCACGAAAGCGACAACTTTAGCGTAATTTCCATTTTTTTTCCCCTTTTTTTCCTAAATTTTCGTCATTTTCTAGAGATATGATGGAAAAAAGCAACGTAAACGGATAATTTTAGCGGAATTTCGATTTTTGTCCTTTTTTTTCCTAAATTTCCTACATTTTCTTGAGATATGATCGAAAAAAGTAACGTAAACGGATAATTTTGGCGGAATTTCAAATTTTCTCCCCTTCTATTCCTTAATTTACGGAATTTTCTTGAGATATTAACGAAAAAAGCAACGAAAAAGGATAATTTGAGCAAAATTTCAATTTTTATCCCCTTTTTTTCCTGAATTTCCGGCATTTTCTTGAGATATGATCGAAAAAAGCAACGAAAGCGATTAATGTAAGCGAAATTTTCATTTTTATCCCCTTTATGTCCTTAATTTTCGTAATTTTCTTGAGATATGATCGAAAAAAGCAACGAAAAGGATAATTTTAGAGCAATATCAATTTTTTTCCCCTACTTTTACTTAATTTTCGTAATTTTCCTGAGATATGATCGAAAAGAGCAACGAAAACGGAAAATTTTAGCGAAATTTCAATTTTTGTCTCCTTTTTTCCTTAATTTTCGTCATTTTCTTGAGATATGATCGAAAAAAGCAAGGAAAACGGATAATTTTTTGAAATTTTAATTTTTATCCCATTGATTTCCTTTATTTTCCTAATTTTCTTGAGATATGATGGGTAAAAGCAACGAAAACGGATAATTTTAGCGAAATTTCAATTTTTATCCCCTTTTTTTCCTTATATTTCGTAATTTTCTTGAGATATGATCGAAAAAAGAAACGAAAATAGATAATTTTAGCGAAATTTCAATTTTTATCCCCTTTTTTCCTTAATTTCCGTCATTTTCTTGATATACGATCGAAAAAAGCAACGTAAACGGATAATTTTAGCGGAATTTCAATTTTTATCCCCTTTTTTTCCGTAATTTCCGTCATTTTCTTGAGATATGATCGTGAAAAGCAACGAAAACCGATAATTTTAGCGAAATTTAATTTTTATCCCATATTTTTCCTTAAATTTCGTAATTTTCTTGAGATATGATCGAAAAAAGAAACAAAAATGGATAATTTTAGCTTATTTCAATTTTATCCCCATTTTTTCCTTAATTTCCGTCATTTTCTTGAGATATGATCGAAAAAAGAAACGAAAATGGATAATTTTAGAGAAATTTCAATTTTTATCCCCTTTATTTCATTAATTTTCTTGAGAAATGATCGAAAAAACTAACGAAAACGGATGATTTTAGTGAAATTTTAATTTTTATCCCCTTTATTTCCTTAATTTTTGTAATTTTCTTGATATTCGATCGAAAAAAGCAACGTAAACGGATAATTTTAGCGGAATTTCAATTTTTATCCCCTTTTTTTTCGTAATTTCCGTCATTTTCCTGAGATATGATCGTGAAAAGCAACGAAAACCGATAATTTTAGCGAAATTTCAATTTTTATCCAATTTTCTTCCTTAAATTTCGTAATTTTCTTGAGATATGATCGAGAAAAGAAACAAAAATGGATAATTTTAGCATATTTCAATTTTTATCCCCTTTTTTTCCTAAATTTTCGTCATTTTCTTGAGATATGATCGAAAAAAGCAACGAAAACGACAATTTTAGCGTAATTTCAATTTTTGTCCCCTTTTATTCCTAAATTCTCGTCATTTTCTTGAGGTACGATCGAAAAAAGCAACGTAAACGGATAATTTTAGCGGAATTTCAATTTTTGTCCCCTTTTTTTCCTTAAATTCCGTCATTTACTTGAGATATGATCGTTAAAAGCAACGAAAACGGATACTTTTAGCGAAATTTCAATTTTTATCCCCTTTTTTTCTTTATATTTCGTAAGTTTTTCTTGAGATCTGATCGAAAAAAGAAACGAAAATGGATAACTTTAGCGAAATTTTAATTTTAATCCCCTTTTTTTCTTTATTTTCGTTTTTTTCTTGAGATATGATCCAAAAAAGGCAACGAAAAAGAATAATTTTAGCGAAATTTGCATTTTTATCCCTTTTATTTCCTTAATTTTTGTAATTTTCTTGAGATATGTTCAAAAAAAGCAACGAAAACGACAATTTTAGCGTAATTTCAATTTTTGACCCCCTTTATTCCTAAATTTTCGTCATTTTCGTGAGATGTGATCGAAAAAAGTAACGAATTTGAAAATTTTAGCAAAGTTTCAATTTTCATCCCCTTTTTTTCCTTAACTTCCGTCATTTTGTTTGAGATATGATCGAAAAAAGCAACGGAAACGACAATTTTAGCGTAATTTCAATATTTGTCCCCTTTTTTTCCTAAATATTCGCCATTTTCTTGAGATATGATCGAAAAAAGCAACGTAAACGAATAATGTTAGCGGAATTTCAATTTTTGTCCCTTTGTTCTCCTTAATTTCCGCCATTTTCTTGAGATATGAATGAAAAAAGAAACGAAAGCGGATAATCTTAGAGAAATTTCAATTTTTATCCCCTTTATTTCCTTAATTTTCGTAATTTTCTTGTGATATGATCATAAAAACCACGAAAGCGACAACTTTAGCGTAATTTCCATTTTTTTCCCCTTTTTTTCCTAAATTTCCTACATTTTCTTGAGATATTATCGAAAAAAGTAACGTAAACGGATAATTTTGGCGGAATTTCAATTTTTCTCCCCTTCTATTCCTTAATTTTCGGCATTTTCTTGAGATATTAACGAAAAAAGCAACGAAAAAGGATAATTTTAGCAAAATTTCAATTTTTATCCCCTTTTTTTCCTGAATTTCCGGCATTTTCTTGAGATATGATCGAAAAAAGCAACGAAAGCGATTAATGTAAGCGAAATTTTCATTTTTATCCCCTTTATTTCCTTAATTTTCGTAATTTTCTTGAGATATGATCGAAAAAAGCAACGAAAAGGATAATTTTAGAGCAATGTCAATTTTTTTCCCCTACTTTTACTTAATTTTCGTAATTTTCCTGAGATATGATCGAAAAGAGCAACGAAAACGGAAAATTTTAGCGAAATTTCAATTTTTGTCCCCTTTTTTCCTTAATTTTCGTCATTTTCTTGAGATATGATCGAAAAAAGCAAGGAAAACGGATAATTTTTGAAATTTTAATTTTTATCCCATTGATTTCCTTTATTTTCCTAATTTTCTTGAGATATGATCGAAAAAAGGAAAGAAATTGACCATTTTAGAGTAATTTCATTTTTGTCTCCTTTTTTCCTTAATTTTCGTCATTTTTTTGAGATATGATCGAAAAAAGCAACGAAAACGGAAAATTATAGCGAAATTTCAATTTTTGTCTCCTTTTTTCCTTAATTTTCGTCATTTTCTTGAGATATGATCGAAAAAAGCAACGAAAATGGATAATTTTAGAGAAATTTCAATTTTTATCCCCTTTATTTCATTAATTTTCGTAATTTTCTTGATATACGATCGAAAAAAGCAACGTAAACGAATAATTTTAGCGAAATTTCAATTTTTATCCCCTTTTTTTCCGTAATTTCCGTCATTTTCTTGAGATATGATCGTTAAAAGCATCGAAAACGGATACTTTTACCGAAATTTCAATTTTTATCCCATTTTTTTCCTTAAATTTCGTAATTTTCTTGAGATATGATCGAAAAAAGAAACAAAAATGGATAATTTAAGCATATTTATATTTTATCCCCTTTTTTTCCTTAATTTCCGTCATTTTCTTGAGATATGATCGAAAAAAGAAACGAAAATGGATAATTTTAGAGAAATTTCAATTTTTATCCCCTTTATTTCATTAATTTCCGTAATTTTCTTGATATACGATCGAAAAAAGCAACGTAAACGAATAATTTTAGCGAAATTTCAATTTTTGTCCCCTTTTTTCCTTAATTTTCGTCATTTTCTTGAGATATGATCGAAAAAAGCAAGGAAAACGGATAATTTTTGAAATTTTAATTTTTATCCCATTGATTTCCTTTATTTTCCTAATTTTCTTGAGATTTGATCGAAAAAAGGAAAGAAATTGACCATTTTAGAGTAATTTCATTTTTGTCTCCTTTTTTCCTTAATTTTCGTCATTTTTTTGAGATATGATCGAAAAAAGCAACGAAAACGGAAAATTATAGCGAAATTTCAATTTTTGTCTCCTTTTTTCCTTAATTTTCGTCATTTTCTTGAGATATGATCGAAAAAAGCAACGAAAATGGATAATTTTAGAGAAATTTCAATTTTTATCCCCTTTATTTCATTAATTTTCGTAATTTTCTTGATATACGATCGAAAAAAGCAACGTAAACGAATAATTTTAGCGAAATTTCAATTTTTATCCCCTTTTTTTCCGTAATTTCCGTCATTTTCTTGAGATATGATCGTTAAAAGCATCGAAAACGGATACTTTTACCGAAATTTCAATTTTTATCCCATTTTTTTCCTTAAATTTCGTAATTTTCTTGAGATATGATCGAAAAAAGAAACAAAAATGGATAATTTTAGCATATTTATATTTTATCCCCTTTTTTTCCTTAATTTCCGTCATTTTCTTGAGATATGATCGAAAAAAGAAACGAAAATGGATAATTTTAGAGAAATTTCAATTTTTATCCCCTTTATTTCATTAATTTCCGTAATTTTCTTGATATACGATCGAAAAAAGCAACGTAAACGAATAATTTTAGCGAAATTTCAATTTTTATCCCCTTTTTTTCCGTAATTTCCGTCATTTTCTTGAGATATGATCGTTAAAAGCATCGAAAACGGATACTTTTACCGAAATTTCAATTTTTATCCCATTTTTTTCCTTAAATTTCGTAATTTTCTTGAGATATGATCGAAAAAAGAAACAAAAATGGATAATTTTAGCATATTTATATTTTATCCCCTTTTTTTCCTTAATTTCCGTCATTTTCTTGAGATATGATCGAAAAAAGAAACGAAAATGGATAATTTTAGAGAAATTTCAATTTTTATCCCCTTTATTTCATTAATTTTCGTAATTTTCTTGAGAAATGATCGAAAAAACTAACGTATATGGATAATTTTAGCGGAATTTCGATTTTTGTCCTTTTTTTTTCTAAATTTCCTACATTTTCTTGAGATATTATCGAAAAAAGTAACGTAAACGGATAATTTTGGCGGAATTTCAATTTTTCTCCCCTTCTATTCCTTAATTTACGGCATTTTCTTGAGATATTAACGAAAAAAGCAACGAAAAAGGATAATTTTAGCAAAATTTCAATTTTTATCCCCTTTTTTTCCTGAATATCCGGCATTTTCTTGAGATATGATCGAAAAACCAACGAAAGCGATTAATGTAAGCGAAATTTTCATTTTTATCCCCTTTATTTCCTTAATTTTCGTAATTTTCTTGAGATATGATCGAAAAAAGCAACGAAAAGGATAATTTTAGAGCAATGTCAATTTTTTTCCCCTACTTTTACTTAATTTTCGTAATTTTCCTGAGATATGATCGAAAAGAGCAACGAAAACGGAAAATTTTAGCGAAATTTCAATTTTAATCCCCTTTTTTTCTTTATTTTCGTTTTTTTCTTGAGATATGATCCAAAAAAGGCAACGAAAAAGAATAATTTTAGCGAAATTTGCATTTTTATCCCTTTTATTTCCTTAATTTTTGTAATTTTCTTGAGATATGTTCAAAAAAAGCAACGAAAACGACAATTTTAGCGTAATTTCAATTTTTGACCCCCTTTATTCCTAAATTTTCGTCATTTTCGTGAGATGTGATCGAAAAAAGTAACGAATTTGAAAATTTTAGCAAAGTTTCAATTTTCATCCCCTTTTTTTCCTTAACTTCCGTCATTTTGTTTGAGATATGATCGAAAAAAGCAACGGAAACGACAATTTTAGCGTAATTTCCATTTTTTTCCTAAATTTTCGTCATTTTCTAGAGATATGATGGAAAAAAGCAACGTAAACGGATGATTTTAGCGGAATTTCGATTTTTGTCCTTTTTTTTCCTGAATTTCCTACATTTTCTTGTGATATGATCGAAAAAAGTAACGTAAACGGATAACTTTGGCGGAATTTCAATTTTTCTCCCCTTCTATTCCTTAATTTTCGGCATTTTCTTGAGATATGATCGAAAAAAGCAACGAAAAGGATAATTTTAGAGCAATATAATTTTTTTCCCCTTCTTTTACTTAATTTTCGTAATTTTCTTGAGATATGATCGAAAAAAGCAACGAAAACGGAAAATTATAGCGAAATTTCAATTTTTGTCCCCTTTTTTCCTTAATTTTCGTCATTTTCTTGAGATATGATCGAAAAAAGCAAGGAAAACGGATAATTTTTTGAAATTTTAATATTTATCCCATTGATTTCCTTAATTTTCGTCATTTTCTTGAGATATGATCGAAAAAAGGAACGAAAACGGATGATTTTAGTGAAATTTCAATTTTGATCCCCTTTATTTCCTTAATTTTCGTAATTTTCTTGATATACGATCGAAAAAAGCAACGTAAACGGATAATTTTAGCGGAATTTCAATTTTTATCCCCTTTTTTTCCGTAATTTCCGTCATTTTCTTGAGATATGATCGTGAAAAGCAACGAAAACCGATAATTTTAGCGAAATTTAATTTTTATACCATATTTTTCCTTAAATTTCGTAATTTTCTTGAGATATGATCGAAAAAAGAAACAAAAATGGATAATTTTAGCATATTTCAATTTTATCCCCTTTTTTTTCCTTAATTTCCGTCATTTTCTTGAGATATGATCGAAAAAAGAAACGAAAATGGATAATTTTAGAGAAATTTCAATTTTTATCCCCTTTATTTCATTAATTTTCTTGAGGAATGATCGAAAAAACTAACGAAAACGGATGATTTTAGTGAAATTTTAATTTTTATCCCCTTTATTTCCTTAATTTTTGTAATTTTCTTGATATTCGATCGAAAAAAGCAACGTAAACGGATAATTTTAGCGGAATTTCAATATTTATCCCCTTTTTTTTCGTAATTTCCGTCATTTTCTTGAGATATGATCGAAAAAAGCAACGAAAACCGATAATTTTAGCGAAATTTCAATTTTTATCCAATTTTTTTCCTTAAATTTCGTAATTTTCTTGAGATATGATCGAAAAAAGAAACAAAAATGGATAATTTTAGCATATTTCAATTTTTATCCCCTTTTTTTCCTAAATTTTCGTCATTTTCTTGAGATATGATCGAAAAAAGCAACGAAAACGACAATTTTAGCGTAATTTCAACTTTTGTCCCCTTTTTTTTCCTAAATATTCGTCATTTTCTTGAGATCTGATCGAAAAAAGTAACGAATTTGAAAATTTTAGCAAAGTTTCAATTTTCATCCCCTTTTTCTCCTTAACTTCCGTCATTTTGTTTGAGATATGATCGAAAAAAGCAACGGAAACGACAATTTTAGCGTAATTTCAATATTTGTCCCCTTTTTTCCTAAATATTCGTCATTTTCTTGAGATATGATCGAAAAAAGCAACGTAAACGAATAATGTTAGCGGAATTTCAATTTTTGTCCCTTTGTTCTCCTAAATTTCCGCCATTTTCTTGAGATATGAATGAAAAAAGAAACGAAAGCGGATAATCTTAGAGAAATTTCAATTTTTATCCCATTTATTTCCTTAATTTTCGTAATTTTCTTGTGATATGATCATAAAAACCACGAAAGCGACAACTTTAGCGTAATTTCCATTTTTTTTCCCCTTTTTTTCCTAAATTTTCGTCATTTTCTAGAGATATGATGGAAAAAAGCAACGTAAACGGATAATTTTAGCGGAATTTCGATTTTTGTCCTTTTTTTTCCTAAATTTCCTACATTTTCTTGAGATATGATCGAAAAAAGTAACGTAAACGGATAATTTTGGCGGAATTTCAAATTTTCTCCCCTTCTATTCCTTAATTTACGGAATTTTCTTGAGATATTAACGAAAAAAGCAACGAAAAAGGATAATTTGAGCAAAATTTCAATTTTTATCCCCTTTTTTTCCTGAATTTCCGGCATTTTCTTGAGATATGATCGAAAAAAGCAACGAAAGCGATTAATGTAAGCGAAATTTTCATTTTTATCCCCTTTATGTCCTTAATTTTCGTAATTTTCTTGAGATATGATCGAAAAAAGCAACGAAAAGGATAATTTTAGAGCAATATCAATTTTTTTCCCCTACTTTTACTTAATTTTCGTAATTTTCCTGAGATATGATCGAAAAGAGCAACGAAAACGGAAAATTTTAGCGAAATTTCAATTTTTGTCTCCTTTTTTCCTTAATTTTCGTCATTTTCTTGAGATATGATCGAAAAAAGCAAGGAAAACGGATAATTTTTTGAAATTTTAATTTTTATCCCATTGATTTCCTTTATTTTCCTAATTTTCTTGAGATATGATGGGTAAAAGCAACGAAAACGGATAATTTTAGCGAAATTTCAATTTTTATCCCCTTTTTTTCCTTATATTTCGTAATTTTCTTGAGATATGATCGAAAAAAGAAACGAAAATAGATAATTTTAGCGAAATTTCAATTTTTATCCCCTTTTTTCCTTAATTTCCGTCATTTTCTTGAGATATGATCGAAAAAAGCAACGAAAACGGATGATATTAGTGAAATTTTAATTTTGATCCCCTTTATTTCCTAAATTTTCGTAATATTCTTGATATACGATCGAAAAAAGCAACGTAAACGGATAATTTTAGCGGAATTTCAATTTTTATCCCCTTTTTTTCCGTAATTTCCGTCATTTTCTTGAGATATGATCGTGAAAAGCAACGAAAACCGATAATTTTAGCGAAATTTAATTTTTATCCCATATTTTTCCTTAAATTTCGTAATTTTCTTGAGATATGATCGAAAAAAGAAACAAAAATGGATAATTTTAGCTTATTTCAATTTTATCCCCTTTTTTTCCTTAATTTCCGTCATTTTCTTGAGATATGATCGAAAAAAGAAACGAAAATGGATAATTTTAGAGAAATTTCAATTTTTATCCCCTTTATTTCATTAATTTTCTTGAGAAATGATCGAAAAAACTAACGAAAACGGATGATTTTAGTGAAATTTTAATTTTTATCCCCTTTATTTCCTTAATTTTTGTAATTTTCTTGATATTCGATCGAAAAAAGCAACGTAAACGGATAATTTTAGCGGAATTTCAATTTTTATCCCCTTTTTTTTCGTAATTTCCGTCATTTTCCTGAGATATGATCGTGAAAAGCAACGAAAACCGATAATTTTAGCGAAATTTCAATTTTTATCCAATTTTCTTCCTTAAATTTCGTAATTTTCTTGAGATATGATCGAGAAAAGAAACAAAAATGGATAATTTTAGCATATTTCAATTTTTATCCCCTTTTTTTCCTAAATTTTCGTCATTTTCTTGAGATATGATCGAAAAAAGCAACGAAAACGACAATTTTAGCGTAATTTCAATTTTTGTCCCCTTTTATTCCTAAATTCTCGTCATTTTCTTGAGGTACGATCGAAAAAAGCAACGTAAACGGATAATTTTAGCGGAATTTCAATTTTTGTCCCCTTTTTTTCCTTAAATTCCGTCATTTACTTGAGATATGATCGTTAAAATCAACGAAAACGGATACTTTTAGCGAAATTTCAATTTTTATCCCCTTTTTTTCTTTATATTTCGTAAGTTTTTCTTGAGATCTGATCGAAAAAAGAAACGAAAATGGATAACTTTAGCGAAATTTTAATTTTAATCCCCTTTTTTTCTTTATTTTCGTTTTTTTCTTGAGATATGATCCAAAAAAGGCAACGAAAAAGAATAATTTTAGCGAAATTTGCATTTTTATCCCTTTTATTTCCTTAATTTTTGTAATTTTCTTGAGATATGTTCAAAAAAAGCAACGAAAACGACAATTTTAGCGTAATTTCAATTTTTGACCCCCTTTATTCCTAAATTTTCGTCATTTTCGTGAGATGTGATCGAAAAAAGTAACGAATTTGAAAATTTTAGCAAAGTTTCAACTTTCATCCCCTTTTTTTCCTTAACTTCCGTCATTTTGTTTGAGATATGATCGAAAAAAGCAACGGAAACGACAATTTTAGCGTAATTTCAATATTTGTCCCCTTTTTTTCCTAAATATTCGCCATTTTCTTGAGATATGATCGAAAAAAGCAACGTAAACGAATAATGTTAGCGGAATTTCAATTTTTGTCCCTTTGTTCTCCTTAATTTCCGCCATTTTCTTGAGATATGAATGAAAAAAGAAACGAAAGCGGATAATCTTAGAGAAATTTCAATTTTTATCCCCTTTATTTCCTTAATTTTCGTAATTTTCTTGTGATATGATCATAAAAACCACGAAAGCGACAACTTTAGCGTAATTTCCATTTTTTTCCCCTTTTTTTCCTAAATTTCCTACATTTTCTTGAGATATTATCGAAAAAAGTAACGTAAACGGATAATTTTGGCGGAATTTCAATTTTTCTCCCCTTCTATTCCTTAATTTTCGGCATTTTCTTGAGATATTAACGAAAAAAGCAACGAAAAAGGATAATTTTAGCAAAATTTCAATTTTTATCCCCTTTTTTTCCTGAATTTCCGGCATTTTCTTGAGATATGATCGAAAAAAGCAACGAAAAGGATAATTTTAGAGCAATGTCAATTTTTTTCCCCTACTTTTACTTAATTTTCGTAATTTTCCTGAGATATGATCGAAAAGAGCAACGAAAACGGAAAATTTTAGCGAAATTTCAATTTTTGTCCCCTTTTTTCCTTAATTTTCGTCATTTTCTTGAGATATGATCGAAAAAAGCAAGGAAAACGGATAATTTTTGAAATTTTAATTTTTATCCCATTGATTTCCTTTATTTTCCTAATTTTCTTGAGATATGATCGAAAAAAGGAAAGAAATTGACCATTTTAGAGTAATTTCATTTTTGTCTCCTTTTTTCCTTAATTTTCGTCATTTTTTTGAGATATGATCGAAAAAAGCAACGAAAACGGAAAATTATAGCGAAATTTCAATTTTTGTCTCCTTTTTTCCTTAATTTTCGTCATTTTCTTGAGATATGATCGAAAAAAGCAACGAAAATGGATAATTTTAGAGAAATTTCAATTTTTATCCCCTTTATTTCATTAATTTTCGTAATTTTCTTGATATACGATCGAAAAAAGCAACGTAAACGAATAATTTTAGCGAAATTTCAATTTTTATCCCCTTTTTTTCCGTAATTTCCGTCATTTTCTTGAGATATGATCGTTAAAAGCATCGAAAACGGATACTTTTACCGAAATTTCAATTTTTATCCCATTTTTTTCCTTAAATTTCGTAATTTTCTTGAGATATGATCGAAAAAAGAAACAAAAATGGATAATTTAAGCATATTTATATTTTATCCCCTTTTTTTCCTTAATTTCCGTCATTTTCTTGAGATATGATCGAAAAAAGAAACGAAAATGGATAATTTTAGAGAAATTTCAATTTTTATCCCCTTTATTTCATTAATTTCCGTAATTTTCTTGATATACGATCGAAAAAAGCAACGTAAACGAATAATTTTAGCGAAATTTCAATTTTTGTCCCCTTTTTTCCTTAATTTTCGTCATTTTCTTGAGATATGATCGAAAAAAGCAAGGAAAACGGATAATTTTTGAAATTTTAATTTTTATCCCATTGATTTCCTTTATTTTCCTAATTTTCTTGAGATATGATCGAAAAAAGGAAAGAAATTGACCATTTTAGAGTAATTTCATTTTTGTCTCCTTTTTTCCTTAATTTTCGTCATTTTTTTGAGATATGATCGAAAAAAGCAACGAAAACGGAAAATTATAGCGAAATTTCAATTTTTGTCTCCTTTTTTCCTTAATTTTCGTCATTTTCTTGAGATATGATCGAAAAAAGCAACGAAAATGGATAATTTTAGAGAAATTTCAATTTTTATCCCCTTTATTTCATTAATTTTCGTAATTTTCTTGATATACGATCGAAAAAAGCAACGTAAACGAATAATTTTAGCGAAATTTCAATTTTTATCCCCTTTTTTTCCGTAATTTCCGTCATTTTCTTGAGATATGATCGTTAAAAGCATCGAAAACGGATACTTTTACCGAAATTTCAATTTTTATCCCATTTTTTTCCTTAAATTTCGTAATTTTCTTGAGATATGATCGAAAAAAGAAACAAAAATGGATAATTTTAGCATATTTATATTTTATCCCCTTTTTTTCCTTAATTTCCGTCATTTTCTTGAGATATGATCGAAAAAAGAAACGAAAATGGATAATTTTAGAGAAATTTCAATTTTTATCCCCTTTATTTCATTAATTTCCGTAATTTTCTTGATATACGATCGAAAAAAGCAACGTAAACGAATAATTTTAGCGAAATTTCAATTTTTATCCCCTTTTTTTCCGTAATTTCCGTCATTTTCTTGAGATATGATCGTTAAAAGCATCGAAAACGGATACTTTTACCGAAATTTCAATTTTTATCCCATTTTTTTCCTTAAATTTCGTAATTTTCTTGAGATATGATCGAAAAAAGAAACAAAAATGGATAATTTTAGCATATTTATATTTTATCCCCTTTTTTTCCTTAATTTCCGTCATTTTCTTGAGATATGATCGAAAAAAGAAACGAAAATGGATAATTTTAGAGAAATTTCAATTTTTATCCCCTTTATTTCATTAATTTTCGTAATTTTCTTGAGAAATGATCGAAAAAACTAACGTATATGGATAATTTTAGCGGAATTTCGATTTTTGTCCTTTTTTTTTCTAAATTTCCTACATTTTCTTGAGATATTATCGAAAAAAGTAACGTAAACGGATAATTTTGGCGGAATTTCAATTTTTCTCCCCTTCTATTCCTTAATTTACGGCATTTTCTTGAGATATTAACGAAAAAAGCAACGAAAAAGGATAATTTTAGCAAAATTTCAATTTTTATCCCCTTTTTTTCCTGAATATCCGGCATTTTCTTGAGATATGATCGAAAAACCAACGAAAGCGATTAATGTAAGCGAAATTTTCATTTTTATCCCCTTTATTTCCTTAATTTTCGTAATTTTCTTGAGATATGATCGAAAAAAGCAACGAAAAGGATAATTTTAGAGCAATGTCAATTTTTTTCCCCTACTTTTACTTAATTTTCGTAATTTTCCTGAGATATGATCGAAAAGAGCAACGAAAACGGAAAATTTTAGCGAAATTTCAATTTTTGTCCCCTTTTTTCCTTAATTTTCGTCATTTTCTTGAGATATGATCGAAAAAAGCAAGGAAAACGGATAATTTTTTGAAATTTTAATTTTTATCCCATTGATTTCCTTTATTTTCCTAATTTTCTTGAGATATGATCGAAAAAAGGAAAGAAATTGACCATTTTAGAGTAATTTCATTTTTGTCTCCTTTTTTCCTTAATTTTCGTCATTTTTTTGAGATATGATCGAAAAAAGCAACGAAAACGGATGATTTTAGTGAAATTTTAATTTTGATCCCCTTTATTTCCTTAATTTTCGTAATTTTCTTGATATACGATCGAAAAAAGCAACGTAAACGAATCATTTTAGCGGAATTTCAATTTTTATCCTTTTTTTTCCGTCATTTCCGTCATTTTCTTGAGATATGATCGAAAAAAGCAACGAAAATGGATAATTTTAGAGAAATTTCAATTTTTATCCCATTGATTTCCTTTATTTTCCTAATTTTCTTGAGATATGATCGAAAAAAGGAAAGAAATTGACCATTTTAGAGTAATTTCATTTTTGTCTCCTTTTTTCCTTAATTTTCGTCATTTTTTTGAGATATGATCGAAAAAAGCAACGAAAACGGATGATTTTAGTGAAATTTTAATTTTGATCCCCTTTATTTCCTTAATTTTCGTAATTTTCTTGATATACGATCGAAAAAAGCAACGTAAACGAATCATTTTAGCGGAATTTCAATTTTTATCCCCTTTTTTCCGTAATTTCCGTCATTTTCTTGAGATATGATCGTTAAAAGCAACGAAAACGGATACTTTTACCGAAATTTCAATTTTTATCCCATTTTTTCTTAAATATCGTCATTTTCTTGAGGTACGATCGAAAAAAGCAACGTAAACGGATAATTTTAGCGGAATTTCAATTTTTGTCCCCTTTTTTTCCTTAAATTCCGTCATTTACTTGAGATATGATCGTTAAAAGCAACGAAAACGGATACTTTTAGCGAAATTTCAATTTTTATCCCCTATTTTTCCTTATATTTCGTAATTTTCTTGAGATATGATCGAAAAAAGAAACGAAAATGGATAATTTTAGCGAAATTTCAATTTTAATCCCCTTGTTTTCCTTAATTTCCGTTTCTTTTTTGAGATATGATCAAAAAAAGGCAACGAAAAAGAATAATTTTAGCGAAATTTGCATTTTTATCCCTTTTATTTCCTTAATTTTTGTAATTTTCTTGAGATATGTTCAAAAAAAGCAACGAAAACGACAATTTTAGCGTAATTTCAATTTTTGACCCCTTTTTTTCCTAAATTTTCGTCATTTTCTTGAGATGTGATCGAAAAAAGTAACGAATTTCAAAATTTTAGCAAAATTTCAATTTTCATTCCCTTTTTTTCCTTAACTTCCGTCATTTTGTTTGAGATATGATCGAAAAAAGCACCGAAAACGACAAATTTAGCGTAATTTCAATATTTGTCCCCTTTTTTTCTTAAATATACGTCATTTTCTTGAGATATGATCGAAAAAAGCAACGTAAACGAATAATGTTAGCGGAATTTCAATTTTTGTCCCTTTGTTCTCCTTAATTTTCGTCATTTTCTTGAGATATGAATGAAAAAAGAAACGAAAGCGGATAATCTTAGAGAAATTTCAATTTTTATCCCCTTTATTTCCTTAATTTTCGTAATTTTCTTGAGATATGATCGAAAAAAGCAACGAAAAGGATAATTTTAGAGCAATGTCAATTTTTTTCCCCTACTTTTACTTAATTTTCGTAATTTTCTTGAGATATGATCGAAAAGAGCAACGAAAACGGAAAATTTTAGCGAAATTTCAATTTTTGTCCCCTTTTTTCCTTAATTTCCGCCTATTTCTTGAGATATGAATGAAAAAAGAAACGAAAGCGGATAATCTTAGAGAAATTTCAATTTTTATCCCCTTTATTTCCTTAATTTTCGTAATTTTCTTGTGATATGATCATAAAAACCACGAAAGCGACAATTTTAGCGTAATTTCCATTTTTTTCCCCTTTTTTTTCTAAATTTTCGTCATTTTCTAGAGATATGATGGAAAAAAGCAACGTAAACGGATAATTTTAGCGGAATTTCGATTTTTGTCCTTTTTTTCCCTAAATTTCCTACATTTTCTTGAGATATGATCGAGAAAAGTAACGTAAACAGATAATTTTGGCGGAATTTCAATTTTTCTCCCCTTCTATTCCTTAATTTACGGCATTTTCTTGAGATATGATCGAAATAAGCAACGAAAAAGGATAATTTTAGCAAAATTTCAATTTTTATCCCCTTTATTTCCTTAATTTTCGTAATTCTCTCGTGATACGATCGAAAAAAGCAACGTAAACGGATAATTTTAGCGGAATTTCAATTTTTATCCCCTTTTTTTCCGTAATTTCCGTAAATTATTGGAGATATGATCGTGAAAAGCAACGAAAACCGATAATTTTAGCTATATTTCAATTTTTATCCCCTTTTTTTCCTTAAACTTCGTAATTTTCTTGAGATATGATCGAAAAAAGCAACGAAAATGGATAATTTTAGAGAAATTTCAATTTTTATCCCCTTTATTTCATTAATTTTCGTAATTTTCTTGAGATATGTTCGAAAAAAGCAACGAAAACGACAATTTTAGCGTAATTTCAATTTCTGTCCCCTTTTTTCCAAAATTTTCGTAATTTTCTTGTGATATGATCATAAAAACCACGAAAGCGACAATTTTAGCGTAATTTCCATTTTTTTCCCCTTTTTTTTCTAAATTTTCGTCATTTTCTAGAGATATGATGGAAAAAAGCAACGTAAACGGATAATTTTAGCGGAATTTCGATTTTTGTCCTTTTTTTCCCTAAATTTCCTACATTTTCTTGAGATATGATCGAGAAAAGTAACGTAAACAGATAATTTTGGCGGAATTTCAATTTTTCTCCCCTTCTATTCCTTAATTTACGGCATTTTCTTGAGATATGATCGAAATAAGCAACGAAAAAGGATAATTTTAGCAAAATTTCAATTTTTATCCCCTTTATTTCCTTAATTTTCGTAATTCTCTCGTGATACGATCGAAAAAAGCAACGTTAATGGATAATTTTAGTGGAATTTCAATTTTTACCCCTTTGTTTCCTTAAATTCCGTCATTTACTTGAGATATGATCGTTAAAAGCAACGAAAACGGATAATTTTAGCGAAATTTCAATTTTTATCCCTTTTTTTTCCTTATATTTCGTAATTTTCTTGAGATATGATCGAAAAAAGAAACGAAAATGGATAATTTTAGCGCAATTTCAATTTTTATCCCCTTTTTTCCTTAACTTCCGTCATTTTCTTGAGATATGATCGAAAAAAGCAACGAAAACGACAATTTTAGCGTAATTTCAATTTTTATTTCCTTAATTTCCGCCATTTTCTTGAGATATGAATGAAAAAAGAAACGAAAGCGGATAATCTTAGCGAAATTTCAATTTTTATCCCCTTTATTTCCTTAATTTTCGTAATTTTCTTGAGATATGATCATAAAAACCATGAAAGCGACAATTTTAGCGTAATTTCCATTTTTTTCCTAAATTTTCGTCATTTTCTAGAGATATGATGGAAAAAAGCAACGTAAACGGATAATTTTAGTGGAATTTCGATTTTTGTCCTTTTTTTTCCTAAATTTCCTACATTTTCTTGTGATATGATCGAAAAAAGTAACGTAAACGGATAATTATGGCAGAATTTCAATTTTTCTCCCCTTCTATTCCTTAATTTTCGGCATTTTCTTGAGATATGATCGAAAAAAGCAACGAAAAGGATAATTTTAGAGCAATATCAATTTTTTTCCCCTTCTTTTACTTAATTTTCGTAATTTTCTTGAGATATGATCGAAAAAAGCAACGAAAACGGAAAATTTTAGCGAAATTTCAATTTTTGTCCCCTTTTTTCCTTAATTTTCGTCATTTTCTTGGGATATGATCGAAAAAAGTAAGGAAAACGGATAATTTTTCGAAATTTTAATATTTATCCCATTGATTTCCATTATTTTCCTAATTTTCTTGAGATATGATCGAAAAAAGGAACGAAATTGACCATTTTAGAGTAATTTCATTTTTGTCTCCTTTTTTCCTTAATTTTCGTCATTTTCTTGAGATATGATCGAAAAAAGCAACGAAAACGGATGTTTTTAGTGAAATTTTAATTTTGATCCCCTTTATTTCCTTAATTTTCGTAATTTTCTTGATATACGATCGAAAACAGCAACGTTAACGGATAATTTTAGCGGAATTTCAATTTTAATCCCCTTTTTTTCCGTAATTTCCGTCATTTTCTTGAGATATGATCGTGAAAAGCAACGAAAACCGATAATTGTAGCGAAATTTCAATTTTTATCCCATATTTTTTCTTAAATTTCGTAATTTTCTTGAGATATGATCGAAAAAGAAACAAAAATGGATAATTTTAGCATATTTCAATTTTATCCCCTTTTTTTCCTTAATTTCCGTCATTTTCTTGAGATATGATCGAAAAAAGAAACGAAAATGGATAATTTTAGAGAAATTTCAATTTTTATCCCCTTTATTTCATTAATTTTCGTAATTTTCTTGAGAAATGATCGAAAAAACTAACGAAAACGGATGATTTTAGTGAAATTTTAATTTTTATCCCCTTTATTTCCTTAATTTTTGTAATTTTCTTGATATACGATCGAAAAAAGCAACGTAAACGGATAATTTTAGCGGAATTTCAATTTTTATCCCCTTTTTTTTCGTAATTTCCGTCATTTTCTTGAGATATGATCGTAAAAAGCAACGAAAACCGATAATTTGAGCGAAATTTCAATTTTTATCCAATTTTTTTCCTTAACTTCCGTCATTTTGTTTGAGATATGATCGAAAAAAGCAACGAAAACGAAAATTTTAGCGTAATTTCAATATTTGTCCCCTTTTTTTCCTAAATATTCGTCATTTTCTTGAGATATGATCGAAAAAAGCAACGTAAACGAATAATGTTTGCGGAATTTCAATTTTTGTCCCTTTGTTCTCCTTAATTTCCGCCATTTTCTTGAGATATGAATGAAAAAAGAAACGAAAGCGGATAATCTTAGAGAAATTTCAATTTTTATCCCCTTTATTTCCTTAATTTTCGTAATTTTCTTGTGATATGATCATAAAAACCACGAAAGCGACAACATTAGCGTAATTTCCATTTTTTTTCCCCTTTTTTTCCTAAATTTTCGTCATTTTCTAGAGATATGATGGAAAAAAGCAACGTAAACGGATAATTTTAGCTGAATTTCGATTCTTGTCCTTTTTTTTCCTAAATTTACTACATTTTCTTGAGAGATGATCGAAAAAAGCAACGAAAAAGGATAATTTTAGCAAAATTTCAATTTTTATCCCTTTTTTTTCCTGAATTTCCGGCATTTTCTTGAGATATGATCGAAAAAAGCAACGAAAGCGAATAATGTAAGCGAAATTTTCATTTTTATCCCCTTTATTTCCTTAACTTTCGTAATTTTCTTGAGATATGATCGAAAAAAGCAACGAAAAGGATAATTTTACAGCAATGTCAATTTTTTTCCCCTACTTTTACTTAATTTTCGTAATTTTCCTGAGATATGATCGAAAAGAGCAACGAAAACGGAAAATTTTAGCGAAATTTCAATTTTTGTCCTCTTTTTTCCTTAATTTTCGTCATTTTCTTGAGATATGATCGAAAAAAGCAAGGAAAACGGATAATTTTTTGAAATTTTAATTTTTATCCCATTGATTTCCTTTATTTTCCTAATTTTCTTGAGATATGATCGAAAAAAGGAACGAAATTGACCATTTTAGAGTAATTTCATTTTTGTCTCCTTTTTTCCTTAATTTTCGTCATTTTTTTGAGATATGATCGAAAAAAGCAACGAAAACGGATGATTTTAGTGAAATTTTAATTTTGATCCCCTTTATTTCCTTAATTTTCGTAATTTTCTTGATATACGATCGAAAAAAGCAACGTAAACGGATAATTTTAGCGGAATTTCAATTTTTATCCCCTTTTTTTCCGTAATTTCCGTCATTTTCTTGAGATATGATCGTTAAAAGCAACGAAAACGGATACTTCTAGCGAAATTTCAATTTTTATCCCCTTTTTTTCTTTATATTTCGTAATTTTCTTGAGATCTGATCGAAAAAAGAAACGAAAATGGATAATTTTAGCGAAATTTCAATTTTAATCCCCTTTTTTTCCTTAATTTCCGTTTTTTTCTTGAGATATGATCCAAAAAAGGCAACGAAAAAGAATAATTTTAGCGAAATTTGCATTTTTTTCACTTTTATTTCCTTAATTTTTGTAATTTTCTTGAGATATGTTCAAAAAAAGCAACGAAAACGACAATTTTAGCGTAATTTCAATTTTTGACCCCTTTTTTTCCTAAATTTTCGTCATTTTCTTGAGATGTGATCGAAAAAAGTAACGAATTTGAAAATTTTAGCAAAGTTTCAATTTTCATCCCCTTTTTTTCCTTAACTTCCGTCATTTTGTTTTAGATATGATCGAAAAAAGCAAAGAAAACGACAATTTTAGCGTAATTTCAATTTTTGACCCCTTTTTTTCCTAAATTTTCGTCATTTTCTTGAGATGTGATCGAAAAAAGTAACGAATTTGAAAATTTTAGCAAAGTTTCAATTTTCATCCCCTTTTTTTCCTAAATATTCGTCATTTTCTTGAGATATGATCGAAAAAAGCAACGTAAACGAATAATGTTAGCGGAATTTCAATTTTTGTCCCTTTGTTCTCCTTAATTTCCGCCATTTTCTTGAGATATGAATGAAAAAAGAAACGAAAGCGGATAATCTTAGAGAAATTTCAATTTTTATCCCCTTTATTTCCTTAATTTTCGTAATTTTCTTGTGATATGATCAAAAAAACCACGAAAGCGACAACTTTAGCGTAATTTCCATTATTTTTCCCCTTTTTTTCCTAAATTTTCGTCATTTTCTAGAGATATGATCGAAAAAAGAAACGAAAATGGATAATTTTAGCGCAATTTAAATTTTTATCCCCTTTTTTCCTTAACTTATGTCATTTTCTTGAGATATGATCAAAAAAAGCAACGAAAACGACAATTTTAGCGTAATTTCAATTTTTATCCCCTTTATTTCCTTAATTTCCACCATTTTCTTGAGATATGAATGAAAAAAGAAACGAAAGCGGATAATCTTAGCGAAATTTCAATTTTTATCCCCTTTATTTCCTTAATTTTCGTAATTTTCTTGAGATATGATCGAAAAAAGCAACGAAAACGGAAAATTATAGCGAAATTTCAATTTTTGTCCCCTTTTTTCCTTAATTTTCTTCATTTTCTTGAGATATGATCGAAAAAAGCAACGAAAACGAATGATTTTAGTGAAATTTTAATTTTGATCCCCTTTATTTCCTTAATTTTCGTAATTTTCTTGATATACGATCGAAAAAAGCAACGTAAACGGATAATTTTAGCGGAATTTCAATTTTTATCCCCTTTTTTTCCGTAATTTCCGTCATTTTCTTGAGATATGATCGTGAAAAGCAACGAAAACCGATAATTTTAGCGAAATTTAATTTTTATCCCATATTTTTCCTTAAATTTCGTAATTTTCTTGAGATATGATCGAAAAAAGAAACAAAAATGGATAATTTTAGCATATTTCAATTTTATCCCCTTTATTTCATTAATTTTCGTAATTTTCTTGAGAAATGATCGAAAAAACTAACGAAAACGGATGGTTTTAGTGAAATTTTAATTTTTATCCCCTTAATTTCCTTAATTTTTGTAATTTTCTTGATATACGATCGAAAAAAGCAACGTAAACGGATAATTTTAGCGGAATTTCAATTTTTATCCCCTTTTTTTTCGTAATTTCCGTCATTTTCTTGAGATATGATCGTGAAAAGCAACGAAAACCGATAATTTTAGCGAAATTTCAATTTTTATCCAATTTTTTTCCTTAAATTTCGTAATTTTCTTGAGATATGATCGAAAAAAGAAACAAAAATGGATAATTTTAGCATATTTCAATTTTTATCCCCTTTTTTTCCTAAATTTTCGTCATTTTCTTGAGATATGATCGAAAAAAGCAACGAAAACGACAATTTTAGCGTAATTTCAATTTTTGTCCCCTTTTTTTCCTAAATTCTCGTCATTTTCTTGAGGTACGATCGAAAAAAGCTACGTAAACGGATAATTTTTGCGGAATTTCAATTTTTATCCCCTTTTTTTCCTTAAATTCCGTCATTTACTTGAGATATGATCGTTAAATGCAACGAAAACGGATACTTTTAGCGAAATTTCAATTTTTATTCCCTTTTTTTCTTTATATTTCGTAATTTTCTTGAGATCTGATCGAAAAAAGAAACGAAAATGGATAATTTTAGCGAAATTTCAATTTTAATCCCCTTTTTTTCCTTAATTTCCGTTTTTTTCTTGAGATATGATCCAAAAAAGGCAACGAAAAAGAATAATTTTAGCGAAATTTGCATTTTTATCCCTTTTATTTCCTTAATTTTTGTAATTTTCTTGAGATATGTTCAAAAAAAGCAACGAAAACGACAATTTTAGCGTAATTTCAATTTTTGACCCCCTTTATTCCTAAATTTTCGTCATTTTCTTGAGATGTGATCGAAAGAAGTAACGAATTTGAAAATTTTAGCAAAGTTTCAATTTTCATCCCCTTTTTTTCCTTAACTTCCGTCATTTTGTTTGAGATATGATCGAAAAAAGCAACGAAAACGAAAATTTTAGCGTAATTTCAATATTTGTCCCCTTTTTTTCCTAAATATTCGTCATTTTCTTGAGATATGATCGAAAAAAGCAACGTAAACGAATAATGTTAGCGGAATTTCAATTTTTGTCCCTTTTTTCTCCTTAATTTTCGTCATTTTCTTGAGATATGAATGAAAAAAGAAACGAAAGCGGATAATCTTAGAGAAATTTCAATTTTTATCCCCTTTATTTCCTTAATTTTCGTAATTTTCTTGTGATATGATCGAAAAAAGTAACGTAAACGGATAATTTTGGCGGAATTTCAATTTTTCTCCCCTTCTATTCCTTAATTTACGGCATTTTCTAGAGATATGATGGAAAAAAGCAACGTAAACGGATAATTTTAGCGGAATTTCGATTTTTGTCCTTTTTTTCCTAAATTTCCTACATTTTCTTGAGATATGATCGAAAAAAGTAACGTAAACGGATAATTTTGGCGGAATTTCAATTTTTCTCCCCTTCTATTCCTTAATTTACGGCATTTTCTTGAGATATGAACGAAAAAAGCAACGAAAAAGGATAATTTTAGCAAAATTTCAATTTTTATCCCCTTTTTTTCCTGAATTTCCGGCATTTTCTTGAGATATGATCGAAAAAAGCAACGTAAACGGATAATTTTAGCGGAATTTCGATTTTTGTCCTTTTTTTCCTAAATTTCCTACATTTTCTTGAGATATGATCGAAAAAAGCAACGAAAAGGATAATTTTAGAGCAATGTCAATTTTTTTCCCCTACTTTTACTTAATTTTCGTAATTTTCTTGAGATATGATCGAAAAGAGCAACGAAAACGGAAAATTTTAGCGAAATTTCAATTTTTGTCCCCTTTTTTCCTTAATTTTCGTCATTTTCTTGAGATATGATCGAAAAAAGCAAGGAAAACGGATAATTTTTTGAAATTTTAATTTTTATCCCATTGATTTCCTTTATTTTCCTAATTTTCTTGAGATATGATCGAAAAAAGGAAAGAAATTGACCATTTTAGAGTAATTTCATTTTTGTCTCCTTTTTTCCTTAATTTTCGTCATTTTTTTGAGATATGATCGAAAAAAGCAACGAAAACAGATGATTTTAGTGAAATTTTAATTTTGATCCCCTTTATTTCCTTAATTTTCGTAATTTTCTTGATATACGATCGAAAAAAGCAACGTAAACGGATAATTTTAGCGGAATTTCAATTTTTATCCCCTTTTTTTCCGTAATTTCCGTCATTTTCTTGAGATATGATCGTTAAAAGCAACGAAAATGGATACTTTTAGCGAAATTTCAATTTTTATCCCCTTTTTTTCTTTATATTTCGTAATTTTCTTGAGATCTGATCGAAAAAAGAAACGAAAATGGATAATTTTAGCGAAATTTCAATTTTAATCCCCATTTTTTCCTTAATTTCCGTTTTTTTCTTGAGATATGATCCAAAAAAGGCAACGAAAAAGAATAATTTTAGCGAAATTTGCATTTTTATCCCTTTTATTTCCTTAATTTTTGTAATTTTCTTGAGATATGTTCATAAAAAGCAACGAAAACGACAATTTTAGCGTAATTTCAATTTTTGACCCCTTTTTTTCCTAAATTTTCGTCATTTTCTTGAGATGTGATCGAAAAAAGTAACGAATTTGAAAATTTTAGCAAAGTTTCAATTTTCATCCCCTTATTTTCCTTAACTTCCGTCATTTTGTTTGAGATATGATCGAAAAAAGCAACGAAAACGACAATTTTAGCGTAATTTCAATATTTGTCCCCTTTTTTTCCTAAATATTCGTCATTTTCTTGAGATATGATCGAAAAAAGCTACGTAATCGAATAATGTTAGCGGAATTTCAATTTTTGTCCCTTTGTTCTCCTTAATTTCCGCCATTCTCTTGAGATATGAATGAAAAAAGAAACGAAAGCGGATAATCTTAGAGAAATTTTAATTTTTATCCCCTTTATTTCCTTAATTTTCGTAATTTTCTTGTGATATGATCATAAAAACCACGAAAGCGACAACTTTAGCGTAATTTCCATTTTTCTTCCCCTTTTTTTCCTAAATTTCCTACATTTTCTTGAGATATGATCGAAAAAAGTAACGTAAACGGATAATTTTGGCGGAATTTCAATTTTTCTCCCCTTCTATTCCTTAATTTACGGCATTTTCTTGAGATATGATCGAAAAAAGCAACGAAAGCGAATAATGTAAGCGAAATTTTCATTTTTATCCCCTTTATTTCCTTAATTTTCGTAATTTTCTTGAGATATGATCGAAAAAAGCAACGAAAAGGATAATTTTAGAGCAATATCAATTTTTTTCCCCTTCTTTTACTTAATTTTCGTAATTTTCTTGAGATATGATCGAAAAAAGCAAAGAAAACGGAAAATTTTAGCGAAATTTCAATTTTTGTCCCCTTTTTTCCTTAATTTTCGTCATTTTCTTGAGATATGATCGAAAAAAGCAAGGAAAACGGATAATTTTTTGAAATTTTAATTTTTATCCCATTGATTTCCTTTATTTTCCTAATTTTCTTGAGATATGATCGAAAAAAGGAACGAAATTGACCATTTTAGAGTAATTTCATTTTTGTCTCCTTTTTTACTTAATTTCCGTCATTTTCTTGAGATATGATCGAAAAAAGCAACGAAAACGGATAATTTTAGCGAAATATCAATATTTATCCCCTTTTTTTCCTTTATTTTCGTAATTTTCTTGAGATATGATCGAAAAAAGCAACGAAAACGAATGATTTTAGTGAAATTTTAATTTTGATCCCCATTATTTCCTTAATTTTCGTAATTTTCTTGATATACGATCGAAAAAAGCAACGTAAACGGATAATTTTAGCGAAATTTCAATTTTTATCCCCTTTTTTTCCGTAATTTCCGTCATTTTCTTGAGATATGATCGTGAAAAGCAACGAAAACCGATAATTTTAGCGAAATTTCAATTTTTATCCAATTTTTTTCCTTAAATTTCGTCATTTTCTTGAGATATGATCGAAAAAAGCAACGAAAACGACAATTTTAGCGTAATTTAAATTTTTGTCCCCTTTTTATCCTAAATTCTCGTCATTTTCTTGAGGTACGATCGAAAAAAGCTACGTAAACGGATAATTTTAGCGGAATTTCAATTTTTATCCCCTTTTTTTCCTTAAATTCCGTCATTTACTTGAGATATGATCGTTAAAAGCAACTAAAACGGATACTTTTAGCGAAATTTCAATTTTTATCCCCTTTTTTTCTTTATATTTCGTAATTTTCTTGAGATCTGATCGAAAAAAGTAACGAATTTGAAAATTTTAGCAAAGTTTCAATTTTCATCCCCTTTTTTTCCTTAACTTCCGTCATTTTGTTTGAGATATGATCGAAAAAAGCAACGAAAACGAAAATTTTAGCGTAATTTCAATATTTGTCCCCTTTTTTTCCTAAATATTCGTCATTTTCTTGAGATATGATCGAAAAAAGCAACGTAAACGAATAATGTTAGCGGAATTTCAATTTTTGTCCCTTTGTTCTCCTTAATTTTCGTCATTTTCTTGAGATATGAATGAAAAAAGAAACGAAAGCGGATAATCTTAGAGAAATTTCAATTTTTATCCCCTTTATTTCCTTAATTTTCGTAATTTTCTTGAGATATGATCGAAAAAAGCAACGAAAAGGATAATTTTAGAGCAATGTCAATTTTTTTCCCCTACTTTTCCTTAATTTTCGTCATTTTCTTGAGATATGATCGAAAAAAGCAAGGAAAACGGATAATTTTTTGAAATTTTAATTTTTATCCCATTGATTTCCTTTATTTTCCTAATTTTCTTGAGATATGATCGAAAAAAGGAAAGAAATTGACCATTTTAGAGTAATTTCATTTTTGTCTCCTTTTTTCCTTAATTTTCGTCATTTTTTTGAGATATGATCGAAAAAAGCAACGAAAACAGATGATTTTAGTGAAATTTTAATTTTGATCCCCTTTTTTCCTTAATTTTCGTCATTTTTTTGAGATATGATCGAAAAAAGCAACGAAAACACATGATTTTAGTGAAATTTTAATTTTGATCCCCTTTATTTCCTTAATTTTCGTAATTTTCTTGATATACGATCGAAAAAAGCAACGTAAACGGATAATTTTAGCGGAATTTCAATTTTTATCCCCTTTTTTTCCGTAATTTCCGTCATTTTCTTGAGATATGATCGTTAAAAGCAACGAAAACGGATACTTTTAGAGAAATTTCAATTTTTATCCCCTTTTTTTTGTTTATATTTCGTAATTTTCTTGACATCTGATCGAAAAAAGAAACGAAAATGGATAATTTTAGCGAAATTTCAATTTTAATCCCCATTTTTTCCTTAATTTCCGTTTTTTTCTTGAGATATGATCCAAAAAAGGCAACGAAAAAGAATAATTTTAGCGAAATTTGCATTTTTATCCCTTTTATTTCCTTAATTTTTGTAATTTTCTTGAGATATGTTCATAAAAAGCAACGAAAACGACAATTTTAGCGTAATTTCAATTTTTGACCGCTTTTTTTCCTAAATTTTCGTCATTTTCTTGAGATGTGATCGAAAAAAGTAACGAATTTGAAAATTTTAGCAAAGTTTCAATTTTCATCCCCTTTTTTTCCTTAACTTCCGTCATTTTGTTTGAGATATGATCGAAAAAAGCAACGAAAACGACAATTTTAGCGTAATTTCAATATTTGTCCCCTTTTTTTCCTAAATATTCGTCATTTTCTTGAGATATGATCGAAAAAAGCTACGTAAACGAATAATGTTAGCGGAATTTCAATTTTTGTCCCTTTGTTCTCCTTAATTTCCGCCATTTTCTTGAGATATGAATTAAAAAAAGAAACGAAAGCGGATAATCTTAGAGAAATTTTAATTTTTATCCCCTTTATTTCCTTAATTTTCGTAATTTTCTTGTGATATGATCATAAAAACCACGAAAGCGACAACTTTAGCGTAATTTCCATTTTTCTTCCCCTTTTTTTCCTAAATTTCCTACATTTTCTTGAGATATGATCGAAAAAAGTAACGTAAACGGATAATTTTGGCGGAATTTCAATTTTTCTCCCCTTCTATTCCTTAATTTACGGCATTTTCTTGAGATATGATCGAAAAAAGCAACGAAAAAGGATAATTTTAGCAAAATTTCAATTTTTATCTCCTTTTTTTCCTGAATTTCCGGCATTTTCTTGAGATATGATCGAAAAAAGCAACGAAAGCGAATAATGTAAGCGAAATTTTCATTTTTATCCCCTTTATTTCCTTAATTTTCGTAATTTTCTTGAGATATGATCGAAAAAAGCAACGAAAAGGATAATTTTAGAGCAATATCAATTTTTTTCCCCTTCTTTTACTTAATTTTCGTAATTTTCTTGAGATATGATCGAAAAAAGCAACGAAAACGGAAAATTTTAGCGAAATTTCAATTTTTGTCCCCTTTTTTCCTTAATTTTCGTCATTTTCTTGAGATATGATCGAAAAAAGCAAGGAAAACGGATAATTTTTTGAAATTTTAATTTTTATCCCATTGATTTCCTTTATTTTCCTAATTTTCTTGAGATATGATCGAAAAAAGGAACGAAATTGACCATTTTAGAGTAATTTCATTTTTGTCTCCTTTTTTACTTAATTTTTTGTCATTTTTTTGAGATATGATCGAAAAAAGCAACGAAAACGGATGATTTTAGTGAAATTTTAATTTTGATCCCCTTTATTTCCTTAATTTTCGTAATTTTCTTGATATACGATCGAAAAAAGCAACGTAAACGGGAAATTTTAGCGGTATTTCAATTTTTATCCCCTTTTTTTCCGTAATTTCCGTCATTTTCTTGAGATATGATCGTGAAAAGCAACGAAAACCGATAATTTAAGCGAAATTTCAATTTTTATCCCATATTTTTCCTTAAATTTCGTAATTTTCTTGAGATATGATCGAAAAAAGAAACAAAAATGGATAATTTTAGCATATCTCAATTTTATCCCCTTTTTTTCCTTAATTTCCGTCATTTTCTTGAGATATGATCGAAAAAAGAAACGAAAATGGATAATTTTAGAGAAATTTCAATTTTTATCCCCTTTATTTCATTAATTTTCGTAATTTTCTTGAGAAATGATCGAAAAAATTAACGAAAACGGCTGATTTTAGTGAAATTTTAATTTTTATCCCCTTTATTTCCTTAATTTTTGTAATTTTCTTGATATATGATCGAAAAAAGCAACGTAAACGGATAATTTTAGCAAAATTTCAATTTTTGTCCCCTTTTTTTCCTTAATTTCCGTCATTTTCTTGAGATATGATCGAAAAAAGCAACGAAAACGGATAATTTTAGCGAAATATCAATATTTATCCCCTTTTTTTCCTAAATATTCGTCATTTTCTTGAGATATGATCGAAAAAAGCAACGTAAACGAATAATGTTAGCGGAATTTCAATTTTTGTCCCTTTGTTCTCCTTAATTTTCGTCATTTTCTTGATATATGAATGAAAAAAGAAACGAAAGCGGATAATCTTAGAGAAATTTCAATTTTTATCCCCTTTATTTCCTTAATTTTCGTAATTTTCTTGTGATATGATCATAAAAACCACGAAAGCGACAACTTTAGCGTAATTTCCATTTTTTTTCCCCTTTTTTTCCTAAATTTTCGTCATTTTCTAGAGATATGATGGAAAAAAGCAACGTAAACGGATAATTTTAGCGGAATTTCGATTTTTGTCCTTTTTTTTCCTAAATTTCCTACATTTTCTTGAGATATGATCGAAAAAAGTAACGTAAACAGATAATTTTGGCGGAATTTCAATTTTTCTCCCCTTCTATTCCTTAATTTACGGCATTTTCTTGAGATATGAACGAAAAAAGCAACGAAAAAGGATAATTTTAGCAAAATTTCAATTTTTATCCCCTTTTTTTCCTGAATTTCCGGCATTTTCTTGAGATATGATCGAAAAAAGCAACGAAAGCGATTAATGTAAGCGAAATTTTCATTTGTATCCCCTTTTTTTCCTTAATTTTCGTAATTTTCTTGAGATATGATCGAAAAAAGCAACGAAAAGGATAATTTTAGAGCAATGTCAATTTTTTTCCCCTACTTTTACTTAATTTTCGTAATTTTCTTGAGATATGATCGAAAAGAGCAACGAAAACGGAAAATTTTAGCGAAATTTCAATTTTTGTCCCCTTTTTTCCTTAATTTTCGTCATTTTCTTGAGATATGATCGAAAAAAGCAAGGAAAACGGATAATTTTTTGAAATTTTAATTTTTATCCCATTGATTTCCTTTATTTTCCTAATTTTCTTGAGATATGATCGAAAAAAGGAAAGAAATTGACCATTTTAGAGTAATTTCATTTTTGTCTCCTTTTTTCCTTAATTTTCGTCATTTTTTTGAGATATGATCGAAAAAAGCAACGAAAACAGATGATTTTAGTGAAATTTTAATTTTGATCCCCTTTATTTCCTTAATTTTCGTAATTTTCTTGATATACGATCGAAAAAAGCAACGTAAACGGATAATTTTAGCGGAATTTCAATTTTTATCCCCTTTTTTTCCGTAATTTCCGTCATTTTCTTGAGATATGATCGTTAAAAGCAACGAAAACGGATACTTTTAGCAAAATTTCAATTTTTATCCCCTTTTTACTTTCTCCATATACGAAGTATAGAGAAAGTATTGTTTTCATGAAAAAATTCGACTTCGAGATTTCAACGGAAATACATGTTTTGGGGTCCCTAGAACACGTTTTGACTATTTTCGGAATGATGTCTGTGTGTATGTGTGTGTGTGTGTGTGTGTGTGTGTGTGTCTGTATGTGTGTGTGTGTTTGTGGGCGCTCTAACGTAAAAACTATTAGTCGTATCAATACTAAACTTCGTATATAGTACTGTGGTGTGTGCTGTCAGAGTTGATTAGTTTTTGGAGTAAATCGGTTGACCGGAAGTCGAGCTTCATTCATTAAAGCTCATTTCCGGTTTTCAAAATATATCCATAAATATGAAATATACGTGTATTGTATTACTTATAAAAGTTTTAGATAATAAAATTTACTATAACTTTTGTATTTAACATATTTTTATATCACCGGTTGATTAGGAGTTATTCGTAAAATACCGATAAACCGGAAGTAGCTCTTATGTACTTTGTGGGCGCTCTAACTTAAAAACTATTCCCTATATGAACACCAAATTTCAAATATAATACTTTGGTTAGTTTTTTTAGAGTTGATTAGTTTTTGGAGTAAATCGGTTAACCGGAAGTTGAGCTTCATTCTTCAAAGCTCATTTCCGGTTTTCAAAATATCTCCATAAATATGATATTTAGGTATATACTATTATTCGTAAAAGTTTTAGAAAATATAATGTACTATAACTTTTGTTTGAAACATATTTTTGTATCACTGATTGTGTAGGATTTATTCATGAAATACTGATAAACCGGAAGTTGCTGATTATGTACTTTGTGGGTGCTCTGGGCTCTATGGGCGAAAGGTCAATTTCATCGTTTTTCATTGATCATGTCCTGTAAAAATAATTTATCATGTTTTTGGCGTCAAAGATAATATATAATATTAATAACTCAAATTCCAAGTTTAGATTGAATATAGAGTACGAAATTACTGCGGTAGATAAATATTTACATCTTATATATTTGGAGAAACTCATGTGCTGGCCACATCAGATTTTTTAATCATGGTTATCATGTAAGTAAGCTCAGTTTGGTATGCAGTTTAAGAAGGACTTACCGTTTTGAAGTACCAAAACCAAATGTGCAGTTTATAAGTGACTTTATACTTACATATATGGTACCTTAATTGTTCACATATCTATGAGAGATCCCGTATATCCAATGAAAGGATATTTGTTCATAGACTGAAGGAATGGATTTCTCTTTAAATGATATTGAAATATATTTGAAGTAAATTTGTTTATTTCTCATTTTTATTTATTATTTACTTGTTTCATAATGAGGAAAGAGTCACAGAATATTCCAAACACCATCAAAAATAAGATCAATGTACAGTGTACATTGAGGCCAGGAGTGTACATTGTACACTCTTGGCCAAAATTAACGCAGCACCACCCTAGCGATCCTTACGGCCGGTGCTGCGTTAATTTTGGCCAGGAGTGTACATTTTGCTGTCTGAAAAACAGCATTATCAAGGTAACACAGGAGACATCAAAAGGTAACTGTGTAACACCATTTTTGACGGTGTTTGGAGTATTCTGTGACTCTTTCCTTATTCATAACCATCAGCGGAATTCTCAAGATATTGTTTCATAATATTTATTGTAACTTTATTTTGTTCATTTGATCTACTTATAATTATATTGATGTTTTATTTCCCTTAAAATACGTCTTTTGTTTACTCTGATTGATGGCATCCCTACGTAAGGATTTCTCCTGGAACACCTAAATTTCACTTGTTTTCTTTATATTTCGTAATTTTCTTGAGATCTGATCGAAAAAAGAAACGAAAATGGATAATTTTAGCGAAATTTCAATTTTAATCCCCATTTTTTCCTTAATTTCCGTTTTTTTCTTGAGATATGATCCAAAAAAGGCAACGAAAAAGAATAATTTTAGCGAAATTTGCATTTTTATCCCTTTTATTTCCTTAATTTTTGTAATTTTCTTGAGATATGTTCATAAAAAGCAACGAAAACGACAATTTTAGCGTAATTTCAATTTTTGACCCCTTTTCTTCCTAAATTATCGTCATTTTCTTGAGATGTGATCGAAAAAGTAACGAATTTGAAAATTTTAGCAAAGTTTCAATTTTCATCCCCTTTTTTTCCTTAACTTCCGTCATTTTGTTTGAGATATGATCGAAAAAAGCAACGAAAACGAAAATTTTAGCGTAATTTCAATATTTGTCCCCTTTTTTTCCTAAATATTCGTCATTTTCTTGAGATATGATCGAAAAAAGCTACGTAAACGAATAATGTTAGCGGAATTTCAATTTTTGTCCCTTTGTTCTCCTTAATTTCCGCCATTTTCTTGAGATATGAATGAAAAAAGAAACGAAAGCGGATAATCTTAGAGAAATTTTAATTTTTATCCCCTTTATTTCCTTAATTTTCGTAATTTTCTTGTGATATGATCATAAAAACCACGAAAGCGACAACTTTAGCGTAATTTCCATTTTTCTTCCCCTTTTTTTCCTAAATTTCCTACATTTTCTTGAGATATGATCGAAAAAAGCAACGAAAAAGGATAATTTTAGCAAAATTTCAATTTTTATCCCCTTTTTTTCCTGAATTTCTGGCATTTTCTTGAGATATGATCGAAAAAAGCAACGAAAGCGAATAATGTAAGCGAAATTTTCATTTTTATCCCCTTTATTTCCTTAATTTTCGTAATTTTCTTGTGATATGATCGAAAAAAGCAACGAAAAGGATAATTTTAGAGCAATGTCAACTTTTTTCCCCTTCTTTTACTTAATTTTCGTAATTTTCTTGAGATATGATCGAAAAAAGCAACGAAAACGGAAAATTTTAGCGAAATTTCAATTTTTGTCCCCTTTTTTCCTTAATTTTCGTCATTTTCTTGAGATATGATCGAAAAAAGCAAGGAAAACGGATAATTTTTTGAAATTTTAATTTTTATCCCATTGATTTCCTTTATTTTCCTAATTTTCTTGAGATATGATCGAAAAAAGGAAAGAAATTGACCATTTTAGAGTAATTTCATTTTTGTCTCCTTTTTTCCTTAATTTTCGTCATTTTTTTGAGATATGATCGAAAAAAGCAACGAAAACAGATGATTTTAGTGAAATTTTAATTTTGATCCCCTTTATTTCCTTAATTTTCGTAATTTTCTTGATATACGATCGAAAAAAGCAACGTAAACGGATAATTTTAGCGGAATTTCAATTTTTATCCCCTTTTTTTCCGTAATTTCCGTCATTTTCTTGAGATATGATCGTTAAAAGCAACGAAAACGGATACTTTTAGCAAAATTTCAATTTTTATCCCCTTTTTACTTTCTCCATATACGAAGTATAGAGAAAGTATTGTTTTCATGAAAAAATTCGACTTCGAGATTTCAACGGAAATACATGTTTTGGGGTCCCTAGAACACGTTTTGACTATTTTCGGAATGATGTCTGTGTGTATGTGTGTGTGTGTGTGTGTGTGTGTGTGTGTGTCTGTATGTGTGTGTGTGTTTGTGGGCGCTCTAACGTAAAAACTATTAGTCGTATCAATACTAAACTTCGTATATAGTACTGTGGTGTGTGCTGTCAGAGTTGATTAGTTTTTGGAGTAAATCGGTTGACCGGAAGTCGAGCTTCATTCATTAAAGCTCATTTCCGGTTTTCAAAATATATCCATAAATATGAAATATACGTGTATTGTATTACTTATAAAAGTTTTAGATAATAAAATTTACTATAACTTTTGTATTTAACATATTTTTATATCACCGGTTGATTAGGAGTTATTCGTAAAATACCGATAAACCGGAAGTAGCTCTTATGTACTTTGTGGGCGCTCTAACTTAAAAACTATTCCCTATATGAACACCAAATTTCAAATATAATACTTTGGTTAGTTTTTTTAGAGTTGATTAGTTTTTGGAGTAAATCGGTTAACCGGAAGTTGAGCTTCATTCTTCAAAGCTCATTTCCGGTTTTCAAAATATCTCCATAAATATGATATTTAGGTATATACTATTATTTGTAAAAGTTTTAGAAAATATAATGTACTATAACTTTTGTTTGAAACATATTTTTGTATCACTGATTGTGTAGGATTTATTCATGAAATACTGATAAACCGGAAGTTGCTGATTATGTACTTTGTGGGTGCTCTGGGCTCTATGGGCGAAAGGTCAATTTCATCGTTTTTCATTGATCATGTCCTGTAAAAATAATTTATCATGTTTTTGGCGTCAAAGATAATATATAATATTAATAACTCAAATTCCAAGTTTAGATTGAATATAGAGTACGAAATTACTGCGGTAGATAAATATTTACATCTTATATATTTGGAGAAACTCATGTGCTGGCCACATCAGATTTTTTAATCATGGTTATCATGTAAGTAAGCTCAGTTTGGTATGCAGTTTAAGAAGGACTTACCGTTTTGAAGTACCAAAACCAAATGTGCAGTTTATAAGTGACTTTATACTTACATATATGGTACCTTAATTGTTCACATATCTATGAGAGATCCCGTATATCCAATGAAAGGATATTTGTTCATAGACTGAAGGAATGGATTTCTCTTTAAATGATATTGAAATATATTTGAAGTAAATTTGTTTATTTCTCATTTTTATTTATTATTTACTTGTTTCATAATGAGGAAAGAGTCACAGAATATTCCAAACACCATCAAAAATAAGATCAATGTACAGTGTACATTGAGGCCAGGAGTGTACATTGTACACTCTTGGCCAAAATTAACGCAGCACCACCCTAGCGATCCTTACGGCCGGTGCTGCGTTAATTTTGGCCAGGAGTGTACATTTTGCTGTCTGAAAAACAGCATTATCAAGGTAACACAGGAGACATCAAAAGGTAACTGTGTAACACCATTTTTGACGGTGTTTGGAGTATTCTGTGACTCTTTCCTTATTCATAACCATCAGCGGAATTCTCAAGATATTGTTTCATAATATTTATTGTAACTTTATTTTGTTCATTTGATCTACTTATAATTATATTGATGTTTTATTTCCCTTAAAATACGTCTTTTGTTTACTCTGATTGATGGCATCCCTACGTAAGGATTTCTCCTGGAACAACTAAATTTCACTTGTTTTCTTTATATTTCGTAATTTTCTTGAGATCTGATCGAAAAAAGAAACGAAAATGGATAATTTTAGCGAAATTTCAATTTTAATCCCCATTTTTTCCTTAATTTCCGTTTTTTTCTTGAGATATGATCCAAAAAAGGCAACGAAAAAGAATAATTTTAGCGAAATTTGCATTTTTATCCCTTTTATTTCCTTAATTTTTGTAATTTTCTTGAGATATGTTCATAAAAAGCAACGAAAACGACAATTTTAGCGTAATTTCAATTTTTGACCCCTTTTCTTCCTAAATTATCGTCATTTTCTTGAGATGTGATCGAAAAAGTAACGAATTTGAAAATTTTAGCAAAGTTTCAATTTTCATCCCCTTTTTTTCCTTAACTTCCGTCATTTTGTTTGAGATATGATCGAAAAAAGCAACGAAAACGACAATTTTAGCGTAATTTCAATATTTGTCCCCTTTTTTTCCTAAATATTCGTCATTTTCTTGAGATATGATCGAAAAAAGCTACGTAAACGAATAATGTTAGCGGAATTTCAATTTTTGTCCCTTTGTTCTCCTTAATTTCCGCCATTTTCTTGAGATATGAATGAAAAAAGAAACGAAAGCGGATAATCTTAGAGAAATTTTAATTTTTATCCCCTTTATTTCCTTAATTTTCGTAATTTTCTTGTGATATGATCATAAAAACCACGAAAGCGACAACTTTAGCGTAATTTCCATTTTTCTTCCCCTTTTTTTCCTAAATTTCCTACATTTTCTTGAGATATGATCGAAAAAAGCAACGAAAAAGGATAATTTTAGCAAAATTTCAATTTTTATCCCCTTTTTTTCCTGAATTTCTGGCATTTTCTTGAGATATGATCGAAAAAAGCAACGAAAGCGAATAATGTAAGCGAAATTTTCATTTTTATCCCCTTTATTTCCTTAATTTTCGTAATTTTCTTGTGATATGATCGAAAAAAGCAACGAAAAGGATAATTTTAGAGCAATATCAACTTTTTTCCCCTTCTTTTACTTAATTTTCGTAATTTTCTTGAGATATGATCGAAAAAAGCAACGAAAACGGAAAATTTTAGCGAAATTTCAATTTTTGTCCCCTTTTTTCCTTAATTTTCGTCATTTTCTTGAGATATGATCGAAAAAAGCAAGGAAAACGGATAATTTTTTGAAATTTTAATTTTTATCCCATTGATTTCCTTTATTTTCCTAATTTTCTTGGGATATGATCGAAAAAAGGAACGAAATTGACCATTTTAGAGTAATTTCATTTTTGTCTCCTTTTTTACTTAATTTTCGTCATTTTTTTGAGATATGATCGAAAAAAGCAACGAAAACGGATGATTTTAGTGAAATTTTAATTTTGATTCCCTTTATTTCCTTAATTTTCGTAATTTTCTTGATATACGATCGAAAAAAGCAACGTAAACGGATAATTTTAGCGGAATTTCAATTTTTATCCCCTTTTTTTCCGTAATTTCCGTCATTTTCTTGAGATATGATCGTGAAAAGCAACGAAAACCGATAATTTAAGCGAAATTTCAATTTTTATCCCATATTTTTCCTTAAATTTCGTAATTTTCTTGAGATATGATCGAAAAAAGAAACAAAAATGGATAATTTTAGCATATTTCAATTTTATCCCCTTTTTTTCCTTAATTTCCGTCATTTTCTTGAGATATGATCGAAAAAAGAAACGAAAATGGATAATTTTAGAGAAATTTCAATTTTTATCCCCTTTATTTCATTAATTTTCGTAATTTTCTTGAGAAATGATCGAAAAAATTAACGAAAACGGCTGATTTTAGTGAAATTTTAATTTTTATCCCCTTTATTTCCTTAATTTTTGTAATTTTCTTGATATACGATCGAAAAAAGCAACGTAAACGGATAATTTTAGCAAAATTTCAATTTTTGTCCCCTTTTTTTCCTTAATTTCCGTCATTTTCTTGAGATATGATCGAAAAAAGCAACGAAAACGACAATTTTAGCGTAATTTCAATATTTGTCCCCTTTTTTTCCTAAATATTCGTCATTTTCTTGAGATATGATCGAAAAAAGCAACGTAAACGAATAATGTTAGCGGAATTTCAATTTTTGTCCCCTTGTTTTCCTTAATTTCCGTCATTTTCTTGAGATATGATCCAAAAAAGGAAACGAAAAAGAATAATTTTAGCGAAATTTGCATTTTTATCCCTTTTATTTCCTTAATTTTTGTAATTTTCTTGAGATATGTTCAAAAAAAGCAACGAAAACGACAATTTTAGCGTAATTTCAATTTTTGACCCCCTTTATCCTAAACTTTCGTCATTTTCTTGAGATGTGATCGAAAAAAGTAATGAATTTGAAAATTTTAGCAAAGTTTCAATTTTCATCCCCTTTTTTTCCTTAACTTCCGTCATTTTGTTTGAGATATGATCGAAAAAAGCAACGAAAACGAAAATTTTAGCGTAATTTCAATATTTGTCCCCTTTTTTTCCTAAATATTCGTCATTTTCTTGAGATATGATCGAAAAAAGCAACGTAAACGAATAATGTTAGCGGAATTTCAATTTTTGTCCCTTTGTTCTCCTTAATTTTCGTCATTTTCTTGAGATATGAATGAAAAAAGAAACGAAAGCGGATAATCTTAGAGAAATTTCAATTTTTATCCCCTTTATTTCCTTAATTTTCGTAATTTTCTTGTGATATGATCATAAAAACCACGAAAGCGACAACTTTAGCGTAATTTCCATTTTTTTTCCCCTTTTTTTCCTAAATTTTCGTCATTTTCTAGAGATATGATGGAAAAAAGCAACGTAAACGGATAATTTTAGCGGAATTTCGATTTTTGTCCTTTTTTTTCCTAAATTTCCTACATTTTCTTGAGATATGATCGAAAAAAGTAACGTAAACGGATAATTTTGGCGGAATTTCAATTTTTCTCCCCTTCTATTCCTTAATTTACGGCATTTTCTTGAGATATGAACGAAAAAAGCAACGAAAAAGGATAATTTTAGCAAAATTTCAATTTTTATCCCCTTTTTTTCCTGAATTTCCGGCATTTTCTTGAGATATGATCGAAAAAAGCAACGAAAGCGATTAATGTAAGCGAAATTTTCATTTGTATCCCCTTTTTTTCCTTAATTTTCGTAATTTTCTTGAGATATGATCGAAAAAAGCAACGAAAAGGATAATTTTAGAGCAATGTCAATTTTTTTCCCCTACTTTTACTTAATTTTCGTAATTTTCTTGAGATATGATCGAAAAGAGCAACGAAAACGGAAAATTTTAGCGAAATTTCAATTTTTGTCCCCTTTTTTCCTTAATTTTCGTCATTTTCTTGAGATATGATCGAAAAAAGCAAGGAAAACGGATAATTTTTTGAAATTTTAATTTTTATCCCATTGATTTCCTTTATTTTCCTAATTTTCTTGAGATATGATCGAAAAAAGGAAAGAAATTGACCATTTTAGAGTAATTTCATTTTTGTCTCCTTTTTTCCTTAATTTTCGTCATTTTTTTGAGATATGATCGAAAAAAGCAACGAAAACAGATGATTTTAGTGAAATTTTAATTTTGATCCCCTTTATTTCCTTAATTTTCGTAATTTTCTTGATATACGATCGAAAAAAGCAACGTAAACGGATAATTTTAGCGGAATTTCAATTTTTATCCCCTTTTTTTCCGTAATTTCCGTCATTTTCTTGAGATATGATTGTTAAAAGCAACGAAAACGGATACTTTTAGCAAAATTTCAATTTTTATCCCCTTTTTACTTTCTCCATATACGAAGTATAGAGAAAGTATTGTTTTCATGAAAAAATTCGACTTCGAGATTTCAACGGAAATACATGTTTTGGGGTCCCTAGAACACGTTTTGACTATTTTCGGAATGATGTCTGTGTGTATGTGTGTGTGTGTGTGTGTGTGTGTGTCTGTATGTGTGTGTGTGTTTGTGGGCGCTCTAACGTAAAAACTATTAGTCGTATCAATACTAAACTTCGTATATAGTACTGTGGTGTGTGCTGTCAGAGTTGATTAGTTTTTGGAGTAAATCGGTTGACCGGAAGTCGAGCTTCATTCATTAAAGCTCATTTCCGGTTTTCAAAATATATCCATAAATATGAAATATACGTGTATTGTATTACTTATAAAAGTTTTAGATAATAAAATTTACTATAACTTTTGTATTTAACATATTTTTATATCACCGGTTGATTAGGAGTTATTCGTAAAATACCGATAAACCGGAAGTAGCTCTTATGTACTTTGTGGGCGCTCTAACTTAAAAACTATTCCCTATATGAACACCAAATTTCAAATATAATACTTTGGTTAGTTTTTTTAGAGTTGATTAGTTTTTGGAGTAAATCGGTTAACCGGAAGTTGAGCTTCATTCTTCAAAGCTCATTTCCGGTTTTCAAAATATCTCCATAAATATGATATTTAGGTATATACTATTATTTGTAAAAGTTTTAGAAAATATAATGTACTATAACTTTTGTTTGAAACATATTTTTGTATCACTGATTGTGTAGGATTTATTCATGAAATACTGATAAACCGGAAGTTGCTGATTATGTACTTTGTGGGTGCTCTGGGCTCTATGGGCGAAAGGTCAATTTCATCGTTTTTCATTGATCATGTCCTGTAAAAATAATTTATCATGTTTTTGGCGTCAAAGATAATATATAATATTAATAACTCAAATTCCAAGTTTAGATTGAATATAGAGTACGAAATTACTGCGGTAGATAAATATTTACATCTTATATATTTGGAGAAACTCATGTGCTGGCCACATCAGATTTTTTAATCATGGTTATCATGTAAGTAAGCTCAGTTTGGTATGCAGTTTAAGAAGGACTTACCGTTTTGAAGTACCAAAACCAAATGTGCAGTTTATAAGTGACTTTATACTTACATATATGGTACCTTAATTGTTCACATATCTATGAGAGATCCCGTATATCCAATGAAAGGATATTTGTTCATAGACTGAAGGAATGGATTTCTCTTTAAATGATATTGAAATATATTTGAAGTAAATTTGTTTATTTCTCATTTTTATTTATTATTTACTTGTTTCATAATGAGGAAAGAGTCACAGAATATTCCAAACACCATCAAAAATAAGATCAATGTACAGTGTACATTGAGGCCAGGAGTGTACATTGTACACTCTTGGCCAAAATTAACGCAGCACCACCCTAGCGATCCTTACGGCCGGTGCTGCGTTAATTTTGGCCAGGAGTGTACATTTTGCTGTCTGAAAAACAGCATTATCAAGGTAACACAGGAGACATCAAAAGGTAACTGTGTAACACCATTTTTGACGGTGTTTGGAGTATTCTGTGACTCTTTCCTTATTCATAACCATCAGCGGAATTCTCAAGATATTGTTTCATAATATTTATTGTAACTTTATTTTGTTCATTTGATCTACTTATAATTATATTGATGTTTTATTTCCCTTAAAATACGTCTTTTGTTTACTCTGATTGATTGCATCCCTACGTAAGGATTTCTCCTGGAACAACTAAATTTCACTTGTTTTCTTTATATTTCGTAATTTTCTTGAGATCTGATCGAAAAAAGAAACGAAAATGGATAATTTTAGCGAAATTTCAATTTTAATCCCCATTTTTTCCTTAATTTCCGTTTTTTTCTTGAGATATGATCCAAAAAAGGCAACGAAAAAGAATAATTTTAGCGAAATTTGCATTTTTATCCCTTTTATTTCCTTAATTTTTGTAATTTTCTTGAGATATGTTCATAAAAAGCAACGAAAACGACAATTTTAGCGTAATTTCAATTTTTGACCCCTTTTCTTCCTAAATTATCGTAATTTTCTTGAGATGTGATCGAAAAAGTAACGAATTTGAAAATTTTAGCAAAGTTTCAATTTTCATCCCCTTTTTTTCCTTAACTTCCGTCATTTTGTTTGAGATATGATCGAAAAAAGCAACGAAAACGACAATTTTAGCGTAATTTCAATATTTGTCCCCTTTTTTTCCTAAATATTCGTCATTTTCTTGAGATATGATCGAAAAAAGCTACGTAAACGAATAATGTTAGCGGAATTTCAATTTTTGTCCCTTTGTTCTCCTTAATTTCCGCCATTTTCTTGAGATATGAATGAAAAAAGAAACGAAAGCGGATAATCTTAGAGAAATTTTAATTTTTATCCCCTTTATTTCCTTAATTTTCGTAATTTTCTTGTGATATGATCATAAAAACCACGAAAGCGACAACTTTAGCGTAATTTCCATTTTTCTTCCCCTTTTTTTCCTAAATTTCCTACATTTTCTTGAGATATGATCGAAAAAAGCAACGAAAAAGGATAATTTTAGCAAAATTTCAATTTTTATCCCCTTTTTTTCCTGAATTTCTGGCATTTTCTTGAGATATGATCGAAAAAAGCAACGAAAGCGAATAATGTAAGCGAAATTTTCATTTTTATCCCCTTTATTTCCTTAATTTTCGTAATTTTCTTGTGATATGATCGAAAAAAGCAACGAAAAGGATAATTTTAGAGCAATATCAACTTTTTTCCCCTTCTTTTACTTAATTTTCGTAATTTTCTTGAGATATGATCGAAAAAAGCAACGAAAACGGAAAATTTTAGCGAAATTTCAATTTTTGTCCCCTTTTTTCCTTAATTTTCGTCATTTTCTTGAGATATGATCGAAAAAAGCAAGGATTACGGATAATTTTTTGAAATTTTAATTTTTATCCCATTGATTTCCTTTATTTTCCTAATTTTCTTGAGATATGATCGAAAAAAGGAACGAAATTGACCATTTTAGAGTAATTTCATTTTTGTCTCCTTTTTTACTTAATTTTCGTCATTTTTTTGAGATATGATCGAAAAAAGCAACGAAAACGGATGATTTTAGTGAAATTTTAATTTTGATTCCCTTTATTTCCTTAATTTTCGTAATTTTCTTGATATACGATCGAAAAAAGCAACGTAAACGGATAATTTTAGCGGAATTTCAATTTTTATCCCCTTTTTTTCCGTAATTTCCGTCATTTTCTTGAGATATGATCGTGAAAAGCAACGAAAACCGATAATTTAAGCGAAATTTCAATTTTTATCCCATATTTTTCCTTAAATTTCGTAATTTTCTTGAGATATGATCGAAAAAAGAAACAAAAATGGATAATTTTAGCATATTTCAATTTTATCCCCTTTTTTTCCTTAATTTCCGTCATTTTCTTGAGATATGATCGAAAAAAGTAACGTAAACGGATAATTTTGGCGGAATTTCAATTTTTCTCCCCTTCTATTCCTTAATTTACGGCATTTTCTTGAGATATGAACGAAAAAAGCAACGAAAAAGGATAATTTTAGCAAAATTTCAATTTTTATCCCCTTTTTTTCCTGAATTTCCGGCATTTTCTTGAGATATGATCGAAAAAAGCAACGAAAGCGATTAATGTAAGCGAAATTTTCATTTGTATCCCCTTTTTTTCCTTAATTTTCGTAATTTTCTTGAGATATGATCGAAAAAAGCAACGAAAAGGATAATTTTAGAGCAATGTCAATTTTTTTCCCCTACTTTTACTTAATTTTCGTAATTTTCTTGAGATATGATCGAAAAGAGCAACGAAAACGGAAAATTTTAGCGAAATTTCAATTTTTGTCCCCTTTTTTCCTTAATTTTCGTCATTTTCTTGAGATATGATCGAAAAAAGCAAGGAAAACGGATAATTTTTTGAAATTTTAATTTTTATCCCATTGATTTCCTTTATTTTCCTAATTTTCTTGAGATATGATCGAAAAAAGGAAAGAAATTGACCATTTTAGAGTAATTTCATTTTTGTCTCCTTTTTTCCTTAATTTTCGTCATTTTTTTGAGATATGATCGAAAAAAGCAACGAAAACAGATGATTTTAGTGAAATTTTAATTTTGATCCCCTTTATTTCCTTAATTTTCGTAATTTTCTTGATATACGATCGAAAAAAGCAACGTAAACGGATAATTTTAGCGGAATTTCAATTTTTATCCCCTTTTTTTCCGTAATTTCCGTCATTTTCTTGAGATATGATCGTTAAAAGCAACGAAAACGGATACTTTTAGCAAAATTTCAATTTTTATCCCCTTTTTACTTTCTCCATATACGAAGTATAGAGAAAGTATTGTTTTCATGAAAAAATTCGACTTCGAGATTTCAACGGAAATACATGTTTTGGGGTCCCTAGAACACGTTTTGACTATTTTCGGAATGATGTCTGTGTGTATGTGTGTGTGTGTGTGTGTGTGTGTGTGTGTCTGTATGTGTGTGTGTGTTTGTGGGCGCTCTAACGTAAAAACTATTAGTCGTATCAATACTAAACTTCGTATATAGTACTGTGGTGTGTGCTGTCAGAGTTGATTAGTTTTTGGAGTAAATCGGTTGACCGGAAGTCGAGCTTCATTCATTAAAGCTCATTTCCGGTTTTCAAAATATATCCATAAATATGAAATATACGTGTATTGTATTACTTATAAAAGTTTTAGATAATAAAATTTACTATAACTTTTGTATTTAACATATTTTTATATCACCGGTTGATTAGGAGTTATTCGTAAAATACCGATAAACCGGAAGTAGCTCTTATGTACTTTGTGGGCGCTCTAACTTAAAAACTATTCCCTATATGAACACCAAATTTCAAATATAATACTTTGGTTAGTTTTTTTAGAGTTGATTAGTTTTTGGAGTAAATCGGTTAACCGGAAGTTGAGCTTCATTCTTCAAAGCTCATTTCCGGTTTTCAAAATATCTCCATAAATATGATATTTAGGTATATACTATTATTTGTAAAAGTTTTAGAAAATATAATGTACTATAACTTTTGTTTGAAACATATTTTTGTATCACTGATTGTGTAGGATTTATTCATGAAATACTGATAAACCGGAAGTTGCTGATTATGTACTTTGTGGGTGCTCTGGGCTCTATGGGCGAAAGGTCAATTTCATCGTTTTTCATTGATCATGTCCTGTAAAAATAATTTATCATGTTTTTGGCGTCAAAGATAATATATAATATTAATAACTCAAATTCCAAGTTTAGATTGAATATAGAGTACGAAATTACTGCGGTAGATAAATATTTACATCTTATATATTTGGAGAAACTCATGTGCTGGCCACATCAGATTTTTTAATCATGGTTATCATGTAAGTAAGCTCAGTTTGGTATGCAGTTTAAGAAGGACTTACCGTTTTGAAGTACCAAAACCAAATGTGCAGTTTATAAGTGACTTTATACTTACATATATGGTACCTTAATTGTTCACATATCTATGAGAGATCCCGTATATCCAATGAAAGGATATTTGTTCATAGACTGAAGGAATGGATTTCTCTTTAAATGATATTGAAATATATTTGAAGTAAATTTGTTTATTTCTCATTTTTATTTATTATTTACTTGTTTCATAATGAGGAAAGAGTCACAGAATATTCCAAACACCATCAAAAATAAGATCAATGTACAGTGTACATTGAGGCCAGGAGTGTACATTGTACACTCTTGGCCAAAATTAACGCAGCACCACCCTAGCGATCCTTACGGCCGGTGCTGCGTTAATTTTGGCCAGGAGTGTACATTTTGCTGTCTGAAAAACAGCATTATCAAGGTAACACAGGAGACATCAAAAGGTAACTGTGTAACACCATTTTTGACGGTGTTTGGAGTATTCTGTGACTCTTTCCTTATTCATAACCATCAGCGGAATTCTCAAGATATTGTTTCATAATATTTATTGTAACTTTATTTTGTTCATTTGATCTACTTATAATTATATTGATGTTTTATTTCCCTTAAAATACGTCTTTTGTTTACTCTGATTGATGGCATCCCTACGTAAGGATTTCTCCTGGAACACCTAAATTTCACTTGTTTTCTTTATATTTCGTAATTTTCTTGAGATCTGATCGAAAAAAGAAACGAAAATGGATAATTTTAGCGAAATTTCAATTTTAATCCCCATTTTTTCCTTAATTTCCGTTTTTTTCTTGAGATATGATCCAAAAAAGGCAACGAAAAAGAATAATTTTAGCGAAATTTGCATTTTTATCCCTTTTATTTCCTTAATTTTTGTAATTTTCTTGAGATATGTTCATAAAAAGCAACGAAAACGACAATTTTAGAGTAATTTCAATTTTTGACCCCTTTTCTTCCTAAATTATCGTCATTTTCTTGAGATGTGATTGAAAAAGTAACGAATTTGAAAATTTTAGCAAAGTTTCAATTTTCATCCCCTTTTTTTCCTTAACTTCCGTCATTTTGTTTGAGATATGATCGAAAAAAGCAACGAAAACGACAATTTTAGCGTAATTTCAATATTTGTCCCCTTTTTTTCCTAAATATTCGTCATTTTCTTGAGATATGATCGAAAAAAGCTACGTAAACGAATAATGTTAGCGGAATTTCAATTTTTGTCCCTTTGTTCTCCTTAATTTCCGCCATTTTCTTGAGATATGAATGAAAAAAGAAACGAAAGCGGATAATCTTAGAGAAATTTTAATTTTTATCCCCTTTATTTCCTTAATTTTCGTAATTTTCTTGTGATATGATCATAAAAACCACGAAAGCGACAACTTTAGCGTAATTTCCATTTTTCTTCCCCTTTTTTTCCTAAATTTCCTACATTTTCTTGAGATATGATCGAAAAAAGCAACGAAAAAGGATAATTTTAGCAAAATTTCAATTTTTATCCCCTTTTTTTCCTGAATTTCTGGCATTTTCTTGAGATATGATCGAAAAAAGCAACGAAAGCGAATAATGTAAGCGAAATTTTCATTTTTATCCCCTTTATTTCCTTAATTTTCGTAATTTTCTTGTGATATGATCGAAAAAAGCAACGAAAGGGATAATTTTAGAGCAATATCAACTTTTTTCCCCTTCTTTTACTTAATTTTCGTAATTTTCTTGAGATATGATCGAAAAAAGCAACGAAAACGGAAAATTTCAATTTTTGTCCCCTTTTTTCCTTAATTTTCGTCATTTTCTTGAGATATGATCGAAAAAAGCAAGGAAAACGGATAATTTTTTGAAATTTTAATTTTTATCCCATTGATTTCCTTTATTTTCCTAATTTTCTTGAGATATGATCGAAAAAAGGAAAGAAATTGACCATTTTAGAGTAATTTCATTTTTGTCTCCTTTTTTCCTTAATTTTCGTCATTTTTTTGAGATATGATCGAAAAAAGCAACGAAAACAGATGATTTTAGTGAAATTTTAATTTTGATCCCCTTTATTTCCTTAATTTTCGTAATTTTCTTGATATACGATCGAAAAAAGCAACGTAAACGGATAATTTTAGCGGAATTTCAATTTTTATCCCCTTTTTTTCCGTAATTTCCGTCATTTTCTTGAGATATGATCGTTAAAAGCAACGAAAACGGATACTTTTAGCAAAATTTCAATTTTTATCCCCTTTTTACTTTCTCCATATACGAAGTATAGAGAAAGTATTGTTTTCATGAAAATGTTCGACTTCGAGATTTCAACGGAAATACATGTTTTGGGGTCCCTAGAACACGTTTTGACTATTTTCGGAATGATGTCTGTGTGTATGTGTGTGTGTGTGTGTGTGTGTGTGTGTGTCTGTATGTGTGTGTGTGTTTGTGGGCGCTCTAACGTAAAAACTATTAGTCGTATCAATACTAAACTTCGTATATAGTACTGTGGTGTGTGCTGTCAGAGTTGATTAGTTTTTGGAGTAAATCGGTTGACCGGAAGTCGAGCTTCATTCATTAAAGCTCATTTCCGGTTTTCAAAATATATCCATAAATATGAAATATACGTGTATTGTATTACTTATAAAAGTTTTAGATAATAAAATTTACTATAACTTTTGTATTTAACATATTTTTATATCACCGGTTGATTAGGAGTTATTCGTAAAATACCGATAAACCGGAAGTAGCTCTTATGTACTTTGTGGGCGCTCTAACTTAAAAACTATTCCCTATATGAACACCAAATTTCAAATATAATACTTTGGTTAGTTTTTTTAGAGTTGATTAGTTTTTGGAGTAAATCGGTTAACCGGAAGTTGAGCTTCATTCTTCAAAGCTCATTTCCGGTTTTCAAAATATCTCCATAAATATGATATTTAGGTATATACTATTATTTGTAAAAGTTTTAGAAAATATAATGTACTATAACTTTTGTTTGAAACATATTTTTGTATCACTGATTGTGTAGGATTTATTCATGAAATACTGATAAACCGGAAGTTGCTGATTATGTACTTTGTGGGTGCTCTGGGCTCTATGGGCGAAAGGTCAATTTCATCGTTTTTCATTGATCATGTCCTGTAAAAATAATTTATCATGTTTTTGGCGTCAAAGATAATATATAATATTAATAACTCAAATTCCAAGTTTAGATTGAATATAGAGTACGAAATTACTGCGGTAGATAAATATTTACATCTTATATATTTGGAGAAACTCATGTGCTGGCCACATCAGATTTTTTAATCATGGTTATCATGTAAGTAAGCTCAGTTTGGTATGCAGTTTAAGAAGGACTTACCGTTTTGAAGTACCAAAACCAAATGTGCAGTTTATAAGTGACTTTATACTTACATATATGGTACCTTAATTGTTCACATATCTATGAGAGATCCCGTATATCCAATGAAAGGATATTTGTTCATAGACTGAAGGAATGGATTTCTCTTTAAATGATATTGAAATATATTTGAAGTAAATTTGTTTATTTCTCATTTTTATTTATTATTTACTTGTTTCATAATGAGGAAAGAGTCACAGAATATTCCAAACACCATCAAAAATAAGATCAATGTACAGTGTACATTGAGGCCAGGAGTGTACATTGTACACTCTTGGCCAAAATTAACGCAGCACCACCCTAGCGATCCTTACGGCCGGTGCTGCGTTAATTTTGGCCAGGAGTGTACATTTTGCTGTCTGAAAAACAGCATTATCAAGGTAACACAGGAGACATCAAAAGGTAACTGTGTAACACCATTTTTGACGGTGTTTGGAGTATTCTGTGACTCTTTCCTTATTCATAACCATCAGCGGAATTCTCAAGATATTGTTTCATAATATTTATTGTAACTTTATTTTGTTCATTTGATCTACTTATAATTATATTGATGTTTTATTTCCCTTAAAATACGTCTTTTGTTTACTCTGATTGATGGCATCCCTACGTAAGGATTTCTCCTGGAACAACTAAATTTCACTTGTTTTCTTTATATTTCGTAATTTTCTTGAGATCTGATCGAAAAAAGAAACGAAAATGGATAATTTTAGCGAAATTTCAATTTTAATCCCCATTTTTTCCTTAATTTCCGTTTTTTTCTTGAGATATGATCCAAAAAAGGCAACGAAAAAGAATAATTTTAGCGAAATTTGCATTTTTATCCCTTTTATTTCCTTAATTTTTGTAATTTTCTTGAGATATGTTCATAAAAAGCAACGAAAACGACAATTTTAGCGTAATTTCAATTTTTGACCCCTTTTCTTCCTAAATTATCGTCATTTTCTTGAGATGTGATCGAAAAAGTAACGAATTTGAAAATTTTAGCAAAGTTTCAATTTTCATCCCCTTTTTTTCCTTAACTTCCGTCATTTTGTTTGAGATATGATCGAAAAAAGCAACGAAAACGACAATTTTAGCGTAATTTCAATATTTGTCCCCTTTTTTTCCTAAATATTCGTCATTTTCTTGAGATATGATCGAAAAAAGCTACGTAAACGAATAATGTTAGCGGAATTTCAATTTTTGTCCCTTTGTTCTCCTTAATTTCCGCCATTTTCTTGAGATATGAATGAAAAAAGAAACGAAAGCGGATAATCTTAGAGAAATTTTAATTTTTATCCCCTTTATTTCCTTAATTTTCGTAATTTTCTTGTGATATGATCATAAAAACCACGAAAGCGACAACTTTAGCGTAATTTCCATTTTTCTTCCCCTTTTTTTCCTAAATTTCCTACATTTTCTTGAGATATGATCGAAAAAAGCAACGAAAAAGGATAATTTTAGCAAAATTTCAATTTTTATCCCCTTTTTTTCCTGAATTTCTGGCATTTTCTTGAGATATGATCGAAAAAAGCAACGAAAGCGAATAATGTAAGCGAAATTTTCATTTTTATCCCCTTTATTTCCTTAATTTTCGTAATTTTCTTGTGATATGATCGAAAAAAGCAACGAAAAGGATAATTTTAGAGCAATATCAACTTTTTTCCCCTTCTTTTACTTAATTTTCGTAATTTTCTTGAGATATGATCGAAAAAAGCAACGAAAACGGAAAATTTTAGCGAAATTTCAATTTTTGTCCCCTTTTTTCCTTAATTTTCGTCATTTTCTTGAGATATGATCGAAAAAAGCAAGGATTACGGATAATTTTTTGAAATTTTAATTTTTATCCCATTGATTTCCTTTATTTTCCTAATTTTCTTGAGATATGATCGAAAAAAGGAACGAAATTGACCATTTTAGAGTAATTTCATTTTTGTCTCCTTTTTTACTTAATTTTCGTCATTTTTTTGAGATATGATCGAAAAAAGCAACGAAAACGGATGATTTTAGTGAAATTTTAATTTTGATTCCCTTTATTTCCTTAATTTTCGTAATTTTCTTGATATACGATCGAAAAAAGCAACGTAAACGGATAATTTTAGCGGAATTTCAATTTTTATCCCCTTTTTTTCCGTAATTTCCGTCATTTTCTTGAGATATGATCGTGAAAAGCAACGAAAACCGATAATTTAAGCGAAATTTCAATTTTTATCCCATATTTTTCCTTAAATTTCGTAATTTTCTTGAGATATGATCGAAAAAAGAAACAAAAATGGATAATTTTAGCATATTTCAATATTATCCCCTTTTTTTCCTTAATTTCCGTCATTTTCTTGAGATATGATCGAAAAAAGAAACGAAAATGGATAATTTTAGAGAAATTTCAATTTTTATCCCCTTTATTTCATTAATTTTCGTAATTTTCTTGAGAAATGATCGAAAAAATTAACGAAAACGGATGATTTTAGTGAAATTTTAATTTTTATCCCCTTTATTTCCTTAATTTTTGTAATTTTCTTGATATACGATCGAAAAAAGCAACGTAAACGGATAATTTTAGCAAAATTTCAATTTTTGTCCCCTTTTTTTCATTAATTTCGGTCATTTTCTTGAGATATGATCGAAAAAAGCAACGAAAACGGATAATTTTAGCGAAATATCAATATTTATCCCATTTTTTTCCTTTATTTTCGTAATTTTCCTGAGATATGATCGAAAAAAGGAACGAAAACGACAATTTTAGCGTAATTTCAATATTTGTCCCCTTTTTTCCTAAATATTCGTCATTTTCTTGAGATATGATCGAAAAAAGCAACGTAAACGAATAATGTTAGCGGAATTTCAATTTTTGTCCCCTTGTTTTCCTTAATTTCCGTCATTTTCTTGAGATATGATCCAAAAAAGGAAACGAAAAAGAATAATTTTAGCGAAATTTGCATTTTTATCCCTTTTATTTCCTTAATTTTTGTAATTTTCTTGAGATATGTTAAAAAAAAGCAACGAAAACGACAATTTTAGCGTAATTTCAATTTTTGACCCCCTTTATTCCTAAATTTTCGTCATTTTCTTGAGATGTGATCGAAAAAAGTAATGAATTTGAAAATTTTAGCAAAGTTTCAATTTTCATCCCCTTTTTTTCCTTAACTTCCGTCATTTTGTTTGAGATATGATCGAAAAAAGCAACGAAAACGACAATTTTAGCGTAATTTCAATATTTGTCCCCTTTTTTTCCTAAATATTCGTCATTTTCTTGAGATATGATCGAAAAAAGCTACGTAAACGAATAATGTTAGCGGAATTTCAATTTTTGTCCCTTTGTTCTCCTTAATTTCCGCCATTTTCTTGAGATATGAATGAAAAAAGAAACGAAAGCGGATAATCTTAGAGAAATTTTAATTTTTATCCCCTTTATTTCCTTAATTTTCGTAATTTTCTTGTGATATGATCATAAAAACCACGAAAGCGACAACTTTAGCGTAATTTCCATTTTTCTTCCCCTTTTTTTCCTAAATTTCCTACATTTTCTTGAGATATGATCGAAAAAAGCAACGAAAAAGGATAATTTTAGCAAAATTTCAATTTTTATCCCCTTTTTTTCCTGAATTTCTGGCATTTTCTTGAGATATGATCGAAAAAAGCAACGAAAGCGAATAATGTAAGCGAAATTTTCATTTTTATCCCCTTTATTTCCTTAATTTTCGTAATTTTCTTGTGATATGATCGAAAAAAGCAACGAAAAGGATAATTTTAGAGCAATATCAACTTTTTTCCCCTTCTTTTACTTAATTTTCGTAATTTTCTTGAGATATGATCGAAAAAAGCAACGAAAACGGAAAATTTTAGCGAAATTTCAATTTTTGTCCCCTTTTTTCCTTAATTTTCGTCATTTTCTTGAGATATGATCGAAAAAAGCAAGGAAAACGGATAATTTTTTGAAATTTTAATTTTTATCCCATTGATTTCCTTTATTTTCCTAATTTTCTTGAGATATGATCGAAAAAAGGAACGAAATTGACCATTTTAGAGTAATTTCATTTTTGTCTCCTTTTTTACTTAATTTTCGTCATTTTTTTGAGATATGATCGAAAAAAGCAACGAAAACGGATGATTTTAGTGAAATTTTAATTTTGATTCCCTTTATTTCCTTAATTTTCGTAATTTTCTTGATATACGATCGAAAAAAGCAACGTAAACGGATAATTTTAGCGGAATTTCAATTTTTATCCCCTTTTTTTCCGTAATTTCCGTCATTTTCTTGAGATATGATCGTGAAAAGCAACGAAAACCGATAATTTAAGCGAAATTTCAATTTTTATCCCATATTTTTCCTTAAATTTCGTAATTTTCTTGAGATATGATCGAAAAAAGAAACAAAAATGGATAATTTTAGCATATTTCAATTTTATCCCCTTTTTTTCCTTAATTTCCGTCATTTTCTTGAGATATGATCGAAAAAAGAAACGAAAATGGATAATTTTAGAGAAATTTCAATTTTTATCCCCTTTATTTCATTAATTTTCGTAATTTTCTTGAGAAATGATCGAAAAAATTAACGAAAACGGATGATTTTAGTGAAATTTTAATTTTTATCCCCTTTATTTCCTTAATTTTTGTAATTTTCTTGATATACGATCGAAAAAAGCAACGTAAACGGATAATTTTAGCAAAATTTCAATTTTTGTCCCCTTTTTTTCATTAATTTCGGTCATTTTCTTGAGATATGATCGAAAAAAGCAACGAAAACGGATAATTTTAGCGAAATATCAATATTTATCCCATTTTTTTCCTTTATTTTCGTAATTTTCCTGAGATATGATCGAAAAAAGGAACGAAAACGACAATTTTAGCGTAATTTCAATATTTGTCCCCTTTTTTTCCTAAATATTCGTCATTTTCTTGAGATATGATCGAAAAAAGCAACGTAAACGAATAATGTTAGCGGAATTTCAATTTTTGTCCCCTTGTTTTCCTTAATTTCCGTCATTTTCTTAAGATATGATCCAAAAAAGGAAACGAAAAAGAATAATTTTAGCGAAATTTGCATTTTTATCCCTTTTATTTCCTTAATTTTTGTAATTTTCTTGAGATATGTTAAAAAAAAGCAACGAAAACGACAATTTTAGCGTAATTTCAATTTTTGACCCCCTTTATTCCTAAATTTTCGTCATTTTCTTGAGATGTGATCGAAAAAAGTAATGAATTTGAAAATTTTAGCAAAGTTTCAATTTTCATCCCCTTTTTTTCCTTAACTTCCGTCATTTTAATTGAGATATGATCGAAAAAAGCAACGAAAACGACAATTTTAGCGTAATTTCAATATTTGTCCCCTTTTTTTCCTAAATATTCGTCATTTTCTTGAGATATGATCGAAAAAAGCTACGTAAACGAATAATGTTAGCGGAATTTCAATTTTTGTCCCTTTGTTCTCCTTAATTTCCGCCATTTTCTTGAGATATGAATGAAAAAAGAAACGAAAGCGGATAATCTTAGAGAAATTTTAATTTTTATCCCCTTTATTTCCTTAATTTTCGTAATTTTCTTGTGATATGATCATAAAAACCACGAAAGCGACAACTTTAGCGTAATTTCCATTTTTCTTCCCCTTTTTTTCCTAAATTTCCTACATTTTCTTGAGATATGATCGAAAAAAGCAACGAAAAAGGATAATTTTAGCAAAATTTCAATTTTTATCCCCTTTTTTTCCTGAATTTCTGGCATTTTCTTGAGATATGATCGAAAAAAGCAACGAAAGCGAATAATGTAAGCGAAATTTTCATTTTTATCCCCTTTATTTCCTTAATTTTCGTAATTTTCTTGTGATATGATCGAAAAAAGCAACGAAAAGGATAATTTTAGAGCAATATCAACTTTTTTCCCCTTCTTTTACTTAATTTTCGTAATTTTCTTGAGATATGATCGAAAAAAGCAACGAAAACGGAAAATTTTAGCGAAATTTCAATTTTTGTCCCCTTTTTTCCTTAATTTTCGTCATTTTCTTGAGATATGATCGAAAAAAGCAAGGAAAACGGATAATTTTTTGAAATTTTAATTTTTATCCCATTGATTTCCTTTATTTTCCTAATTTTCTTGAGATATGATCGAAAAAAGGAACGAAATTGACCATTTTAGAGTAATTTCATTTTTGTCTCCTTTTTTACTTAATTTTCGTCATTTTTTTGAGATATGATCGAAAAAAGCAACGAAAACGGATGATTTTAGTGAAATTTTAATTTTGATTCCCTTTATTTCCTTAATTTTCGTAATTTTCTTGATATACGATCGAAAAAAGCAACGTAAACGGATAATTTTAGCGGAATTTCAATTTTTATCCCCTTTTTTTCCGTAATTTCCGTCATTTTCTTGAGATATGATCGTGAAAAGCAACGAAAACCGATAATTTAAGCGAAATTTCAATTTTTATCCCATATTTTTCCTTAAATTTCGTAATTTTCTTGAGATATGATCGAAAAAAGAAACAAAAATGGATAATTTTAGCATATTTCAATTTTATCCCCTTTTTTTCCTTAATTTCCGTTATTTTCTTGAGATATGATCGAAAAAAGAAACGAAAATGGATAATTTTAGAGAAATTTCAATTTTTATCCCCTTTATTTCATTAATTTTCGTAATTTTCTTGAGAAATGATCGAAAAAATTAACGAAAACGGATGATTTTAGTGAAATTTTAATTTTTATCCCCTTTATTTCCTTAATTTTTGTAATTTTCTTGATATACGATCGAAAAAAGCAACGTAAACGGATAATTTTAGCAAAATTTCAATTTTTGTCCCCTTTTTTTCATTAATTTCGGTCATTTTCTTGAGATATGATCGAAAAAAGCAACGAAAACGGATAATTTTAGCGAAATATCAATATTTATCCCATTTTTTTCCTTTATTTTCGTAATTTTCCTGAGATATGATCGAAAAAAGGAACGAAAACGACAATTTTAGCGTAATTTCAATATTTGTCCCCTTTTTTTCCTAAATATTCGTCATTTTCTTGAGATATGATCGAAAAAAGCAACGTAAACGAATAATGTTAGCGGAATTTCAATTTTTGTCCCCTTGTTTTCCTTAATTTCCGTCATTTTCTTAAGATATGATCCAAAAAAGGAAACGAAAAAGAATAATTTTAGCGAAATTTGCATTTTTATCCCTTTTATTTCCTTAATTTTTGTAATTTTCTTGAGATATGTTAAAAAAAAGCAACGAAAACGACAATTTTAGCGTAATTTCAATTTTTGACCCCCTTTATTCCTAAATTTTCGTCATTTTCTTGAGATGTGATCGAAAAAAGTAATGAATTTGAAAATTTTAGCAAAGTTTCAATTTTCATCCCCTTTTTTTCCTTAACTTCCGTCATTTTAATTGAGATATGATCGAAAAAAGCAACGAAAACGACAATTTTAGCGTAATTTCAATATTTGTCCCCTTTTTTTCCTAAATATTCGTCATTTTCTTGAGATATGATCGAAAAAAGCTACGTAAACGAATAATGTTAGCGGAATTTCAATTTTTGTCCCTTTGTTCTCCTTAATTTCCGCCATTTTCTTGAGATATGAATGAAAAAAGAAACGAAAGCGGATAATCTTAGAGAAATTTTAATTTTTATCCCCTTTATTTCCTTAATTTTCGTAATTTTCTTGTGATATGATCATAAAAACCACGAAAGCGACAACTTTAGCGTAATTTCCATTTTTCTTCCCCTTTTTTTCCTAAATTTCCTACATTTTCTTGAGATATGATCGAAAAAAGCAACGAAAAAGGATAATTTTAGCAAAATTTCAATTTTTGTCCCCTTTTTTTCCTGAATTTCTGGCATTTTCTTGAGATATGATCGAAAAAAGCAACGAAAACGGAAAATTTTAGCGAAATTTCAATTTTTGTCCCCTTTTTTCCTTAATTTTCGTCATTTTCTTGAGATATGATCGAAAAAAGCAAGGAAAACGGATAATTTTTTGAAATTTTAATTTTTATCCCATTGATTTCCTTTATTTTCCTAATTTTCTTGAGATATGATCGAAAAAAGGAACGAAATTGACCATTTTAGAGTAATTTCATTTTTGTCTCCTTTTTTACTTAATTTTCGTCATTTTTTTGAGATATGATCGAAAAAAGCAACGAAAACGGATGATTTTAGTGAAATTTTAATTTTGATTCCCTTTATTTCCTTAATTTTCGTAATTTTCTTGATATACGATCGAAAAAAGCAACGTAAACGGATAATTTTAGCGGAATTTCAATTTTTATCCCCTTTTTTTCCGTAATTTCCGTCATTTTCTTGAGATATGATCGTGAAAAGCAACGAAAACCGATAATTTAAGCGAAATTTCAATTTTTATCCCATATTTTTCCTTAAATTTCGTAATTTTCTTGAGATATGATCGAAAAAAGAAACAAAAATGGATAATTTTAGCATATTTCAATTTTATCCCCTTTTTTTCCTTAATTTCCGTCATTTTCTTGAGATATGATCGAAAAAAGCAACGAAAAGGATAATTTTAGAGCAATATCAATTTTTTTCCCCTTCTTTTACTTAATTTTCGTAATTTTCTTGAGATATGATCGAAAAAAGCAACGTAAACGGAAAATTATAGCGAAATTTCAATTTTTGTCCCCTTTTTTCCTTAATTTTCGTCACTTTCTTGAGATATGATCGAAAAGAGCAAGGAAAACGGATAATTTTTTGAAATTTTAATATTTATCCCATTGATTTCCTTTATTTTCCTAATTTTCTTGAGATATGATCGAAAAAAGCAACGAAAACGGAAAATTATAGCGAAATTTCAATTTTTGTCTCCTTTTTTCCTAAATTTTCGTCATTTTCTTGAGATATGATCGAAAAAAGCAACGAAAACGGATGATTTTAGTGAAATTTTAATTTTGATCCCCTTTATTTCCTTAATTTTCGTAATTTTCTTGATATACGATCGAAAAAAGCAACGTAAACGGATAATTTTAGCGGAATTTCAATTTTATCCCCTTTTTTCCGTAATTTCCGTCATTTTCTTGAGATATGATCGTGAAAAGCAACGAAAACGACAATTTTAGCGTAATTTCAATATTTGTCCCCTTTTTTTCCTAAATATTCGTCATTTTCTTGAGATATGATCGAAAAAAGCAACGTAAACGAATAATGTTAGCGGAATTTCAATTTTTGTCCCCTTGTTTTCCTTAATTTCCGTCATTTTCTTGAGATATGATCCAAAAAAGGCAACGAAAAAGAATAATTTTAGCGAAATTTGCATTTTTATCCCTTTTATTTCCTTAATTTTTGTAATTTTCTTGAGATATGTTCAAAAAAAGCAACGAAAACGACAATTTAGCGTAATTTCAATTTTTGACCCCCTTTATGCATAAATTTTCGTCATTTTCTTGAGATGTGATCTAAAAAAGTAACGAAGTTGAAAATTTTAGCAAAGTTTCAATTTTCATCCCCTTTTTTTCCTTAACGACAATTTTAGCGTAATTTCAATATTTGTCCCCTTTTTTTCCTAAATATTCGTCATTTTCTTGAGATATGATCGAAAAAAGCAACGTAAACGAATAATGTTAGCGGAATTTTCATTTTTATCCCCTTTATTTCCTTAATTTTCGTAATTTTCTTGTGATATGATCGAAAAAAGCAACGAAAGGGATAATTTTAGAGCAATATCAACTTTTTTCCTCTTCTTTTACTTAATTTTCGTAATTTTCTTGAGATATGATCGAAAAAAGCAACGAAAACGGAAAATTTTACTGAAATTTCAATTTTTGTCCCCTTTTTTCCTTAATTTTCGTCATTTTCTTGAGATATGATCGAAAAAAGCAAGGAAAACGGATAATTTTTTGAAATTTTAATTTTTATCCCATTGATTTCCTTTATTTTCCTAATTTTCTTGAGATATGATCGAAAAAAGGAAAGAAATTGACCATTTTAGAGTAATTTCATTTTTGTCTCCTTTTTTCCTTAATTTTCGTCATTTTTTTGAGATATGATCGAAAAAAGCAACGAAAACAGATGATTTTAGTGAAATTTTAATTTTGATCCCCTTTATTTCCTTAATTTTCGTAATTTTCTTGATATACGATCGAAAAAAGCAACGTAAACGGATAATTTTAGCGGAATTTCAATTTTTATCCCCTTTTTTTCCGTAATTTCCGTCATTTTCTTGAGATATGATCGTTAAAAGCAACGAAAACGGATACTTTTAGCAAAATTTCAATTTTTATCCCCTTTTTACTTTCTCCATATACGAAGTATAGAGAAAGTATTGTTTTCATGAAAAAATTCGACTTCGAGATTTCAACGGAAATACATGTTTTGGGGTCCCTAGAACACGTTTTGACTATTTTCGGAATGATGTCTGTGTGTATGTGTGTGTGTGTGTGTGTGTGTGTGTGTGTCTGTATGTGTGTGTGTGTTTGTGGGCGCTCTAACGTAAAAACTATTAGTCGTATCAATACTAAACTTCGTATATAGTACTGTGGTGTGTGCTGTCAGAGTTGATTAGTTTTTGGAGTAAATCGGTTGACCGGAAGTCGAGCTTCATTCATTAAAGCTCATTTCCGGTTTTCAAAATATATCCATAAATATGAAATATACGTGTATTGTATTACTTATAAAAGTTTTAGATAATAAAATTTACTATAACTTTTGTATTTAACATATTTTTATATCACCGGTTGATTAGGAGTTATTCGTAAAATACCGATAAACCGGAAGTAGCTCTTATGTACTTTGTGGGCGCTCTAACTTAAAAACTATTCCCTATATGAACACCAAATTTCAAATATAATACTTTGGTTAGTTTTTTTAGAGTTGATTAGTTTTTGGAGTAAATCGGTTAACCGGAAGTTGAGCTTCATTCTTCAAAGCTCATTTCCGGTTTTCAAAATATCTCCATAAATATGATATTTAGGTATATACTATTATTTGTAAAAGTTTTAGAAAATATAATGTACTATAACTTTTGTTTGAAACATATTTTTGTATCACTGATTGTGTAGGATTTATTCATGAAATACTGATAAACCGGAAGTTGCTGATTATGTACTTTGTGGGTGCTCTGGGCTCTATGGGCGAAAGGTCAATTTCATCGTTTTTCATTGATCATGTCCTGTAAAAATAATTTATCATGTTTTTGGCGTCAAAGATAATATATAATATTAATAACTCAAATTCCAAGTTTAGATTGAATATAGAGTACGAAATTACTGCGGTAGATAAATATTTACATCTTATATATTTGGAGAAACTCATGTGCTGGCCACATCAGATTTTTTAATCATGGTTATCATGTAAGTAAGCTCAGTTTGGTATGCAGTTTAAGAAGGACTTACCGTTTTGAAGTACCAAAACCAAATGTGCAGTTTATAAGTGACTTTATACTTACATATATGGTACCTTAATTGTTCACATATCTATGAGAGATCCCGTATATCCAATGAAAGGATATTTGTTCATAGACTGAAGGAATGGATTTCTCTTTAAATGATATTGAAATATATTTGAAGTAAATTTGTTTATTTCTCATTTTTATTTATTATTTACTTGTTTCATAATGAGGAAAGAGTCACAGAATATTCCAAACACCATCAAAAATAAGATCAATGTACAGTGTACATTGAGGCCAGGAGTGTACATTGTACACTCTTGGCCAAAATTAACGCAGCACCACCCTAGCGATCCTTACGGCCGGTGCTGCGTTAATTTTGGCCAGGAGTGTACATTTTGCTGTCTGAAAAACAGCATTATCAAGGTAACACAGGAGACATCAAAAGGTAACTGTGTAACACCATTTTTGACGGTGTTTGGAGTATTCTGTGACTCTTTCCTTATTCATAACCATCAGCGGAATTCTCAAGATATTGTTTCATAATATTTATTGTAACTTTATTTTGTTCATTTGATCTACTTATAATTATATTGATGTTTTATTTCCCTTAAAATACGTCTTTTGTTTACTCTGATTGATGGCATCCCTACGTAAGGATTTCTCCTGGAACAACTAAATTTCACTTGTTTTCTTTATATTTCGTAATTTTCTTGAGATCTGATCGAAAAAAGAAACGAAAATGGATAATTTTAGCGAAATTTCAATTTTAATCCCCATTTTTTCCTTAATTTCCGTTTTTTTCTTGAGATATGATCCAAAAAAGGCAACGAAAAAGAATAATTTTAGCGAAATTTGCATTTTTATCCCTTTTATTTCCTTAATTTTTGTAATTTTCTTGAGATATGTTCATAAAAAGCAACGAAAACGACAATTTTAGCGTAATTTCAATTTTTGACCCCCTTTATGCATAAATTTTCGTCATTTTCTTGAGATGTGATCTAAAAAAGTAACGAAGTTGAAAATTTTAGCAAAGTTTCAATTTTCATCCCCTTTTTTTCCTTAACGACAATTTTAGCGTAATTTCAATATTTGTCCCCTTTTTTTCCTAAATATTCGTCATTTTCTTGAGATATGATCGAAAAAAGCAACGTAAACGAATAATGTTAGCGGAATTTTCATTTTTATCCCCTTTATTTCCTTAATTTTCGTAATTTTCTTGTGATATGATCGAAAAAAGCAACGAAAGGGATAATTTTAGAGCAATATCAACTTTTTTCCCCTTCTTTTACTTAATTTTCGTAATTTTCTTGAGATATGATCGAAAAAAGCAACGAAAACGGAAAATTTTACTGAAATTTCAATTTTTGTCCCCTTTTTTCCTTAATTTTCGTCATTTTCTTGAGATGTGATCGAAAAAGTAACGAATTTGAAAATTTTAGCAAAGTTTCAATTTTCATCCCCTTTTTTTCCTTAACTTCCGTCATTTTGTTTGAGATATGATCGAAAAAAGCAACGAAAACGACAATTTTAGCGTAATTTCAATATTTGTCCCCTTTTTTTCCTAAATATTCGTCATTTTCTTGAGATATGATCGAAAAAAGCTACGTAAACGAATAATGTTAGCGGAATTTCAATTTTTGTCCCTTTGTTCTCCTTAATTTCCGCCATTTTCTTGAGATATGAATGAAAAAAGAAACGAAAGCGGATAATCTTAGAGAAATTTTAATTTTTATCCCCTTTATTTCCTTAATTTTCGTAATTTTCTTGTGATATGATCATAAAAACCACGAAAGCGACAACTTTAGCGTAATTTCCATTTTTCTTCCCCTTTTTTTCCTAAATTTCCTACATTTTCTTGAGATATGATCGAAAAAAGCAACGAAAAAGGATAATTTTAGCAAAATTTCAATTTTTATCCCCTTTTTTTCCTGAATTTCTGGCATTTTCTTGAGATATGATCGAAAAAAGCAACGAAAGCGAATAATGTAAGCGAAATTTTCATTTTTATCCCCTTTATTTCCTTAATTTTCGTAATTTTCTTGTGATATGATCGAAAAAAGCAACGAAAAGGATAATTTTAGAGCAATATCAACTTTTTTCCCCTTCTTTTACTTAATTTTCGTAATTTTCTTGAGATATGATCGAAAAAAGCAACGAAAACGGAAAATTTTAGCGAAATTTCAATTTTTGTCCCCTTTTTTCCTTAATTTTCGTCATTTTCTTGAGATATGATCGAAAAAAGCAAGGATTACGGATAATTTTTTGAAATTTTAATTTTTATCCCATTGATTTCCTTTATTTTCCTAATTTTCTTGAGATATGATCGAAAAAAGGAACGAAATTGACCATTTTAGAGTAATTTCATTTTTGTCTCCTTTTTTACTTAATTTTCGTCATTTTTTTGAGATATGATCGAAAAAAGCAACGAAAACGGATGATTTTAGTGAAATTTTAATTTTGATTCCCTTTATTTCCTTAATTTTCGTAATTTTCTTGATATACGATCGAAAAAAGCAACGTAAACGGATAATTTTAGCGGAATTTCAATTTTTATCCCCTTTTTTTCCGTAATTTCCGTCATTTTCTTGAGATATGATCGTGAAAAGCAACGAAAACCGATAATTTAAGCGAAATTTCAATTTTTATCCCATATTTTTCCTTAAATTTCGTAATTTTCTTGAGATATGATCGAAAAAAGAAACAAAAATGGATAATTTTAGCATATTTCAATATTATCCCCTTTTTTTCCTTAATTTCCGTCATTTTCTTGAGATATGATCGAAAAAAGAAACGAAAATGGATAATTTTAGAGAAATTTCAATTTTTATCCCCTTTATTTCATTAATTTTCGTAATTTTCTTGAGAAATGATCGAAAAAATTAACGAAAACGGATGATTTTAGTGAAATTTTAATTTTTATCCCCTTTATTTCCTTAATTTTTGTAATTTTCTTGATATACGATCGAAAAAAGCAACGTAAACGGATAATTTTAGCAAAATTTCAATTTTTGTCCCCTTTTTTTCATTAATTTCGGTCATTTTCTTGAGATATGATCGAAAAAAGCAACGAAAACGGATAATTTTAGCGAAATATCAATATTTATCCCATTTTTTTCCTTTATTTTCGTAATTTTCCTGAGATATGATCGAAAAAAGGAACGAAAACGACAATTTTAGCGTAATTTCAATATTTGTCCCCTTTTTTTCCTAAATATTCGTCATTTTCTTGAGATATGATCGAAAAAAGCAACGTAAACGAATAATGTTAGCGGAATTTCAATTTTTGTCCCCTTGTTTTCCTTAATTTCCGTCATTTTCTTGAGATATGATCCAAAAAAGGAAACGAAAAAGAATAATTTTAGCGAAATTTGCATTTTTATCCCTTTTATTTCCTTAATTTTTGTAATTTTCTTGAGATATGTTAAAAAAAAGCAACGAAAACGACAATTTTAGCGTAATTTCAATTTTTGACCCCCTTTATTCCTAAATTTTCGTCATTTTCTTGAGATGTGATCGAAAAAAGTAATGAATTTGAAAATTTTAGCAAAGTTTCAATTTTCATCCCCTTTTTTTCCTTAACTTCCGTCATTTTGTTTGAGATATGATCGAAAAAAGCAACGAAAACGACAATTTTAGCGTAATTTCAATATTTGTCCCCTTTTTTTCCTAAATATTCGTCATTTTCTTGAGATATGATCGAAAAAAGCTACGTAAACGAATAATGTTAGCGGAATTTCAATTTTTGTCCCTTTGTTCTCCTTAATTTCCGCCATTTTCTTGAGATATGAATGAAAAAAGAAACGAAAGCGGATAATCTTAGAGAAATTTTAATTTTTATCCCCTTTATTTCCTTAATTTTCGTAATTTTCTTGTGATATGATCATAAAAACCACGAAAGCGACAACTTTAGCGTAATTTCCATTTTTCTTCCCCTTTTTTTCCTAAATTTCCTACATTTTCTTGAGATATGATCGAAAAAAGCAACGAAAAAGGATAATTTTAGCAAAATTTCAATTTTTATCCCCTTTTTTTCCTGAATTTCTGGCATTTTCTTGAGATATGATCGAAAAAAGCAACGAAAGCGAATAATGTAAGCGAAATTTTCATTTTCATCCCCTTTATTTCCTTAATTTTCGTAATTTTCTTGTGATATGATCGAAAAAAGCAACGAAAAGGATAATTTTAGAGCAATATCAACTTTTTTCCCCTTCTTTTACTTAATTTTCGTAATTTTCTTGAGATATGATCGAAAAAAGCAACGAAAACGGAAAATTTTAGCGAAATTTCAATTTTTGTCCCCTTTTTTCCTTAATTTTCGTCATTTTCTTGAGATATGATCGAAAAAAGCAAGGAAAACGGATAATTTTTTGAAATTTTAATTTTTATCCCATTGATTTCCTTTATTTTCCTAATTTTCTTGAGATATGATCGAAAAAAGGAACGAAATTGACCATTTTAGAGTAATTTCATTTTTGTCTCCTTTTTTACTTAATTTTCGTCATTTTTTTGAGATATGATCGAAAAAAGCAACGAAAACGGATGATTTTAGTGAAATTTTAATTTTGATTCCCTTTATTTCCTTAATTTTCGTAATTTTCTTGATATACGATCGAAAAAAGCAACGTAAACGGATAATTTTAGCGGAATTTCAATTTTTATCCCCTTTTTTTCCGTAATTTCCGTCATTTTCTTGAGATATGATCGTGAAAAGCAACGAAAACCGATAATTTAAGCGAAATTTCAATTTTTATCCCATATTTTTCCTTAAATTTCGTAATTTTCTTGAGATATGATCGAAAAAAGAAACAAAAATGGATAATTTTAGCATATTTCAATTTTATCCCCTTTTTTTCCTTAATTTCCGTCATTTTCTTGAGATATGATCGAAAAAAGAAACGAAAATGGATAATTTTAGAGAAATTTCAATTTTTATCCCCTTTATTTCATTAATTTTCGTAATTTTCTTGAGAAATGATCGAAAAAATTAACGAAAACGGATGATTTTAGTGAAATTTTAATTTTTATCCCCTTTATTTCCTTAATTTTTGTAATTTTCTTGATATACGATCGAAAAAAGCAACGTAAACGGATAATTTTAGCAAAATTTCAATTTTTGTCCCCTTTTTTTCATTAATTTCGGTCATTTTCTTGAGATATGATCGAAAAAAGCAACGAAAACGGATAATTTTAGCGAAATATCAATATTTATCCCATTTTTTTCCTTTATTTTCGTAATTTTCCTGAGATATGATCGAAAAAAGGAACGAAAACGACAATTTTAGCGTAATTTCAATATTTGTCCCCTTTTTTTCCTAAATATTCGTCATTTTCTTGAGATATGATCGAAAAAAGCAACGTAAACGAATAATGTTAGCGGAATTTCAATTTTTGTCCCCTTGTTTTCCTTAATTTCCGTCATTTTCTTAAGATATGATCCAAAAAAGGAAACGAAAAAGAATAATTTTAGCGAAATTTGCATTTTTATCCCTTTTATTTCCTTAATTTTTGTAATTTTCTTGAGATATGTTAAAAAAAAGCAACGAAAACGACAATTTTAGCGTAATTTCAATTTTTGACCCCCTTTATTCCTAAATTTTCGTCATTTTCTTGAGATGTGATCGAAAAAAGTAATGAATTTGAAAATTTTAGCAAAGTTTCAATTTTCATCCCCTTTTTTTCCTTAACTTCCGTCATTTTAATTGAGATATGATCGAAAAAAGCAACGAAAACGACAATTTTAGCGTAATTTCAATATTTGTCCCCTTTTTTTCCTAAATATTCGTCATTTTCTTGAGATATGATCGAAAAAAGCTACGTAAACGAATAATGTTAGCGGAATTTCAATTTTTGTCCCTTTGTTCTCCTTAATTTCCGCCATTTTCTTGAGATATGAATGAAAAAAGAAACGAAAGCGGATAATCTTAGAGAAATTTTAATTTTTATCCCCTTTATTTCCTTAATTTTCGTAATTTTCTTGTGATATGATCATAAAAACCACGAAAGCGACAACTTTAGCGTAATTTCCATTTTTCTTCCCCTTTTTTTCCTAAATTTCCTACATTTTCTTGAGATATGATCGAAAAAAGCAACGAAAAAGGATAATTTTAGCGAAATTTGCATTTTTATCCCTTTTATTTCCTTAATTTTTGTAATTTTCTTGAGATATGTTAAAAAAAAGCAACGAAAACGACAATTTTAGCGTAATTTCAATTTTTGACCCCCTTTATTCCTAAATTTTCGTCATTTTCTTGAGATGTGATCGAAAAAAGTAATGAATTTGAAAATTTTAGCAAAGTTTCAATTTTCATCCCCTTTTTTTCCTTAACTTCCGTCATTTTGTTTGAGATATGATCGAAAAAAGCAACGAAAACGACAATTTTAGCGTAATTTCAATATTTGTCCCCTTTTTTTCCTAAATATTCGTCATTTTCTTGAGATATGATCGAAAAAAGCTACGTAAACGAATAATGTTAGCGGAATTTCAATTTTTGTCCCTTTGTTCTCCTTAATTTCCGCCATTTTCTTGAGATATGAATGAAAAAAGAAACGAAAGCGGATAATCTTAGAGAAATTTTAATTTTTATCCCCTTTATTTCCTTAATTTTCGTAATTTTCTTGTGATATGATCATAAAAACCACGAAAGCGACAACTTTAGCGTAATTTCCATTTTTCTTCCCCTTTTTTTCCTAAATTTCCTACATTTTCTTGAGATATGATCGAAAAAAGCAACGAAAAAGGATAATTTTAGCAAAATTTCAATTTTTGTCCCCTTTTTTTCCTGAATTTCTGGCATTTTCTTGAGATATGATCGAAAAAAGCAACGAAAACGGAAAATTTTAGCGAAATTTCAATTTTGGTCCCCTTTTTTCCTTAATTTTCGTCATTTTCTTGAGATATGATCGAAAAAAGCAAGGAAAACGGATAATTTTTTGAAATTTTAATTTTTATCCCATTGATTTCCTTTATTTTCCTAATTTTCTTGAGATATGATCGAAAAAAGGAACGAAATTGACCATTTTAGAGTAATTTCATTTTTGTCTCCTTTTTTACTTAATTTTCGTCATTTTTTTGAGATATGATCGAAAAAAGCAACGAAAACGGATGATTTTAGTGAAATTTTAATTTTGATTCCCTTTATTTCCTTAATTTTCGTAATTTTCTTGATATACGATCGAAAAAAGCAACGTAAACGGATAATTTTAGCGGAATTTCAATTTTTATCCCCTTTTTTTCCGTAATTTCCGTCATTTTCTTGAGATATGATCGTGAAAAGCAACGAAAACCGATAATTTAAGCGAAATTTCAATTTTTATCCCATATTTTTCCTTAAATTTCGTAATTTTCTTGAGATATGATCGAAAAAAGAAACAAAAATGGATAATTTTAGCATATTTCAATTTTATCCCCTTTTTTTCCTTAATTTCCGTCATTTTCTTGAGATATGATCGAAAAAAGCAACGAAAAGGATAATTTTAGAGCAATATCAATTTTTTTCCCCTTCTTTTACTTAATTTTCGTAATTTTCTTGAGATATGATCGAAAAAAGCAACGTAAACGGAAAATTATAGCGAAATTTCAATTTTTGTCCCCTTTTTTCCTTAATTTTCGTCATTTTCTTGAGATATGATCGAAAAGAGCAAGGAAAACGGATAATTTTTTGAAATTTTAATATTTATCCCATTGATTTCCTTTATTTTCCTAATTTTCTTGAGATATGATCGAAAAAAGCAACGAAAACGGAAAATTATAGCGAAATTTCAATTTTTGTCTCCTTTTTTCCTAAATTTTCGTCATTTTCTTGAGATATGATCGAAAAAAGCAACGAAAACGGATGATTTTAGTGAAATTTTAATTTTGATCCCCTTTATTTCCTTAATTTTCGTAATTTTCTTGATATACGATCGAAAAAAGCAACGTAAACGGATAATTTTAGCGGAATTTCAATTTTATCCCCTTTTTTCCGTAATTTCCGTCATTTTCTTGAGATATGATCGTGAAAAGCAACGAAAACGACAATTTTAGCGTAATTTCAATATTTGTCCCCTTTTTTTCCTAAATATTCGTCATTTTCTTGAGATATGATCGAAAAAAGCAACGTAAACGAATAATGTTAGCGGAATTTCAATTTTTGTCCCCTTGTTTTCCTTAATTTCCGTCATTTTCTTGAGATATGATCCAAAAAAGGCAACGAAAAAGAATAATTTTAGCGAAATTTGCATTTTTATCCCTTTTATTTCCTTAATTTTTGTAATTTTCTTGAGATATGTTCAAAAAAAGCAACGAAAACGACAATTTAGCGTAATTTCAATTTTTGACCCCCTTTATGCATAAATTTTCGTCATTTTCTTGAGATGTGATCTAAAAAAGTAACGAAGTTGAAAATTTTAGCAAAGTTTCTATTTTCATCCCCTTTTTTTCCTTAACTTCCGTCATTTTGTTTGAGATATGATCGAAAAAAGCAACGAAAACGACAATTTTAGCGTAATTTCAATATTTGTCCCCTTTTTTTCCTAAATATTCGTCATTTTCTTGAGATATGATCGAAAAAAGCTACGTAAACGAATAATGTTAGCGGAATTTCAATTTTTGTCCCTTTGTTCTCCTTAATTTCCGCCATTTCCTTGAGATATGAATGAAAAAAGCAACGTAAACGGATAATTTTAGCGGAATTTCGATTTTTGTCCTTTTTTTCCTGAATTTCCTACATTTTCTTGTGATATGATCGAAAAAAGTAACGTAAACGGATAATTTTGGCGGAATTTCAATTTTTCTCCCCTTCTATTCCTTAATTTTCGGTATTCTCTTGAGATATGATCGAAAAAAGCAACGAAAAGGATAATTTTAGAGCAATATCAATTTTTTTCCCCTTCTTTTACTTAATTTTCGTAATTTTCTTGAGATATGATCGAAAAAAGCAACGAAAACGGAAAATTATAGCGAAATTTCAATTTTTGTCCCCTTTTTTCCTTAATTTTCGTCATTTTCTTGAGATATGATCGAAAAAAGCAAGGAAAACGGATAATTTTTTGAAATTTTAATATTTATCCCATTGATTTCCTTTATTTTCCTAATTTTCTTGTGATATGATCGAAAAAAGCAACGAAAACGGAAAATTATAGCGAAATTTCAATTTTTGTCTCCTTTTTTCCTTAATTTTCGTCATTTTCTTGAGATATGATCGAAAAAAGCAACGAAAACGGATAATTTTAGAGAAATTTCAATTTTTATCCCCTTTATTTCATTAATTTTCGTAATTTTCTTGAGAAATGATCGAAAAAACTAACGAAAACGGATGATTTTAGTGAAATTTTAATTTTTATCCCCTTTATTTCCTTAATTTTTGTAATTTTCTTGATATACGATCGAAAAAAGCAACGTAAACGGATAATTTTAGCGGAATTTAAATTTTTATCCCCTTTTTTTTCGTAATTTAAGTCATTTTCTTGAGATATGATCGTGAAAAGCAACGAAAACCGATAATTTTAGCGAAATTTCAATTTTTATCCAATTTTTTTCCTTAAATTTCGTAATTTTCTTGAGATATGATCGAAAAAAGATACAAAAATGGATAATTTTAGCATATTTCAATTTTTATCCCCTTTTTTTCCTAAATTTTCGTCATTTTCTTGAGATATGATCGAAAAATGCAACGAAAACGACAATTTTAGCGTAATTTCAATTTTTGTCCCCTTTTTTTCCTAAATTCTCGTCATTTTCTTAGGTACGATCGAAAAAAGCAACGTAAACGGATAATTTTAGCAGAATTTCAATTTTTGTCCCCTTTTTTTCCTTAAATTCCGTCATTTACTTGAGATATGATCGTTAAAAGCAACGAAAACGGATACTTTTAGCGAAATTTCAATTTTTATCCCCTTTTTTTCTTTATATTTCGTAATTTTCTTGAGATCTGATCGAATAAAGAAACGAAAATGGATAATTTTAGCGAAATTTCAATTTTAATCCCCTTTTTTTCCTTAATTTCCGTTTTTTTCTTGAGATATGATCCAAAAAAGGCAACGAAAAAGAATAATTTTAGCGAAATTTGCATTTTTATCCCTTTTATTTCCTTAATTTTTGTAATTTTCTTGAGATATGTTCAAAAAAAGCAACGAAAACGACAATTTTAGCGTAATTTCAATTTTTGACCCCCTTTATTCCTAAATTTTCGTCATTTTCTTGAGATGTGATCGAAAAAAGTAACAAATTTGAAAATTTTAGCAAAGTTTCAATTTTCATCCCCTTTTTTTCCTTAACTTCCGTCATTTTGTTTGAGATATGATCGAAAAAAGCAACGAAAACGACAATTTTAGTGTAATTTCAATATTTGTCCCCTTTTTTTCCGAAATATTCGTCATTTTCTTGAGATATGATCGAAAAAAGCAACGTAAACGAATAATGTTAGCGAAATTTCAATTTTTGTCCCTTTGTTCTCCTTAATTTCCGCCATTTTCTTGAGATATGAATGAAAAAAGAAACGAAAGCGGATAATCTTAGAGAAATTTCAATTTTTATCCCCTTTATTTCCTTAATTTTCGTAATTTTCTTGTGATATGATCATAAAAACAACGAAAGCGACAACTTTAGCGTAATTTCCATTTTTCTTCCCCTTTTTTTCCTAAATTTTAGTCATTTTCTAGAGATATGATGGAAAAAAGCAACGTAAACGGATAATTTTAGCGGAATTTCGATTTTTGTCCTTTTTTTTCCTAAATTTCCTACATTTTCTTGAGATATGATCGAAAAAAGTAACGTAAACGGATAATTTTGGCGGAATTTCAATTTTTCTCCCCTTCTATTCCTTAATTTACGGCATTTTCTTGAGATATGAACGAAAAAAGCAACGAAAAAGGATAATTTTAGCAAAATTTCAATTTTTATCCCCTTTTTTTTCCTGAATTTCCGGCATTTTCTTGAGATATGATCGAAAAAAGCAACGAAAGCGAATAATGTAAGCGAAATTTTCATTTTTATCCCCTTTATTTCCTTAATTTTCGTAATTTTCTTGAGATATGATCGAAAAAAGCAACGAAAACGACAATTTTAGCGTAATTTCAATATTTGTCCCCTTTTTTTCCTAAATATTCGTCATTTTCTTGAGATATGATCGAAAAAAGCAACGTAAACGAATAATGTTAGCGGAATTTCAATTTTTGTCCCTTTGTTCTCCTTAATTTCCGCCATTATCTTGAGATATGAATGAAAAAAGCAACGTAAACGGATAATTTTAGCGGAATTTCGATTTTTGTGCTTTTTTTTCCTGAATTTCCTACATTTTCTTGTGATATGATCGAAAAAAGTAACGTAAACGGATAATTTTGGCGGAATTTCAATTTTTCTCCCCTTCTATTCCTTAATTTTCGGCATTCTCTTGAGATATGATCGAAAAAAGCAACGAAAAGGATAATTTTAGAGCAATATCAATTTTTTTCCCCTTCTTTTACTTAATTTTCGTAATTTTCTTGAGATATGATCGAAAAAAGCAACGAAAAGGATAATTTTAGAGCAATGTCAATTTTTTCCCCTACTTTTACTTAATTTTCGTAATTTTCTTGAGATATGATCGAAAAGAGCAACGAAAACGGAAAATTTTAGCGAAATTTCAATTTTTGTCCCCTTTTTTCCTTAATCTTCGTCATTTTCTTGAGATATGATCGAAAAAAGCAAGGAAAACGGATAATTTTTTGAAATTTTAATTTTTATCCCATTGATTTCCTTTATTTTCCTAATTTTCTTGAGATATGATCGAAAAAAGCAACGAAAACGGAAAATTATAGCGAAATTTCAATTTTTGTCTCCTTTTTTCCTTAATTTTCGTCATTTTCTTGAGATATGATCGAAAAAAGCATCGAAAACGGATGATTTTAGTGAAATTTTAATTTTGATCCCCTTTATTTCCTTAATTTTCGTAATTTTCTTGATATACGATCGAAAAAAGCAACGTAAACGGATAATTTTAGCGGAATTTTAATTTTTATCCCCTTTTTTTCCGTAATTTCCGTCATTTTCTTGAAATATGATCGTGAAAAGCAACGAAAACCGATAATTTTAGCGAAATTTAATTTTTATCCCATATTTTTCCTTAAATTTCGTAATTTTCTTGAGATATGATCGAAAAAAGAAACAAAAATGAATAATTTTAGCATATTTCAATTTTATCCCCTTTTTTTCCTTAATTTCCGTCATTTTCTTGAGATATGATCGAAAAAAGAAACGAAAATGGATAATTTTAGAGAAATTTCAATTTTTATCCCCTTTATTTCATTAATTTTCGTAATTTTCTTGAGAAATGATCGAAAAAACTAACGAAAACGGATGATTTTAGTGAAATTATAATTTTTATCCCCTTTATTTCCTTAATTTTTGTAATTTTCTTGATATACGATCGAAAAAAGCAACGTAAACGGATAATTTTAGCGGAATTTAAATTTTTATCCCCTTTTTTTTCGTAATTTCCGTCATTTTCTTGAGATATGATCGTGAAAAGCAACGAAAACCGATAATTTTAGCGAAATTTCAATTTTTATCCAATTTTTTTCCTTAAATTTCGTAATTTTCTTGAGATATGATCGAAAAAAGATACAAAAATGGATAATTTTAGCATATTTCAATTTTTATCCCCTTTTTTTCCTAAATTTTCGTCATTTTCTTGAGATATGATCGAAAAAAGCAACGAAAACGACAATTTTAGCGTAATTTCAATTTTTGTCCCCTTTTTTTCCTAAATTCTCGTCATTTTCTTGAGGTACGATCGAAAAAAGCAACGTAAACGGATAATTTTAGCAGAATTTCAATTTTTGTCCCCTTTTTTTCCTTAAATTCCGTCATTTACTTGAGATATGATCGTTAAAAGCAACGAAAACGGATACTTTTAGCGAAATTTCAATTTTTATCCCCTTTTTTTCTTTATATTTCGTAATTTTCTTGAGATCTGATCGAAAAAAGAAACGAAAATGGATAATTTTAGCGAAATTTCAATTTTAATCCCCTTTTTTTCCTTAATTTCCGTTTTTTTCTTGAGATATGATCCAAAAAAGGCAACGAAAAAGAATAATTTTAGCGAAATTTGCATATTTGTCCCCTTTTTTACCTAAATATTCGTCATTTTCTTGAGATATGATCGAAAAAAGCAACGTAAACGAATAATGTTAGCGGAATTTCAATTTTTGTCGCTTTGTTCTCCTTAATTTCCGCCATTTTCTTGAGATATGAATGAAAAAAGAAACGAAAGCGGATAATCTTAGAGAAATTTCAATTTTTATTCCCTTTATTTCCTTAATTTTCGTAATTTTCTTGTGATATGATCATAAAAACAACGAAAGCGACAACTTTAGCGTAATTTCCATTTTTCTTCCCCTTTTTTTCCTAAATTTTCGTCATTTTCTAGAGATAAGATGGAAAAAAGCAACGTAAACGGATAATTTTAGCGGAATTTCGATTTTTGTCCTTTTTTTTCCTAAATTTCCTACATTTTCTTGAGATATGATCGAAAAAAGTAACGTAAACGGATAATTTTGGCGGAATTTCAATTTTTCTCCCCTTCTATTCCTTAATTTACGGCATTTTCTTGAGATATGAACGAAAAAAGCAACGAAAAAGGATAATTTTAGCAAAATTTCAATTTTTATCCCCTTTTTTTTCCTGAATTTCCGGCATTTTCTTGAGATATGATCGAAAAAAGCAACGAAAGCGAATAATGTAAGCGAAATTTTCATTTTTATCCCCTTTATTTCCTTAACTTCCGTCATTTTGTTTGAGATATGATCGAAAAAAGCAACGAAAACGACAATTTTAGCGTAATTTCAATATTTGTCCCCTTTTTTTCCGAAATATTCGTCATTTTCTTGAGATATGATCGAAAAAAGCAACGTAAACGAATAATGTTAGCAAAATTTCAATTTTTGTCCCTTTGTTCTCCTTAATTTCCGCCATTTTCTTGAGATATGAATGAAAAAAGAAACGAAAGCGGATAATCTTAGAGAAATTTCAATTTTTATCCCCTTTATTTCCTTAATTTTCGTAATTTTCTTGTGATATGATCATAAAAACAACGAAAGCGACAACTTTAGCGTAATTTCCATTTTTCTTCCCCTTTTTTTCCTAAATTTTCGTCATTTTCTAGAGATATGATGGAAAAAAGCAACGTAAACGGATAATTTTAGCGGAATTTCGATTTTTGTCCTTTTTTTTCCTAAATTTCCTACATTTTCTTGAGATATGATCGAAAAAAGTAACGTAAACGGATAATTTTGGCGAAATTTTAATTTTTCTCCCCTTCTATTCCTTAATTTACGGCATTTTCTTGAGATATGAACGAAAAAAGCAACGAAAAAGGATAATTTTAGCAAAATTTCAATTTTTATCCCCTTTTTTTTCCTGAATTTCCGGCATTTTCTTGAGATATGATCGAAAAAAGCAACGAAAGCGAATAATGTAAGCGAAATTTTCATTTTTATCCCCTTTATTTCCTTAATTTTCGTAATTTTCTTGAGATATGATCGAAAAAAGCAACGAAAACGACAATTTTAGCGTAATTTCAATATTTGTCCCCTTTTTTTCCTAAATATTCGTCATTTTCTTGAGATATGATCGAAAAAAGCAACGTAAACGAATAATGTTAGCGGAATTTCAATTTTTGTCCCTTTGTTCTCCTTAATTTCCGCCATTTTCTTGAGATATGAATGAAAAAAGCAACGTAAACGGATAATTTTAGCGGAATTTCGATTTTTGTGCTTTTTTTTCCTGAATTTCCTACATTTTCTTGTGATATGATCGAAAAAAGTAACGTAAACGGATAATTTTGGCGGAATTTCAATTTTTCTCCCCTTCTATTCCTTAATTTTCGGCATTCTCTTGAGATATGATCGAAAAAAGCAACGAAAAGGATAATTTTAGAGCAATATCAATTTTTTTCCCCTTCTTTTACTTAATTTTCGTAATTTTCTTGAGATATGATCGAAAAAAGCAACGAAAAGGATAATTTTAGAGCAATGTCAATTTTTTTCCCCTACTTTTACTTAATTTTCGTAATTTTCTTGAGTTAAGATCGAAAAGAGCAACGAAAACGGAAAATTTTAGCGAAATTTCAATTTTTGTCCCCTTTTTTCCTTAATTTTCGTCATTTTCTTGAGATATGATCGAAAAAAGCAAGGAAAACGGATAATTTTTTGAAATTTTAATTTTTATCCCATTGATTTCCTTTATTTTCCTAATTTTCTTGAGATATGATCGAAAAAAGCAACGAAAACGGAAAATTATAGCGAAATTTCAATTTTTGTCTCCTTTTTTCCTTAATTTTCGTCATTTTCTTGAGATATGATCGAAAAAAGCATCGAAAACGGATGATTTTAGTGAAATTTTAATTTTGATCCCCTTTATTTCCTTAATTTTCGTAATTTTCTTGATATACGATCGAAAAAAGCAACGTAAACGGATAATTTTAGCGGAATTTCAATTTTTATCCCCTTTTTTTCCGTAATTTCCGTCATTTTCTTGAGATATGATCGTGAAAAGCAACGAAAACCGATAATTTTAGCGAAATTTAATTTTTATCCCATATTTTTCCTTAAATTTCGTAATTTTCTTGAGATACGATCGAAAAAAGAAACAAAAATGGATAATTTTAGCATATTTAAATTTTATCCCCTTTTTACTTAATTTCCGTCATTTTCTTGAGATATGATCGAAAAAAGAAACGAAAATGGATAATTTTAGAGAAATTTCAATTTTTATCCCCTTTATTTCATTAATTTTCGTAATTTTCTTGAGAAATGATCGAAAAAACTAACGAAAACGGATGATTTTAGTGAAATTTTAATTTTTATCCCCTTTATTTCCTTAATTTTTGTAATTTTTTTGAAATACGATCGAAAAAAGCAACGTAAACGGATAATTTTAGCGGAATTTAAATTTTTATCCCCTTTTTTTCGTAATTTACGTCATTTTCTTGAGATATGATCGTGAAAAGCAACGAAAACCGATAATTATAGCGAAATTTCAATTTTTATCCAATTTTTTTCCTTAAATTTCGTAATTTTCTTGAGATATGATCGAAAAAAGATACAAAAATGGATAATTTTAGCATATTTCAATTTTTATCCCCTTTTTTTCCTAAATTTTCGTCATTTTCTTTAGATATGATCGAAAAAAGCAACGAAAACGACAATTTTAGCGTAATTTCAATTTTTGTCCCCTTTTTTTCCTTAAATTCCGTCATTTACTTGAGATATGATCGAAAAAAGTAACGTAAACGGATAATTTTGGCGGAATTTCAATTTTTCTCCCCTTCTATTCCTTAATTTACGGCATTTTCTTGAGATATGAACGAAAAAAGCAACGAAAAAGGATAATTTTAGCAAAATTTCAATTTTTATCCCCTTTTTTTCCTGAATTTCCGGCATTTTCTTGAGATATGATCGAAAAAAGCAACGAAAGCGATTAATGTAAGCGAAATTTTCATTTGTATCCCCTTTTTTTCCTTAATTTTCGTAATTTTCTTGAGATATGATCGAAAAAAGCAACGAAAAGGATAATTTTAGAGCAATGTCAATTTTTTTCCCCTACTTTTACTTAATTTTCGTAATTTTCTTGAGATATGATCGAAAAGAGCAACGAAAACGGAAAATTTTAGCGAAATTTCAATTTTTGTCCCCTTTTTTCCTTAATTTTCGTCATTTTCTTGAGATATGATCGAAAAAAGCAAGGAAAACGGATAATTTTTTGAAATTTTAATTTTTATCCCATTGATTTCCTTTATTTTCCTAATTTTCTTGAGATATGATCGAAAAAAGGAAAGAAATTGACCATTTTAGAGTAATTTCATTTTTGTCTCCTTTTTTCCTTAATTTTCGTCATTTTTTTGAGATATGATCGAAAAAAGCAACGAAAACAGATGATTTTAGTGAAATTTTAATTTTGATCCCCTTTATTTCCTTAATTTTCGTAATTTTCTTGATATACGATCGAAAAAAGCAACGTAAACGGATAATTTTAGCGGAATTTCAATTTTTATCCCCTTTTTTTCCGTAATTTCCGTCATTTTCTTGAGATATGATCGTTAAAAGCAACGAAAACGGATACTTTTAGCAAAATTTCAATTTTTATCCCCTTTTTACTTTCTCCATATACGAAGTATAGAGAAAGTATTGTTTTCATGAAAAAATTCGACTTCGAAATTTCAACGGAAATACATGTTTTGGGGTCCCTAGAACACGTTTTGACTATTTTCGGAATGATGTCTGTGTGTATGTGTGTGTGTGTGTGTGTGTGTGTGTGTGTGTCTGTATGTGTGTGTGTGTTTGTGGGCGCTCTAACGTAAAAACTATTAGTCGTATCAATACTAAACTTCGTATATAGTACTGTGGTGTGTGCTGTCAGAGTTGATTAGTTTTTGGAGTAAATCGGTTGACCGGAAGTCGAGCTTCATTCATTAAAGCTCATTTCCGGTTTTCAAAATATATCCATAAATATGAAATATACGTGTATTGTATTACTTATAAAAGTTTTAGATAATAAAATTTACTATAACTTTTGTATTTAACATATTTTTATATCACCGGTTGATTAGGAGTTATTCGTAAAATACCGATAAACCGGAAGTAGCTCTTATGTACTTTGTGGGCGCTCTAACTTAAAAACTATTCCCTATATGAACACCAAATTTCAAATATAATACTTTGGTTAGTTTTTTTAGAGTTGATTAGTTTTTGGAGTAAATCGGTTAACCGGAAGTTGAGCTTCATTCTTCAAAGCTCATTTCCGGTTTTCAAAATATCTCCATAAATATGATATTTAGGTATATACTATTATTTGTAAAAGTTTTAGAAAATATAATGTACTATAACTTTTGTTTGAAACATATTTTTGTATCACTGATTGTGTAGGATTTATTCATGAAATACTGATAAACCGGAAGTTGCTGATTATGTACTTTGTGGGTGCTCTGGGCTCTATGGGCGAAAGGTCAATTTCATCGTTTTTCATTGATCATGTCCTGTAAAAATAATTTATCATGTTTTTGGCGTCAAAGATAATATATAATATTAATAACTCAAATTCCAAGTTTAGATTGAATATAGAGTACGAAATTACTGCGGTAGATAAATATTTACATCTTATATATTTGGAGAAACTCATGTGCTGGCCACATCAGATTTTTTAATCATGGTTATCATGTAAGTAAGCTCAGTTTGGTATGCAGTTTAAGAAGGACTTACCGTTTTGAAGTACCAAAACCAAATGTGCAGTTTATAAGTGACTTTATACTTACATATATGGTACCTTAATTGTTCACATATCTATGAGAGATCCCGTATATCCAATGAAAGGATATTTGTTCATAGACTGAAGGAATGGATTTCTCTTTAAATGATATTGAAATATATTTGAAGTAAATTTGTTTATTTCTCATTTTTATTTATTATTTACTTGTTTCATAATGAGGAAAGAGTCACAGAATATTCCAAACACCATCAAAAATAAGATCAATGTACAGTGTACATTGAGGCCAGGAGTGTACATTGTACACTCTTGGCCAAAATTAACGCAGCACCACCCTAGCGATCCTTACGGCCGGTGCTGCGTTAATTTTGGCCAGGAGTGTACATTTTGCTGTCTGAAAAACAGCATTATCAAGGTAACACAGGAGACATCAAAAGGTAACTGTGTAACACCATTTTTGACGGTGTTTGGAGTATTCTGTGACTCTTTCCTTATTCATAACCATCAGCGGAATTCTCAAGATATTGTTTCATAATATTTATTGTAACTTTATTTTGTTCATTTGATCTACTTATAATTATATTGATGTTTTATTTCCCTTAAAATACGTCTTTTGTTTACTCTGATTGATGGCATCCCTACGTAAGGATTTCTCCTGGAACAACTAAATTTCACTTGTTTTCTTTATATTTCGTAATTTTCTTGAGATCTGATCGAAAAAAGAAACGAAAATGGATAATTTTAGCGAAATTTCAATTTTAATCCCCATTTTTTCCTTAATTTCCGTTTTTTTCTTGAGATATGATCCAAAAAAGGCAACGAAAAAGAATAATTTTAGCGAAATTTGCATTTTTATCCCTTTTATTTCCTTAATTTTTGTAATTTTCTTGAGATATGTTCATAAAAAGCAACGAAAACGACAATTTTAGCGTAATTTCAATTTTTGACCCCTTTTCTTCCTAAATTATCGTCATTTTCTTGAGATGTGATCGAAAAAGTAACGAATTTGAAAATTTTAGCAAAGTTTCAATTTTCATCCCCTTTTTTTCCTTAACTTCCGTCATTTTGTTTGAGATATGATCGAAAAAAGCTACGTAAACGAATAATGTTAGCGGAATTTCAATTTTTGTCCCTTTGTTCTCCTTAATTTCCGCCATTTTCTTGAGATATGAATGAAAAAAGAAACGAAAGCGGATAATCTTAGAGAAATTTTAATTTTTATCCCCTTTATTTCCTTAATTTTCGTAATTTTCTTGTGATATGATCATAAAAACCACGAAAGCGACAACTTTAGCGTAATTTCCATTTTTCTTCCCCTTTTTTTCCTAAATTTCCTACATTTTCTTGAGATATGATCGAAAAAAGCAACGAAAAAGGATAATTTTAGCAAAATTTCAATTTTTATCCCCTTTTTTTCCTGAATTTCTGGCATTTTCTTGAGATATGATCGAAAAAAGCAACGAAAGCGAATAATGTAAGCGAAATTTTCATTTTTATCCCCTTTATTTCCTTAATTTTCGTAATTTTCTTGTGATATGATCGAAAAAAGCAACGAAAAGGATAATTTTAGAGCAATATCAACTTTTTTCCCCTTCTTTTACTTAATTTTCGTAATTTTCTTGAGATATGATCGAAAAAAGCAACGAAAACGGAAAATTTTAGCGAAATTTCAATTTTTGTCCCCTTTTTTCCTTAATTTTCGTCATTTTCTTGAGATATGATCGTGAAAAGCAACGAAAACCGATAATTTAAGCGAAATTTCAATTTTTATCCCATATTTTTCCTTAAATTTCGTAATTTTCTTGAGATATGATCGAAAAAAGAAACAAAAATGGATAATTTTAGCATATTTCAATTTTATCCCCTTTTTTTCCTTAATTTCCGTCATTTTCTTGAGATATGATCGAAAAAAGAAACGAAAATGGATAATTTTAGAGAAATTTCAATTTTTATCCCCTTTATTTCATTAATTTTCGTAATTTTCTTGAGAAATGATCGAAAAAATTAACGAAAACGGCTGATTTTAGTGAAATTTTAATTTTTATCCCCTTTATTTCCTTAATTTTTGTAATTTTCTTGATATACGATCGAAAAAAGCAACGTAAACGGATAATTTTAGCAAAATTTCAATTTTTGTCCCCTTTTTTTCCTTAATTTCCGTCATTTTCTTGAGATATGATCGAAAAAAGCAACGAAAACGGATAATTTTAGCGAAATATCAATATTTATCCCCTTTTTTTCCTTTATTTTCGTAATTTTCCTGAGATATGATCGAAAAAAGCAACGAAAACGACAATTTTAGCGTAATTTCAATATTTGTCCCCTTTTTTTCCTAAATATTCGTCATTTTCTTGAGATATGATCGAAAAAAGCAACGTAAACGAATAATGTTAGCGGAATTTCAATTTTTGTCCCCTTGTTTTCCTTAATTTCCGTCATTTTCTTGAGATATGATCCAAAAAAGGAAACGAAAAAGAATAATTTTAGCGAAATTTGCATTTTTATCCCTTTTATTTCCTTAATTTTTGTAATTTTCTTGAGATATGTTCAAAAAAAGCAACGAAAACGACAATTTTAGCGTAATTTCAATTTTTGACCCCCTTTATCCTAAATTTTCGTCATTTTCTTGAGATGTGATCGAAAAAAGTAATGAATTTGAAAATTTTAGCAAAGTTTCAATTTTCATCCCCTTTTTTTCCTTAACTTCCGTCATTTTGTTTGAGATATGATCGAAAAAAGCAACGAAAACGAAAATTTTAGCGTAATTTCAATATTTGTCCCCTTTTTTTCCTAAATATTCGTCATTTTCTTGAGATATGATCGAAAAAAGCAACGTAAACGAATAATGTTAGCGGAATTTCAATTTTTGTCCCTTTGTTCTCCTTAATTTTCGTCATTTTCTTGAGATATGAATGAAAAAAGAAACGAAAGCGGATAATCTTAGAGAAATTTCAATTTTTATCCCCTTTATTTCCTTAATTTTCGTAATTTTCTTGTGATATGATCATAAAAACCACGAAAGCGACAACTTTAGCGTAATTTCCATTTTTTTTCCCCTTTTTTTCCTAAATTTTCGTCATTTTCTAGAGATATGATGGAAAAAAGCAACGTAAACGGATAATTTTAGCGGAATTTCGATTTTTGTCCTTTTTTTTCCTAAATTTCCTACATTTTCTTGAGATATGATCGAAAAAAGTAACGTAAACGGATAATTTTGGCGGAATTTCAATTTTTCTCCCCTTCTATTCCTTAATTTACGGCATTTTCTTGAGATATGAACGAAAAAAGCAACGAAAAAGGATAATTTTAGCAAAATTTCAATTTTTATCCCCTTTTTTTCCTGAATTTCCGGCATTTTCTTGAGATATGATCGAAAAAAGCAACGAAAGCGATTAATGTAAGCGAAATTTTCATTTGTATCCCCTTTTTTTCCTTAATTTTCGTAATTTTCTTGAGATATGATCGAAAAAAGCAACGAAAAGGATAATTTTAGAGCAATGTCAATTTTTTTCCCCTACTTTTACTTAATTTTCGTAATTTTCTTGAGATATGATCGAAAAGAGCAACGAAAACGGAAAATTTTAGCGAAATTTCAATTTTTGTCCCCTTTTTTCCTTAATTTTCGTCATTTTCTTGAGATATGATCGAAAAAAGCAAGGAAAACGGATAATTTTTTGAAATTTTAATTTTTATCCCATTGATTTCCTTTATTTTCATAATTTTCTTGAGATATGATCGAAAAAAGGAAAGAAATTGACCATTTTAGAGTAATTTCATTTTTGTCTCCTTTATTCCTTAATTTTCGTCATTTTTTTGAGATATGATCGAAAAAAGCAACGAAAACAGATGATTTTAGTGAAATTTTAATTTTGATCCCCTTTATTTCCTTAATTTTCGTAATTTTCTTGATATACGATCGAAAAAAGCAACGTAAACGGATAATTTTAGCGGAATTTCAATTTTTATCCCCTTTTTTTCCGTAATTTCCGTCATTTTCTTGAGATATGATCGTTAAAAGCAACGAAAACGGATACTTTTAGCAAAATTTCAATTTTTATCCCATATTTTTCCTTAAATTTCGTAATTTTCTTGAGATATGATCGAAAAAAGAAACAAAAATGGATAATTTTAGCATATTTCAATTTTATCCCCTTTTTTTCCTTAATTTCCGTCATTTTCTTGAGATATGATCGAAAAAAGAAACGAAAATGGATAATTTTAGAGAAATTTCAATTTTTATCCCCTTTATTTCATTAATTTTCGTAATTTTCTTGAGAAATGATCGAAAAAATTAACGAAAACGGCTGATTTTAGTGAAATTTTAATTTTTATCCCCTTTATTTCCTTAATTTTTGTAATTTTCTTGATATACGATCGAAAAAAGCAACGTAAACGGATAATTTTAGCAAAATTTCAATTTTTGTCCCCTTTTTTTCCTTAATTTCCGTCATTTTCTTGAGATATGATCGAAAAAAGCAACGAAAACGGATAATTTTAGCGAAATATCAATATTTATCCCCTTTTTTTCCTTTATTTTCGTAATTTTCCTGAGATATGATCGAAAAAAGCAACGAAAACGACAATTTTAGCGTAATTTCAATATTTGTCCCCTTTTTTTCCTAAATATTCGTCATTTTCTTGAGATATGATCGAAAAAAGCAACGTAAACGAATAATGTTAGCGGAATTTCAATTTTTGTCCCCTTGTTTTCCTTAATTTCCGTCATTTTCTTGAGATATGATCCAAAAAAGGAAACGAAAAAGAATAATTTTAGCGAAATTTGCATTTTTATCCCTTTTATTTCCTTAATTTTTGTAATTTTCTTGAGATATGTTCAAAAAAAGCAACGAAAACGACAATTTTAGCGTAATTTCAATTTTTGACCCCCTTTATCCTAAATTTTCGTCATTTTCTTGAGATGTGATCGAAAAAAGTAATGAATTTGAAAATTTTAGCAAAGTTTCAATTTTCATCCCCTTTTTTTCCTTAACTTCCGTCATTTTGTTTGAGATATGATCGAAAAAAGCAACGAAAACGAAAATTTTAGCGTAATTTCAATATTTGTCCCCTTTTTTTCCTAAATATTCGTCATTTTCTTGAGATATGATCGAAAAAAGCAACGTAAACGAATAATGTTAGCGGAATTTCAATTTTTGTCCCTTTGTTCTCCTTAATTTTCGTCATTTTCTTGAGATATGAATGAAAAAAGAAACGAAAGCGGATAATCTTAGAGAAATTTCAATTTTTATCCCCTTTATTTCCTTAATTTTCGTAATTTTCTTGTGATATGATCATAAAAACCACGAAAGCGACAACTTTAGCGTAATTTCCATTTTTTTTCCCCTTTTTTTCCTAAATTTTCGTCATTTTCTAGAGATATGATGGAAAAAAGCAACGTAAACGGATAATTTTAGCGGAATTTCGATTTTTGTCCTTTTTTTTCCTAAATTTCCTACATTTTCTTGAGATATGATCGAAAAAAGTAACGTAAACGGATAATTTTGGCGGAATTTCAATTTTTCTCCCCTTCTATTCCTTAATTTACGGCATTTTCTTGAGATATGAACGAAAAAAGCAACGAAAAAGGATAATTTTAGCAAAATTTCAATTTTTATCCCCTTTTTTTCCTGAATTTCCGGCATTTTCTTGAGATATGATCGAAAAAAGCAACGAAAGCGATTAATGTAAGCGAAATTTTCATTTGTATCCCCTTTTTTTCCTTAATTTTCGTAATTTTCTTGAGATATGATCGAAAAAAGCAACGAAAAGGATAATTTTAGAGCAATGTCAATTTTTTTCCCCTACTTTTACTTAATTTTCGTAATTTTCTTGAGATATGATCGAAAAGAGCAACGAAAACGGAAAATTTTAGCGAAATTTCAATTTTTGTCCCCTTTTTTCCTTAATTTTCGTCATTTTCTTGAGATATGATCGAAAAAAGCAAGGAAAACGGATAATTTTTTGAAATTTTAATTTTTATCCCATTGATTTCCTTTATTTTCATAATTTTCTTGAGATATGATCGAAAAAAGGAAAGAAATTGACCATTTTAGAGTAATTTCATTTTTGTCTCCTTTATTCCTTAATTTTCGTCATTTTTTTGAGATATGATCGAAAAAAGCAACGAAAACAGATGATTTTAGTGAAATTTTAATTTTGATCCCCTTTATTTCCTTAATTTTCGTAATTTTCTTGATATACGATCGAAAAAAGCAACGTAAACGGATAATTTTAGCGGAATTTCAATTTTTATCCCCTTTTTTTCCGTAATTTCCGTCATTTTCTTGAGATATGATCGTTAAAAGCAACGAAAACGGATACTTTTAGCAAAATTTCAATTTTTATCCCCTTTTTACTTTCTCCATATACGAAGTATAGAGAAAGTATTGTTTTCATGAAAAAATTCGACTTCGAGATTTCAACGGAAATACATGTTTTGGGGTCCCTAGAACACGTTTTGACTATTTTCGGAATGATGTCTGTGTGTATGTGTGTGTGTGTGTGTGTGTGTGTGTCTGTATGTGTGTGTGTGTTTGTGGGCGCTCTAACGTAAAAACTATTAGTCGTATCAATACTAAACTTCGTATATAGTACTGTGGTGTGTGCTGTCAGAGTTGATTAGTTTTTGGAGTAAATCGGTTGACCGGAAGTCGAGCTTCATTCATTAAAGCTCATTTCCGGTTTTCAAAATATATCCATAAATATGAAATATACGTGTATTGTATTACTTATAAAAGTTTTAGATAATAAAATTTACTATAACTTTTGTATTTAACATATTTTTATATCACCGGTTGATTAGGAGTTATTCGTAAAATACCGATAAACCGGAAGTAGCTCTTATGTACTTTGTGGGCGCTCTAACTTAAAAACTATTCCCTATATGAACACCAAATTTCAAATATAATACTTTGGTTAGTTTTTTTAGAGTTGATTAGTTTTTGGAGTAAATCGGTTAACCGGAAGTTGAGCTTCATTCTTCAAAGCTCATTTCCGGTTTTCAAAATATCTCCATAAATATGATATTTAGGTATATACTATTATTTGTAAAAGTTTTAGAAAATATAATGTACTATAACTTTTGTTTGAAACATATTTTTGTATCACTGATTGTGTAGGATTTATTCATGAAATACTGATAAACCGGAAGTTGCTGATTATGTACTTTGTGGGTGCTCTGGGCTCTATGGGCGAAAGGTCAATTTCATCGTTTTTCATTGATCATGTCCTGTAAAAATAATTTATCATGTTTTTGGCGTCAAAGATAATATATAATATTAATAACTCAAATTCCAAGTTTAGATTGAATATAGAGTACGAAATTACTGCGGTAGATAAATATTTACATCTTATATATTTGGAGAAACTCATGTGCTGGCCACATCAGATTTTTTAATCATGGTTATCATGTAAGTAAGCTCAGTTTGGTATGCAGTTTAAGAAGGACTTACCGTTTTGAAGTACCAAAACCAAATGTGCAGTTTATAAGTGACTTTATACTTACATATATGGTACCTTAATTGTTCACATATCTATGAGAGATCCCGTATATCCAATGAAAGGATATTTGTTCATAGACTGAAGGAATGGATTTCTCTTTAAATGATATTGAAATATATTTGAAGTAAATTTGTTTATTTCTCATTTTTATTTATTATTTACTTGTTTCATAATGAGGAAAGAGTCACAGAATATTCCAAACACCATCAAAAATAAGATCAATGTACAGTGTACATTGAGGCCAGGAGTGTACATTGTACACTCTTGGCCAAAATTAACGCAGCACCACCCTAGCGATCCTTACGGCCGGTGCTGCGTTAATTTTGGCCAGGAGTGTACATTTTGCTGTCTGAAAAACAGCATTATCAAGGTAACACAGGAGACATCAAAAGGTAACTGTGTAACACCATTTTTGACGGTGTTTGGAGTATTCTGTGACTCTTTCCTTATTCATAACCATCAGCGGAATTCTCAAGATATTGTTTCATAATATTTATTGTAACTTTATTTTGTTCATTTGATCTACTTATAATTATATTGATGTTTTATTTCCCTTAAAATACGTCTTTTGTTTACTCTGATTGATGGCATCCCTACGTAAGGATTTCTCCTGGAACAACTAAATTTCACTTGTTTTCTTTATATTTCGTAATTTTCTTGAGATCTGATCGAAAAAAGAAACGAAAATGGATAATTTTAGCGAAATTTCAATTTTAATCCCCATTTTTTCCTTAATTTCCGTTTTTTTCTTGAGATATGATCCAAAAAAGGCAACGAAAAAGAATAATTTTAGCGAAATTTGCATTTTTATCCCTTTTATTTCCTTAATTTTTGTAATTTTCTTGAGATATGTTCATAAAAAGCAACGAAAACGACAATTTTAGCGTAATTTCAATTTTTGACCCCTTTTCTTCCTAAATTATCGTCATTTTCTTGAGATGTGATCGAAAAAGTAACGAATTTGAAAATTTTAGCAAAGTTTCAATTTTCATCCCCTTTTTTTCCTTAACTTCCGTCATTTTGTTTGAGATATGATCGAAAAAAGCAACGAAAACGACAATTTTAGCGTAATTTCAATATTTGTCCCCTTTTTTTCCTAAATATTCGTCATTTTCTTGAGATATGATCGAAAAAAGCTACGTAAACGAATAATGTTAGCGGAATTTCAATTTTTGTCCCTTTGTTCTCCTTAATTTCCGCCATTTTCTTGAGATATGAATGAAAAAAGAAACGAAAGCGGATAATCTTAGAGAAATTTTAATTTTTATCCCCTTTATTTCCTTAATTTTCGTAATTTTCTTGTGATATGATCATAAAAACCACGAAAGCGACAACTTTAGCGTAATTTCCATTTTTCTTCCCCTTTTTTTCCTAAATTTCCTACATTTTCTTGAGATATGATCGAAAAAAGCAACGAAAAAGGATAATTTTAGCAAAATTTCAATTTTTATCCCCTTTTTTTCCTGAATTTCTGGCATTTTCTTGAGATATGATCGAAAAAAGCAACGAAAGCGAATAATGTAAGCGAAATTTTCATTTTTATCCCCTTTATTTCCTTAATTTTCGTAATTTTCTTGTGATATGATCGAAAAAAGCAACGAAAAGGATAATTTTAGAGCAATATCAACTTTTTTCCCCTTCTTTTACTTAATTTTCGTAATTTTCTTGAGATATGATCGAAAAAAGCAACGAAAACGGAAAATTTTAGCGAAATTTCAATTTTTGTCCCCTTTTTTCCTTAATTTTCGTCATTTTCTTGAGATATGATCGAAAAAAGCAAGGAAAACGGATAATTTTTTGAAATTTTAATTTTTATCCCATTGATTTCCTTTATTTTCCTAATTTTCTTGAGATATGATCGAAAAAAGGAACGAAATTGACCATTTTAGAGTAATTTCATTTTTGTCTCCTTTTTTACTTAATTTTCGTCATTTTTTTGAGATATGATCGAAAAAAGCAACGAAAACGGATGATTTTAGTGAAATTTTAATTTTGATTCCCTTTATTTCCTTAATTTTCGTAATTTTCTTGATATACGATCGAAAAAAGCAACGTAAACGGATAATTTTAGCGGAATTTCAATTTTTATCCCCTTTTTTTCCGTAATTTCCGTCATTTTCTTGAGATATGATCGTGAAAAGCAACGAAAACCGATAATTTAAGCGAAATTTCAATTTTTATCCCATATTTTTCCTTAAATTTCGTAATTTTCTTGAGATATGATCGAAAAAAGAAACAAAACTGGATAATTTTAGCATATTTCAATTTTATCCCCTTTTTTTCCTTAATTTCCGTCATTTTCTTGAGATATGATCGAAAAAAGAAACGAAAATGGATAATTTTAGAGAAATTTCAATTTTTATCCCCTTTATTTCATTAATTTTCGTAATTTTCTTGAGAAATGATCGAAAAAATTAACGAAAACGGCTGATTTTAGTGAAATTTTAATTTTTATCCCCTTTATTTCCTTAATTTTTGTAATTTTCTTGATATACGATCGAAAAAAGCAACGTAAACGGATAATTTTAGCAAAATTTCAATTTTTGTCCCCTTTTTTTCCTTAATTTCCGTCATTTTCTTGAGATATGATCGAAAAAAGCAACGAAAACGGATAATTTTAGCGAAATATCAATATTTATCCCCTTTTTTTCCTTTATTTTCGTAATTTTCCTGAGATATGATCGAAAAAAGCAACGAAAACGACAATTTTAGCGTAATTTCAATATTTGTCCCCTTTTTTTCCTAAATATTCGTCATTTTCTTGAGATATGATCGAAAAAAGCAACGTAAACGAATAATGTTAGCGGAATTTCAATTTTTGTCCCCTTGTTTTCCTTAATTTCCGTCATTTTCTTGAGATATGATCCAAAAAAGGAAACGAAAAAGAATAATTTTAGCGAAATTTGCATTTTTATCCCTTTTATTTCCTTAATTTTTGTAATTTTCTTGAGATATGTTCAAAAAAAGCAACGAAAACGACAATTTTAGCGTAATTTCAATTTTTGACCCCCTTTATCCTAAATTTTCGTCATTTTTTGTGATGTGATCGAAAAAAGTAATGAATTTGAAAATTTTAGCAAAGTTTCAATTTACATCCCCTTTTTTTCCTTAACTTCCGTCATTTTGTTTGAGATATGATCGAAAAAAGCAACGAAAACGAAAATTTTAGCGTAATTTCAATATTTGTCCCCTTTTTTTCCTAAATATTCGTCATTTTCTTGAGATATGATCGAAAAAAGCAACGTAAACGAATAATGTTAGCGGAATTTCAATTTTTGTCCCTTTGTTCTCCTTAATTTTCGTCATTTTCTTGAGATATGAATGAAAAAAGAAACGAAAGCGGATAATCTTAGAGAAATTTCAATTTTTATCCCCTTTATTTCCTTAATTTTCGTAATTTTCTTGTGATATGATCATAAAAACCACGAAAGCGACAACTTTAGCGTAATTTCCATTTTTTTTCCCCTTTTTTTCCTAAATTTTCGTCATTTTCTAGAGATATGATGGAAAAAAGCAACGTAAACGGATAATTTTAGCGGAATTTCGATTTTTGTCCTTTTTTTTCCTAAATTTCCTACATTTTCTTGAGATATGATCGAAAAAAGTAACGTAAACGGATAATTTTGGCGGAATTTCAATTTTTCTCCCCTTCTATTCCTTAATTTACGGCATTTTCTTGAGATATGAACGAAAAAAGCAACGAAAAAGGATAATTTTAGCAAAATTTCAATTTTTATCCCCTTTTTTTCCTGAATTTCCGGCATTTTCTTGAGATATGATCGAAAAAAGCAACGAAAGCGATTAAGGTAAGCGAAATTTTCATTTGTATCCCCTTTTTTTCCTTAAGTTTCGTAATTTTCTTGAGATATGATCGAAAAGAGCAACGAAAACGGAAAATTTTAGCGAAATTTCAATTTTTGTCCCCTTTTTTCCTTAATTTTCGTCATTTTCTTGAGATATGATCGAAAAAAGCAAGGAAAACGGATAATTTTTTGAAATTTTAATTTTTATCCCATTGATTTCCTTTATTTTCCTAATTTTCTTGAGATATGATCGAAAAAAGGAAAGAAATTGACCATTTTAGAGTAATTTCATTTTTGTCTCCTTTTTTCCTTAATTTTCGTCATTTTTTTGAGATATGATCGAAAAAAGCAACGAAAACAGATGATTTTAGTGAAATTTTAATTTTGATCCCCTTTATTTCCTTAATTTTCGTAATTTTCTTGATATACGATCGAAAAAAGCAACGTAAACGGATAATTTTAGCGGAATTTCAATTTTTATCCCCTTTTTTTCCGTAATTTCCGTCATTTTCTTGAGATATGATCGTTAAAAGCAACGAAAACGGATACTTTTAGCAAAATTTTAATTTTTATCCCCTTTTTACTTTCTCCATATACGAAGTATAGAGAAAGTATTGTTTTCATGAAAAAATTCGACTTCGAGATTTCAACGGAAATACATGTTTTGGGGTCCCTAGAACACGTTTTGACTATTTTCGGAATGATGTCTGTGTGTATGTGTGTGTGTGTGTGTGTGTGTGTGTGTGTCTGTATGTGTGTGTGTGTTTGTGGGCGCTCTAACGTAAAAACTATTAGTCGTATCAATACTAAACTTCGTATATAGTACTGTGGTGTGTGCTGTCAGAGTTGATTAGTTTTTGGAGTAAATCGGTTGACCGGAAGTCGAGCTTCATTCATTAAAGCTCATTTCCGGTTTTCAAAATATATCCATAAATATGAAATATACGTGTATTGTATTACTTATAAAAGTTTTAGATAATAAAATTTACTATAACTTTTGTATTTAACATATTTTTATATCACCGGTTGATTAGGAGTTATTCGTAAAATACCGATAAACCGGAAGTAGCTCTTATGTACTTTGTGGGCGCTCTAACTTAAAAACTATTCCCTATATGAACACCAAATTTCAAATATAATACTTTGGTTAGTTTTTTTAGAGTTGATTAGTTTTTGGAGTAAATCGGTTAACCGGAAGTTGAGCTTCATTCTTCAAAGCTCATTTCCGGTTTTCAAAATATCTCCATAAATATGATATTTAGGTATATACTATTATTTGTAAAAGTTTTAGAAAATATAATGTACTATAACTTTTGTTTGAAACATATTTTTGTATCACTGATTGTGTAGGATTTATTCATGAAATACTGATAAACCGGAAGTTGCTGATTATGTACTTTGTGGGTGCTCTGGGCTCTATGGGCGAAAGGTCAATTTCATCGTTTTTCATTGATCATGTCCTGTAAAAATAATTTATCATGTTTTTGGCGTCAAAGATAATATATAATATTAATAACTCAAATTCCAAGTTTAGATTGAATATAGAGTACGAAATTACTGCGGTAGATAAATATTTACATCTTATATATTTGGAGAAACTCATGTGCTGGCCACATCAGATTTTTTAATCATGGTTATCATGTAAGTAAGCTCAGTTTGGTATGCAGTTTAAGAAGGACTTACCGTTTTGAAGTACCAAAACCAAATGTGCAGTTTATAAGTGACTTTATACTTACATATATGGTACCTTAATTGTTCACATATCTATGAGAGATCCCGTATATCCAATGAAAGGATATTTGTTCATAGACTGAAGGAATGGATTTCTCTTTAAATGATATTGAAATATATTTGAAGTAAATTTGTTTATTTCTCATTTTTATTTATTATTTACTTGTTTCATAATGAGGAAAGAGTCACAGAATATTCCAAACACCATCAAAAATAAGATCAATGTACAGTGTACATTGAGGCCAGGAGTGTACATTGTACACTCTTGGCCAAAATTAACGCAGCACCACCCTAGCGATCCTTACGGCCGGTGCTGCGTTAATTTTGGCCAGGAGTGTACATTTTGCTGTCTGAAAAACAGCATTATCAAGGTAACACAGGAGACATCAAAAGGTAACTGTGTAACACCATTTTTGACGGTGTTTGGAGTATTCTGTGACTCTTTCCTTATTCATAACCATCAGCGGAATTCTCAAGATATTGTTTCATAATATTTATTGTAACTTTATTTTGTTCATTTGATCTACTTATAATTATATTGATGTTTTATTTCCCTTAAAATACGTCTTTTGTTTACTCTGATTGATGGCATCCCTACGTAAGGATTTCTCCTGGAACAACTAAATTTCACTTGCTTTCTTTATATTTCGTAATTTTCTTGAGATCTGATCGAAAAAAGAAACGAAAATGGATAATTTTAGCGAAATTTCAATTTTAATCCCCATTTTTTCCTTAATTTCCGTTTTTTTCTTGAGATATGATCCAAAAAAGGCAACGAAAAAGAATAATTTTAGCGAAATTTGCATTTTTATCCCTTTTATTTCCTTAATTTTTGTAATTTTCTTGAGATATGTTCAAAAAAAGCAACGAAAACGATTATTTTAGCGTAATTTCAATTTTTGACCCCCTTTATCCTAAATTTTCGTCATTTTTTGAGATGTGATCGAAAAAAGTAATGAATTTGAAAATTTTAGCAAAGTTTCAATTTTCATCCCCTTTTTTTCCTTAACTTCCGTCATTTTGTTTGAGATATGATCGAAAAAAGCAACGAAAACGAAAATTTTAGCGTAATTTCAATATTTGTCCCCTTTTTTTCCTAAATATTCGTCATTTTCTTGAGATATGATCGAAAAAAGCAACGTAAACGAATAATGTTAGCGGAATTTCAATTTTTGTCCCTTTGTTCTCCTTAATTTTCGTCATTTTCTTGAGATATGAATGAAAAAAGAAACGAAAGCGGATAATCTTAGAGAAATTTCAATTTTTATCCCCTTTATTTCCTTAATTTTCGTAATTTTCTTGTGATATGATCATAAAAACCACGAAAGCGACAACTTTAGCGTAATTTCCATTTTTTTTCCCCTTTTTTTCCTAAATTTTCGTCATTTTCTAGAGATATGATGGAAAAAAGCAACGTAAACGGATAATTTTAGCGGAATTTCGATTTTTGTCCTTTTTTTTCCTAAATTTCCTACATTTTCTTGAGATATGATCGAAAAAAGTAACGTAAACGGATAATTTTGGCGGAATTTCAATTTTTCTCCCCTTCTATTCCTTAGTTTACGGCATTTTCTTGAGATATGAACGAAAAAAGCAACGAAAAAGGATAATTTTAGCAAAATTTCAATTTTTATCCCCTTTTTTTCCTGAATTTCCGGCATTTTCTTGAGATATGATCGAAAAAAGCAACGAAAGCGATTAAGGTAAGCGAAATTTTCATTTGTATCCCCTTTTTTACTTTCTCCATATACGAAGTATAGAGAAAGTATTGTTTTCATGAAAAAATTCGACTTCGAGATTTCAACGGAAATACACGTTTTGGGGTCCCTAGAACACGTTTTGAACATTTTCTGAATGATGTCTGTGTGTATGTGTGTGTGTGTGTGTGTGTGTGTGTGTGTGTGTGTGTGAGTGTGTGTGTGTGTATGTGTGTGTGTGATAATGGGCGTTCTAACTCGAAAACTAAAAGTCGTATCAATACCAAACTTCATATATAGTACTGTTGTGTGTGCTGTCAGAGTTGATTAGTTTTTGGAGTAAATCCGTTAACCGGAAGTCGAGCTTTATTCATTAAAGCTCATTTCCGGTTTTCAAAATATCTCCATAAATATGATATATACGTCTATTGTATTACTTATAAAAGTTTTAGATAGTATAATTTACTATAACTTTTGTATTTAACATATTTTTGTATCACCGGTTCATTAGGAGTTATTCGTGAAATACTGATAAACCGGAAGAAGATGATTATGTACTTTGTGGGCGCTCTAACATGAAAACTATTTGTCGGATCAACACCAAATTTCATACATAGTACTTTTATTACAGTCTTTAGAGTTGATTAGTTTTTGGAGTAAATCGGCTGACCGGAAGTCGAGCTTCATACTTCAAAGCTCATTTCCGGTTTTCAAAATATCTCCATTAATATGATATTTAGGTATATACTATTATTTATAAATGTTGTAGAATATTAATTTTACTATAACTTTTGTATGAAGCATATTTTTGCATCACTGATTGTTTAGGAGTTATCCATGAAATACTGATAAACCGGAAGTTGCTGATTATGTACGTTGTGTAAAGCTCATTTCTGGTTTTCAAAATATATCCATAAATATGATATATTGGTATATTGTATTCCTTATAAATGTTTTAGATAATATAATTTACTATAACTTTTGTATTTAACATATTTTTGTATAACCGGTTGATTAGGAGTTATTCGTGAAATACTGATAAACCGGAAGAAGATGATTATGTACTTTGTGGGCGCTCTAACATGAAAACTATTTGTCGGATCAACACCAAATTTCATATATAGTATTTTGGTTTGTGTCGTTAGAGTTGATTAGTTTTTGGAGTGAATCGGTTAATTCTTCAAAGCTCATTTCCGGTTTTCAAAATATCTCCATAAATATGGTATTTAGGTATATACTATTATTTGTAAAAGTTTTAGAAAAAGTAATGTACTATAACTTTTGGTTGAAACATATTTTTGTATCACTGATTGTGTAGGAGTTATTCATGAAATACTGATAAACCGGAAGTTGCTGATTATGTACTTTGTGGGCGCTCTGGGCTCTATGGGCGAAAGGCCAATTTCATCGTTTTTCATCGATCATGTCCCGTAAAAATTATTAATCATGTTTTTGGCATCAAAGATAATATATAATATTAATAACTCAAATTCCAAGTTTAGATGGAATATAGAGTTCGAAATTATTGCGGTAGATAAATATTCACATCTTATATATATGGAGAAAGTCATGTGCTGGCCACATCAGATTTTTTCCTTAAGTTTCGTAATTTTCTTGAGATATGATCGAAAAGAGCAACGAAAACGGAAAATTTTAGCGAAATTTCAATTTTTGTCCCCTTTTTTCCTTAATTTTCGTCATTTTCTTGAGATATGATCGAAAAAAGCAAGGAAAACGGATAATTTTTTGAAATTTTAATTTTTATCCCATTGATTTCCTTTATTTTCCTAATTTTCTTGAGATATGATCGAAAAAAGGAAAGAAATTGACCATTTTAGAGTAATTTCATTTTTGTCTCCTTTTTTCCTTAATTTTCGTCATTTTTTTGAGATATGATCGAAAAAAGCAACGAAAACAGATGATTTTAGTGAAATTTTAATTTTGATCCCCTTTATTTCCTTAATTTTCGTAATTTTCTTGATATACGATCGAAAAAAGTAACGGATAATTTTAGCGGAATTTCAATTTTTATCCCCTTTTTTTCCGTAATTTCCGTCATTTTCTTGAGATATGATCGTTAAAAGCAACGAAAACGGATACTTTTAGCAAAATTTTAATTTTTATCCCCTTTTTACTTTCTCCATATACGAAGTATAGAGAAAGTATTGTTTTCATGAAAAAATTCGACTTCGAGATTTCAACGGAAATACATGTTTTGGGGTCCCTAGAACACGTTTTGACTATTTTCGGAATGATGTCTGTGTGTATGTGTGTGTGTGTGTGTGTGTGTGTGTGTGTCTGTATGTGTGTGTGTGTTTGTGGGCGCTCTAACGTAAAAACTATTAGTTGTATCAATACTAAACTTCGTATATAGTACTGTGGTGTGTGCTGTCAGAGTTGATTAGTTTTTGGAGTTAATCGGTTGACCGGAAGTCGAGCTTCATTCATTAAAGCTCATTTCCGGTTTTCAAAATATATCCATAAATATGAAATATACGTGTATTGTATTACTTATAAAAGTTTTAGATAATAAAATTTACTATAACTTTTGTATTTAACATATTTTTATATCACCGGTTGATTAGGAGTTATTCGTAAAATACCGATAAACCGGAAGTAGCTCTTATGTACTTTGTGGGCGCTCTAACTTAAAAACTATTCCCTATATGAACACCAAATTTCAAATATAATACTTTGGTTAGTTTTTTTAGAGTTGATTAGTTTTTGGAGTAAATCGGTTAACCGGAAGTTGAGCTTCATTCTTCAAAGCTCATTTCCGGTTTTCAAAATATCTCCATAAATATGATATTTAGGTATATACTATTATTTGTAAAAGTTTTAGAAAATATAATGTACTATAACTTTTGTTTGAAACATATTTTTGTATCACTGATTGTGTAGGATTTATTCATGAAATACTGATAAACCGGAAGTTGCTGATTATGTACTTTGTGGGTGCTCTGGGCTCTATGGGCGAAAGGTCAATTTCATCGTTTTTCATTGATCATGTCCTGTAAAAATAATTTATCATGTTTTTGGCGTCAAAGATAATATATAATATTAATAACTCAAATTCCAAGTTTAGATTGAATATAGAGTACGAAATTACTGCGGTAGATAAATATTTACATCTTATATATTTGGAGAAACTCATGTGCTGGCCACATCAGATTTTTTAATCATGGTTATCATGTAAGTAAGCTCAGTTTGGTATGCAGTTTAAGAAGGACTTACCGTTTTGAAGTACCAAAACCAAATGTGCAGTTTATAAGTGACTTTATACTTACATATATGGTACCTTAATTGTTCACATATCTATGAGAGATCCCGTATATCCAATGAAAGGATATTTGTTCATAGACTGAAGGAATGGATTTCTCTTTAAATGATATTGAAATATATTTGAAGTAAATTTGTTTATTTCTCATTTTTATTTATTATTTACTTGTTTCATAATGAGGAAAGAGTCACAGAATATTCCAAACACCATCAAAAATAAGATCAATGTACAGTGTACATTGAGGCCAGGAGTGTACATTGTACACTCTTGGCCAAAATTAACGCAGCACCACCCTAGCGATCCTTACGGCCGGTGCTGCGTTAATTTTGGCCAGGAGTGTACATTTTGCTGTCTGAAAAACAGCATTATCAAGGTAACACAGGAGACATCAAAAGGTAACTGTGTAACACCATTTTTGACGGTGTTTGGAGTATTCTGTGACTCTTTCCTTATTCATAACCATCAGCGGAATTCTCAAGATATTGTTTCATAATATTTATTGTAACTTTATTTTGTTCATTTGATCTACTTATAATTATATTGATGTTTTATTTCCCTTAAAATACGTCTTTTGTTTACTCTGATTGATGGCATCCCTACGTAAGGATTTCTCCTGGAACAACTAAATTTCACTTGTTTTCTTTATATTTCGTAATTTTCTTGAGATCTGATCGAAAAAAGAAACGAAAATGGATAATTTTAGCGAAATTTCAATTTTAATCCCCATTTTTTCCTTAATTTCCGTTTTTTTCTTGAGATATGATCCAAAAAAGGCAACGAAAAAGAATAATTTTAGCGAAATTTGCATTTTTATCCCTTTTATTTCCTTAATTTTTGTAATTTTCTTGAGATATGTTCATAAAAAGCAACGAAAACGACAATTTTAGCGTAATTTCAATTTTTGACCCCTTTTCTTCCTAAATTATCGTCATTTTCTTGAGATGTGATCGAAAAAGTAACGAATTTGAAAATTTTAGCAAAGTTTCAATTTTCATCCCCTTTTTTTCCTTAACTTCCGTCATTTTGTTTGAGATATGATCGAAAAAAGCAACGAAAACGACAATTTTAGCGTAATTTCAATATTTGTCCCCTTTTTTTCCTAAATATTCGTCATTTTCTTGAGATATGATCGAAAAAAGCTACGTAAACGAATAATGTTAGCGGAATTTCAATTTTTGTCCCTTTGTTCTCCTTAATTTCCGCCATTTTCTTGAGATATGAATGAAAAAAGAAACGAAAGCGGATAATCTTAGAGAAATTTTAATTTTTATCCCCTTTATTTCCTTAATTTTCGTAATTTTCTTGTGATATGATCATAAAAACCACGAAAGCGACAACTTTAGCGTAATTTCCATTTTTCTTCCCCTTTTTTTCCTAAATTTCCTACATTTTCTTGAGATATGATCGAAAAAAGCAACGAAAAAGGATAATTTTAGCAAAATTTCAATTTTTATCCCCTTTTTTTCCTGAATTTCTGGCATTTTCTTGAGATATGATCGAAAAAAGCAACGAAAGCGAATAATGTAAGCGAAATTTTCATTTTTATCCCCTTTATTTCCTTAATTTTCGTAATTTTCTTGTGATATGATCGAAAAAAGCAACGAAAAGGATAATTTTAGAGCAATATCAACTTTTTTCCCCTTCTTTTACTTAATTTTCGTAATTTTCTTGAGATATGATCGAAAAAAGCAACGAAAACGGAAAATTTTAGCGAAATTTCAATTTTTGTCCCCTTTTTTCCTTAATTTTCGTCATTTTCTTGAGATATGATCGAAAAAAGCAAGGAAAACGGATAATTTTTTGAAATTTTAATTTTTATCCCATTGATTTCCTTTATTTTCCTAATTTTCTTGAGATATGATCGAAAAAAGGAACGAAATTGACCATTTTAGAGTAATTTCATTTTTGTCTCCTTTTTTACTTAATTTTCGTCATTTTTTTGAGATATGATCGAAAAAAGCAACGAAAACGGATGATTTTAGTGAAATTTTAATTTTGATTCCCTTTATTTCCTTAATTTTCGTAATTTTCTTGATATACGATCGAAAAAAGCAACGTAAACGGATAATTTTAGCGGAATTTCAATTTTTATCCCCTTTTTTTCCGTAATTTCCGTCATTTTCTTGAGATATGATCGTGAAAAGCAACGAAAACCGATAATTTAAGCGAAATTTCAATTTTTATCCCATATTTTTCCTTAAATTTCGTAATTTTCTTGAGATATGATCGAAAAAAGAAACAAAAATGGATAATTTTAGCATATTTCAATTTTATCCCCTTTTTTTCCTTAATTTCCGTCATTTTCTTGAGATATGATCGAAAAAAGAAACGAAAATGGATAATTTTAGAGAAATTTCAATTTTTATCCCCTTTATTTCATTAATTTTCGTAATTTTCTTGAGAAATGATCGAAAAAATTAACGAAAACGGATGATTTTAGTGAAATTTTAATCTTTATCCCCTTTATTTCCTTAATTTTTGTAATTTTCTTGATATACGATCGAAAAAAGCAACGTAAACGGATAATTTTAGCAAAATTTCAATTTTTGTCCCCTTTTTTTCATTAATTTCGGTCATTTTCTTGAGATATGATCGAAAAAAGCAACGAAAACGGATAATTTTAGCGAAATATCAATATTTATCCCATTTTTTTCCTTTATTTTCGTAATTTTCCTGAGATATGATCGAAAAAAGGAACGAAAACGACAATTTTAGCGTAATTTCAATATTTGTCCCCTTTTTTTCCTAAATATTCGTCATTTTCTTGAGATATGATCGAAAAAAGCAACGTAAACGAATAATGTTAGCGGAATTTCAATTTTTGTCCCCTTGTTTTCCTTAATTTCCGTCATTTTCTTGAGATATGATCCAAAAAAGGAAACGAAAAAGAATAATTTTAGCGAAATTTGCATTTTTATCCCTTTTATTTCCTTAATTTTTGTAATTTTCTTGAGATATGTTCATAAAAAGCAACGAAAACGACAATTTTAGCGTAATTTCAATTTTTGACCCCTTTTCTTCCTAAATTATCGTCATTTTCTTGAGATGTGATCGAAAAAGTAACGAATTTGAAAATTTTAGCAAAGTTTCAATTTTCATCCCCTTTTTTTCCTTAACTTCCGTCATTTTGTTTGAGATATGATCGAAAAAAGCAACGAAAACGACAATTTTAGCGTAATTTCAATATTTGTCCCCTTTTTTTCCTAAATATTCGTCATTTTCTTGAGATATGATCGAAAAAAGCAACGTAAACGAATAATGTTAGCGGAATTTCAATTTTTGTCCCTTTGTTCTCCTTAATTTTCGTCATTTTCTTGAGATATGAATGAAAAAAGAAACGAAAGCGGATAATCTTAGAGAAATTTCAATTTTTATCCCCTTTATTTCATTAATTTTCGTAATTTTCTTGAGATATGATCGAAAAAAGCAACGAAAAGGATAATTTTAGAGCAATATCAATTTTTTTCCCCTTCTTTTACTTAATTTTCGTAATTTTCTTGAGATATGATCGAAAAAAGCAACGATAACGGAAAATTATAGCGAAATTTCAATTTTTGTCCCCTTTTTTCCTTAATTTTCGTCATTTTCTTGAGATATGATCGAAAAAAGCAAGGAAAACGGATAATTTTTTGAAATTTTAATATTTATCCCATTGATTTCCTTTATTTTCCTAATTTTCTTGTGATATGATCGAAAAAAGCAACGAAAACGGAAAATTATAGCGAAATTTCAATTTTTGTCTCCTTTTTTCCTTAATTTTCGTCATTTTCTTGAGATATGATCGAAAAAAGCAACGAAAACGGATGATTTTAGTGAAATTTTAATTTTGATCCCCTTTATTTCCTTAATTTTCGTAATTTTCTTGATATACGATCGAAAAAAGCAACGTAAACGGATAATTTTAGCGGAATTTCAATTTTTATCCCCTTTTTTTCCGTAATTTCCGTCATTTTCTTGAGATATGATCGTGAAAAGCAACGAAAACCGATAATTTTAGCGAAATTTAATTTTTATCCCATATTTTTCCTTAAATTTCGTAATTTTCTTGAGATATGTTCGAAAAAAGAAATAAAAATGGATAATTTTAGCATATTTCAATTTTATCCCCTTTTTTTCCTTAATTTCCGTCATTTTCTTGAGATATGATCGAAAAAAGAAACGAAAATGGATAATTTTAGAGAAATTTCAATTTTTATCCCCTTTATTTCATTAATTTTCGTAATTTTCTTGAGAAATGATCGAAAAAACTAACGAAAACGGATGATTTTAGTGAAATTTTAATTTTTATCCCCTTTATTTCCTTAATTTTTGTAATTTTCTTGATATACGATCGAAAAAAGCAACGTAAACGGATAATTTTAGCGGAATTTAAATTTTTATCCCCTTTTTTTTCGTAATTTAAGTCATTTTCTTGAGATATGATCGTGAAAAGCAACGAAAACCGATAATTTTAGCGAAATTTCAATTTTTATCCAATTTTTTTCCTTAAATTTCGTAATTTTCTTGAGATATGATATAAAAAAGATACAAAAATGGATAATTTTAGCATATTTCAATTTTTATCCCCTTTTTTTCCTAAATTTTCGTCATTTTCTTGAGATATGATCGAAAAAAGCAACGAAAACGACAATTTTAGCGTAATTTCAATTTTTGTCCCCTTTTTTTCCTAAATTCTCGTCATTTTCTTAGGTACGATCGAAAAAAGCAACGTAAACGGATAATTTTAGCAGAATTTCAATTTTTGTCCCCTTTTTTTCCTTAAATTCCGTCATTTACTTGAGATATGATCGTTAAAAGCAACGAAAACGGATACTTTTAGCGAAATTTCAATTTTTATCCCCTTTTTTTCTTTATATTTCGTAATTTTCTTGAGATCTGATCGAAAAAAGAAACGAAAATGGATAATTTTAGCGAAATTTCAATTTTAATCCCCTTTTTTTCCTTAATTTCCGTTTTTTTCTTGAGATATGATCCAAAAAAAGGCAACGAAAAAAAATAATTTTAGCGAAATTTGCATTTTTATCCCTTTTATTTCCTTAATTTTTGTAATTTTCTTGAGATATCTTCAAAAGAAAGCAACGAAAACTACAATTTTAGCGTAATTTCAATTTTTGACCCCCTTTATTCCTAAATTTTCGTCATTTTCTTGAGATGTGATCGAAAAAAGTAACAAATTTGAAAATTTTAGCAAAGTTTCAATTTTCATCCCCTTTTTTTCCTTAACTTCCGTCATTTTGTTTGAGATATGATCGAAAAAAGCAACGAAAACGACAATTTTAGCGTAATTTCAATATTTGTCCCCTTTTTTTCCGAAATATTCGTCATTTTCTTGAGATATGATCGAAAAAAGCAACGTAAACGAATAATGTTAGCAAAATTTCAATTTTTGTCCCTTTGTTCTCCTTAATTTCCGCCATTTTCTTGAGATATGAATGAAAAAAGAAACGAAAGCGGATAATCTTAGAGAAATTTCAATTTTTATCCCCTTTATTTCCTTAATTTTCGTAATTTTCTTGTGATATGATCATAAAAACAACGAAAGCGACAACTTTAGCGTAATTTCCATTTTTCTTCCCCTTTTTTTCCTAAATTTTCGTCATTTTCTAGAGATATGATGGAAAAAAGCAACGTAAACGGATAATTTTAGCGGAATTTCGATTTTTGTCCTTTTTTTTCCTAAATTTCCTACATTTTCTTGAGATATGATCGAAAAAAGTAACGTAAACGGATAATTTTGGCGGAATTTCAATTTTTCTCCCCTTCTATTCCTTAATTTACGGCATTTTCTTGAGATATGAACGAAAAAAGCAACGAAAAAGGATAATTTTAGCAAAATTTCAATTTTTATCCCCTTTTTTTCCTGAATTTCCGGCATTTTCTTGAGATATGATCGAAAAAAGCAACGAAAGCGAATAATGTAAGCGAAATTTTCATTTTTATCCCCTTTATTTCCTTAATTTTCGTAATTTTCTTGAGATATGATCGAAAAAAGCAACGAAAACGACAATTTTAGCGTAATTTCAATATTTGTCCCCTTTTTTTCCTAAATATTCGTCATTTTCTTGAGATATGATCGAAAAAAGCAACGTAAACGAATAATGTTAGCGGAATTTCAATTTTTGTCCCTTTGTTCTCCTTAATTTCCGCCATTTTCTTGAGATATGAATGAAAAAAGCAACGTAAACGGATAATTTTAGCGGAATTTCGATTTTTGTGCTTTTTTTTCCTGAATTTCCTACATTTTCTTGTGAAATGATCGAAAAAAGTAACGTAAACGGATAATTTTGGCGGAATTTCAATTTTTCTCCCCTTCTATTCCTTAATTTTCGGCATTCTCTTGAGATATGATCGAAAAAAGCAACGAAAAGGATAATTTTAGAGCAATATCAATTTTTTTCCCCTTCTTTTACTTAATTTTCGTAATTTTCTTGAGATATGATCGAAAAAAGCAACGAAAAGGATAATTTTAGAGCAATGTCAATTTTTTTCCCCTACTTTTACTTAATTTTCGTAATTTTCTTGAGTTATGATCGAAAAGAGCAACGAAAACGGAAAATTTTAGCGATATTTCAATTTTTGTCCCCTTTTTTCCTTAATTTTCGTCATTTTCTTGAGATATGATCGAAAAAAGCAAGGAAAACGGATAATTTTTTGAAATTTTAATTTTTATCCCATTGATTTCCTTTATTTTCCTAATTTTCTTGAGATATGATCGAAAAAAGCAACGAAAACGGAAAATTATAGCGAAATTTCAATTTTTGTCTCCTTTTTTCCTTAATTTTCGTCATTTTCTTGAGATATGATCGAAAAAAGCATCGAAAACGGATGATTTTAGTGAAATTTTAATTTTGATCCCCTTTATTTCCTTAATTTTCGTAATTTTCTTGATATACGATCGAAAAAAGCAACGTAAACGGATAATTTTAGCGGAATTTCAATTTTTATCCCCTTTTTTTCCGTAATTTCCGTCATTTTCTTGAGATATGATCGTGAAAAGCAACGAAAACCGATAATTTTAGCGAAATTTAATTTTTATCCCATATTTTTCCTTAAATTTCGTAATTTTCTTGAGATACGATCGAAAAAAGAAACAAAAATGGATAATTTTAGCATATTTAAATTTTATCCCCTTTTTTTCCTTAATTTCCGTCATTTTCTTGAGATATGATCGAAAAAAGAAACGAAAATGGATAATTTTAGAGAAATTTCAATTTTTATCCCCTTTATTTCATTAATTTTCGTAATTTTCTTGAGAAATGATCGAAAAAACTAACGAAAACGGATGATTTTAGTGAAATTTTAATTTTTATCCCCTTTATTTCCTTAATTTTTGTAATTTTTTTGATATACGATCGAAAAAAGCAACGTAAACGGATAATTTTAGCGGAATTTAAATTTTTATCCCCTTTTTTTCGTAATTTACGTCATTTTCTTGAGATATGATCGTGAAAAGCAACGAAAACCGATAATTATAGCGAAATTTCAATTTTTATCCAATTTTTTTCCTTAAATTTCGTAATTTTCTTGAGATATGATCGAAAAAAGATACAAAAATGGATAATTTTAGCATATTTCAATTTTTATCCCCTTTTTTTCCTAAATTTTCGTCATTTTCTTTAGATATGATCGAAAAAAGCAACGAAAACGACAATTTTAGCGTAATTTCAATTTTTGTCCCCTTTTTTTCCTTAAATTCCGTCATTTACTTGAGATATGATCGTTAAAAGCAACGAAAACGGATACTTTTAGCGAAATTTCAATTTTTATCCCCTTTTTTTCTTTATATTTCGTAATTTTCTTGAGATCTGATCGAAAAAAGAAACGAAAATGGATAATTTTAGCGAAATTTCAATTTTAATCCCCTTTTTTTCCTTAATTTCCGTTTTTTTCTTGAGATATGATCCAAAAAAGGCAACGAAAAAGAATAATTTTAGCGAAATTTGCATTTTTATCCCTTTTATTTCCTTAATTTTTGTAATTTTTTTGAGATATGTTCAAAAAAAGCAACGAAAACGACAATTTTAGCGTAATTTCAATTTTTGACCCCCTTTATTCCTAAATTTTCGTCATTTTCTTGAGATGTGATCGAAAAAAGTAACGAATTTGAAAATTTTAGCAAAGTTTCAATTTTTATCCCTTTTTTTTCCTTATATTTCGTAATTTTCTGGAGATATGATCGAAAAAAGAAACGAAAATGGATAATTTTAGTGCAATATCAATTTTTATCCCCTTTAATTCCTTAATTTTCGTAATTTTCTTGAGATATGATCATAAAAACCATGAAAGTGACAATTTTAGCGTAATTTCCATTTTTTTCCTAAATTTTCGTCATTTTCTAGAGATATGATGGAAAAAAGCAACGTAAACGGATAATTTTAGCGGAATTTCAATTTTTCTCCCCTTCTATTCCTTAATTTTCGGCATTTTCTTGAGATATGATCGAAGAAAGCAACGAAAAGGATAATTTTAGAGCAATATCAATTTTTTTCCCCTTCTTTTACTTAATTTTCGTCATTTTCTTGGGATATGATCGAAAAAAGTAAGGAAAACGGATAATTTTTCGAAATTTTAATATTTATCCCATTGATTTCCATTATTTTCCTAATTTTCTTGAGATATGATCGAAAAAAGGAACGAAATTGACCATTTTAGAGTAATTTCATTTTTGTCTCCTTTTTTCCTTAATTTTCGTCATTTTCTTGAGATATGATCGAAAAAAGCAACGAAAACGGATGATTTTAGTGAAATTTTAATTTTGATCCCCTTTATTTCCTTAATTTTCGTAATTTTCTTGATATAGGATCGAAAACAGCAACGTAAACGGATAATTTTAGCGGAATTTCAATTTTAATCCCCTTTTTTTCCGTAATTTCCGTCATTTTCTTGAGATATGATCGTGAAAAGCAACGAAAACCGATAATTGTAGCGAAATTTCAATTTTTATCCCATATTTTTCCTTAAATTTCGTAATTTTCTTGAGATATGATCGAAAAAGAAACAAAAATGGATAATTTTAGCATATTTCAATTTTATCCCCTTTTTTTCCTTAATTTCCGTCATTTTCTTGAGATATGATCGAAAAAAGAAACGAAAATGGATAATTTTAGAGAAATTTCAATTTTTATCCCCTTTATTTCATTAATTTTCGTAATTTTCTTGAGAAATGATCGAAAAAACTAACGAAAACGGATGATTTTAGTGAAATTTTAATTTTTATCCCCTTTATTTCCTTAATTTTTGTAATTTTCTTGATATACGATCGAAAAAAGCAACGTAAACGGATAATTTTAGCGGAATTTCAATTTTTATCCCCTTTTTTTTCGAAATTTCCGTCATTTTCTTGAGATATGATCGTGAAAAGCAACGAAAACCGATAATTTGAGCGAAATTTCAATTTTTATCCAATTTTTTTCCTTAAATTTCGTAATTTTCTTGAGATATGATCGAAAAAAGAAACAAGAATGGATAATTTTAGCATATTTCAATTTTTATCCCCTTTTTTTCCTAAATTTTCGTCATTTTCTTGAGATATGATCGAGAAAAGCAACGAAAACGACAATTTTAGCGTAATTCAATTTTTATCCCCTTTTTTTCCTAAATATTCGTCATTTTCTTGAGATATGATCGAAAAAAGCAACGAAAACGGATGATTTTAGTGAAATTTTAATTTTGATCCCCTTTATTTCCTTAATTTTCGTAATTTTCTTGATATACGATCGAAAAAAGCAACGTAAACGGATAATTTTAGCGGAATTTCAATTTTTATCCCCTTTTTTTCCGTAATTTCCGTCATTTTCTTGAGATATGATCGTGAAAAGCAACGAAAACCGATAATTTTAGCGAAATTTAATTTTTATCCCATATTTTTCCTTAAATTTCGTAATTTTCTTGAGATACGATCGAAAAAAGAAACAAAAATGGATAATTTTAGCATATTTAAATTTTATCCCCTTTTTTTCCTTAATTTCCGTCATTTTCTTGAGATATGATCGAAAAAAGAAACGAAAATGGATAATTTTAGAGAAATTTCAATTTTTATCCCCTTTATTTCATTAATTTTCGTAATTTTCTTGAGAAATGATCGAAAAAACTAACGAAAACGGATGATTTTAGTGAAATTTTAATTTTTATCCCCTTTATTTCCTTAATTTTTGTAATTTTTTTGATATACGATCGAAAAAAGCAACGTAAACGGATAATTTTAGCGGAATTTAAATTTTTATCCCCTTTTTTTCGTAATTTACGTCATTTTCTTGAGATATGATCGTGAAAAGCAACGAAAACCGATAATTATAGCGAAATTTCAATTTTTATCCAATTTTTTTCCTTAAATTTCGTAATTTTCTTGAGATATGATCGAAAAAAGATACAAAAATGGATAATTTTAGCATATTTCAATTTTTATCCCCTTTTTTTCCTAAATTTTCGTCATTTTCTTTAGATATGATCGAAAAAAGCAACGAAAACGACAATTTTAGCGTAATTTCAATTTTTGTCCCCTTTTTTTCCTTAAATTCCGTCATTTACTTGAGATATGATCGTTAAAAGCAACGAAAACGGATACTTTTAGCGAAATTTCAATTTTTATCCCCTTTTTTTCTTTATATTTCGTAATTTTCTTGAGATCTGATCGAAAAAAGAAACGAAAATGGATAATTTTAGCGAAATTTCAATTTTAATCCCCTTTTTTTCCTTAATTTCCGTTTTTTTCTTGAGATATGATCCAAAAAAGGCAACGAAAAAGAATAATTTTAGCGAAATTTGCATTTTTATCCCTTTTATTTCCTTAATTTTTGTAATTTTTTTGAGATATGTTCAAAAAAAGCAACGAAAACGACAATTTTAGCGTAATTTCAATTTTTGACCCCCTTTATTCCTAAATTTTCGTCATTTTCTTGAGATGTGATCGAAAAAAGTAACGAATTTGAAAATTTTAGCAAAGTTTCAATTTTTATCCCTTTTTTTTCCTTAATTTTCGTAATTTTCTTGAGATATGATCATAAAAACCATGAAAGCGACAATTTTAGCGTAATTTCCATTTTTTTCCTAAATTTTCGTCATTTTCTAGAGATATGATGGAAAAAAGCAACGTAAACGGATAATTTTAGCGGAATTTCGATTTTTGTCCTTTTTTTTCCTAAATTTCCTACATTTTCTTGTGATATGATCGAAAAAAGTAACGTAAACGGATAATTATGGCGGAATTTCAATTTTTCTCCCCTTCTATTCCTTAATTTTCGGCATTTTCTTGAGATATGATCGAAGAAAGCAACGAAAAGGATAATTTTAGAGCAATATCAATTTTTTTCCCCTTCTTTTACTTAATTTTCGTCATTTTCTTGGGATATGATCGAAAAAAGTAAGGAAAACGGATAATTTTTCGAAATTTTAATATTTATCCCATTGATTTCCATTATTTTCCTAATTTTCTTGAGATATGATCGAAAAAAGGAACGAAATTGACCATTTTAGAGTAATTTCATTTTTGTCTCCTTTTTTCCTTAATTTTCGTCATTTTCTTGAGATATGATCGAAAAAAGCAACGAAAACGGATGATTTTAGTGAAATTTTAATTTTGATCCCCTTTATTTCCTTAATTTTCGTAATTTTCTTGATATAGGATCGAAAACAGCAACGTAAACGGATAATTTTAGCGGAATTTCAATTTTAATCCCCTTTTTTTCCGTAATTTCCGTCATTTTCTTGAGATATGATCGTGAAAAGCAACGAAAACCGATAATTGTAGCGAAATTTCAATTTTTATCCCATATTTTTCCTTAAATTTCGTAATTTTCTTGAGATATGATCGAAAAAGAAACAAAAATGGATAATTTTAGCATATTTCAATTTTATCCCCTTTTTTTCCTTAATTTCCGTCATTTTCTTGAGATATGATCGAAAAAAGAAACGAAAATGGATAATTTTAGAGAAATTTCAATTTTTATCCCCTTTATTTCATTAATTTTCGTAATTTTCTTGAGAAATGATCGAAAAAACTAACGAAAACGGATGATTTTAGTGAAATTTTAATTTTTATCCCCTTTATTTCCTTAATTTTTGTAATTTTCTTGATATACGATCGAAAAAAGCAACGTAAACGGATAATTTTAGCGGAATTTCAATTTTTATCCCCTTTTTTTTCGAAATTTCCGTCATTTTCTTGAGATATGATCGTGAAAAGCAACGAAAACCGATAATTTGAGCGAAATTTCAATTTTTATCCAATTTTTTTCCTTAAATTTCGTAATTTTCTTGAGATATGATCGAAAAAAGAAACAAGAATGGATAATTTTAGCATATTTCAATTTTTATCCCCTTTTTTTCCTAAATTTTCGTCATTTTCTTGAGATATGATCGAGAAAAGCAACGAAAACGACAATTTTAGCGTAATTCAATTTTTATCCCCTTTTTTTCCTAAATATTCGTCATTTTCTTGAGATATGATCGAAAAAAGCAACGAAAACGGATGATTTTAGTGAAATTTTAATTTTGATCCCCTTTATTTCCTTAATTTTCGTAATTTTCTTGATATACGATCGAAAAAAGCAACGTAAACGGATAATTTTAGCGGAATTTCAATTTTTATCCCCTTTTTTTCCGTAATTTCCGTCATTTTCTTGAGATATGATCGTGAAAAGCAACGAAAACCAATAATTTTAGCGAAATTTAATTTTTATCCCATATTTTTCCTTAAATTTCGTAATTTTCTTGAGATATGATCGAAAAAAGAAACAAAAATGGATAATTTTAGCATATTTCAATTTTATCCCCTTTTTTTCCTTAATTTCCGTCATTTTCTTGAGATATGATCGAAAAAAGAAACGAAAATGGATAATTTTAGAGAAATTTCAATTTTTATCCCCTTTATTTCATTAATTTTCGTAATTTTCTTGAGAAATGATCGAAAAAATTAACGAAAACGGCTGATTTTAGTGAAATTTTAATTTTTATCCCCTTTATTTCCTTAATTTTTGTAATTTTCTTGATATACGATCGAAAAAAGCAACGTAAACGGATAATTTTAGCAAAATTTCAATTTTTGTCCCCTTTTTTTCCTTAATTTCCGTCATTTTCTTGAGATATGATCGAAAAAAGCAACGAAAACGGATAATTTTAGCGAAATATCAATATTTATCCCCTTTTTTTCCTTTATTTTCGTAATTTTCCTGAGATATGATCGAAAAAAGCAACGAAAACGACAATTTTAGCGTAATTTCAATATTTGTCCCCTTTTTTTCCTAAATATTCGTCATTTTCTTGAGATATGATCGAAAAAAGCAACGTAAACGAATAATGTTAGCGGAATTTCAATTTTTGTCCCCTTGTTTTCCTTAATTTCCGTCATTTTCTTGAGATATGATCCAAAAAAGGAAACGAAAAAGAATAATTTTAGCGAAATTTGCATTTTTATCCCTTTTATTTCCTTAATTTTTGTAATTTTCTTGAGATATGTTCAAAAAAAGCAACGAAAACGACAATTTTAGCGTAATTTCAATTTTTGACCCCCTTTATCCTAAATTTTCGTCATTTTCTTGAGATGTGATCGAAAAAAGTAATGAATTTGAAAATTTTAGCAAAGTTTCAATTTTCATCCCCTTTTTTTCCTTAACTTCCGTCATTTTGTTTGAGATATGATCGAAAAAAGCAACGAAAACGAAAATTTTAGCGTAATTTCAATATTTGTCCCCTTTTTTTCCTAAATATTCGTCATTTTCTTGAGATATGATCGAAAAAAGCAACGTAAACGAATAATGTTAGCGGAATTTCAATTTTTGTCCCTTTGTTCTCCTTAATTTTCGTCATTTTCTTGAGATATGAATGAAAAAAGAAACGAAAGCGGATAATCTTAGAGAAATTTCAATTTTTATCCCCTTTATTTCCTTAATTTTCGTAATTTTCTTGTGATATGATCATAAAAACCACGAAAGCGACAACTTTAGCGTAATTTCCATTTTTTTTCCCCTTTTTTTCCTAAATTTTCGTCATTTTCTAGAGATATGATGGAAAAAAGCAACGTAAACGGATAATTTTAGCGGAATTTCGATTTTTGTCCTTTTTTTTCCTAAATTTCCTACATTTTCTTGAGATATGATCGAAAAAAGTAACGTAAACGGATAATTTTGGCGGAATTTCAATTTTTCTCCCCTTCTATTCCTTAATTTACGGCATTTTCTTGAGATATGAACGAAAAAAGCAACGAAAAAGGATAATTTTAGCAAAATTTCAATTTTTATCCCCTTTTTTTCCTGAATTTCCGGCATTTTCTTGAGATATGATCGAAAAAAGCAACGAAAGCGATTAATGTAAGCGAAATTTTCATTTGTATCCCCTTTTTTTTCCTTAATTTTCGTAATTTTCTTGAGATATGATCGAAAAAAGCAACGAAAAGGATAATTTTAGAGCAATGTCAATTTTTTTCCCCTACTTTTACTTAATTTTCGTAATTTTCTTGAGATATGATCGAAAAGAGCAACGAAAACGGAAAATTTTAGCGAAATTTCAATTTTTGTCCCCTTTTTTCCTTAATTTTCGTCATTTTCTTGAGATATGATCGAAAAAAGCAAGGAAAACGGATAATTTTTTGAAATTTTAATTTTTATCCCATTGATTTCCTTTATTTTCCTAATTTTCTTGAGATATGATCGAAAAAAGGAAAGAAATTGACCATTTTAGAGTAATTTCATTTTTGTCTCCTTTTTTCCTTAATTTTCGTCATTTTTTTGAGATATGATCGAAAAAAGCAACGAAAACAGATGATTTTAGTGAAATTTTAATTTTGATCCCCTTTATTTCCTTAATTTTCGTAATTTTCTTGATATACGATCGAAAAAAGCAACGTAAACGGATAATTTTAGCGGAATTTCAATTTTTATCCCCTTTTTTTCCGTAATTTCCGTCATTTTCTTGAGATATGATCGTTAAAAGCAACGAAAACGGATACTTTTAGCAAAATTTCAATTTTTATCCCCTTTTTACTTTCTCCATATACGAAGTATAGAGAAAGTATTGTTTTCATGAAAAAATTCGACTTCGAAATTTCAACGGAAATACATGTTTTGGGGTCCCTAGAACACGTTTTGACTATTTTCGGAATGATGTCTGTGTGTATGTGTGTGTGTGTGTGTGTGTGTCTGTATGTGTGTGTGTGTTTGTGGGCGCTCTAACGTAAAAACTATTAGTCGTATCAATACTAAACTTCGTATATAGTACTGTGGTGTGTGCTGTCAGAGTTGATTAGTTTTTGGAGTAAATCGGTTGACCGGAAGTCGAGCTTCATTCATTAAAGCTCATTTCCGGTTTTCAAAATATATCCATAAATATGAAATATACGTGTATTGTATTACTTATAAAAGTTTTAGATAATAAAATTTACTATAACTTTTGTATTTAACATATTTTTATATCACCGGTTGATTAGGAGTTATTCGTAAAATACCGATAAACCGGAAGTAGCTCTTATGTACTTTGTGGGCGCTCTAACTTAAAAACTATTCCCTATATGAACACCAAATTTCAAATATAATACTTTGGTTAGTTTTTTTAGAGTTGATTAGTTTTTGGAGTAAATCGGTTAACCGGAAGTTGAGCTTCATTCTTCAAAGCTCATTTCCGGTTTTCAAAATATCTCCATAAATATGATATTTAGGTATATACTATTATTTGTAAAAGTTTTAGAAAATATAATGTACTATAACTTTTGTTTGAAACATATTTTTGTATCACTGATTGTGTAGGATTTATTCATGAAATACTGATAAACCGGAAGTTGCTGATTATGTACTTTGTGGGTGCTCTGGGCTCTATGGGCGAAAGGTCAATTTCATCGTTTTTCATTGATCATGTCCTGTAAAAATAATTTATCATGTTTTTGGCGTCAAGGATAATATATAATATTAATAACTCAAATTCCAAGTTTAGATTGAATATAGAGTACGAAATTACTGCGGTAGATAAATATTTACATCTTATATATTTGGAGAAACTCATGTGCTGGCCACATCAGATTTTTTAATCATGGTTATCATGTAAGTAAGCTCAGTTTGGTATGCAGTTTAAGAAGGACTTACCGTTTTGAAGTACCAAAACCAAATGTGCAGTTTATAAGTGACTTTATACTTACATATATGGTACCTTAATTGTTCACATATCTATGAGAGATCCCGTATATCCAATGAAAGGATATTTGTTCATAGACTGAAGGAATGGATTTCTCTTTAAATGATATTGAAATATATTTGAAGTAAATTTGTTTATTTCTCATTTTTATTTATTATTTACTTGTTTCATAATGAGGAAAGAGTCACAGAATATTCCAAACACCATCAAAAATAAGATCAATGTACAGTGTACATTGAGGCCAGGAGTGTACATTGTACACTCTTGGCCAAAATTAACGCAGCACCACCCTAGCGATCCTTACGGCCGGTGCTGCGTTAATTTTGGCCAGGAGTGTACATTTTGCTGTCTGAAAAACAGCATTATCAAGGTAACACAGGAGACATCAAAAGGTAACTGTGTAACACCATTTTTGACGGTGTTTGGAGTATTCTGTGACTCTTTCCTTATTCATAACCATCAGCGGAATTCTCAAGATATTGTTTCATAATATTTATTGTAACTTTATTTTGTTCATTTGATCTACTTATAATTATATTGATGTTTTATTTCCCTTAAAATACGTCTTTTGTTTACTCTGATTGATGGCATCCCTACGTAAGGATTTCTCCTGGAACAACTAAATTTCACTTGTTTTCTTTATATTTCGTAATTTTCTTGAGATCTGATCGAAAAAAGAAACGAAAATGGATAATTTTAGCGAAATTTCAATTTTAATCCCCATTTTTTCCTTAATTTCCGTTTTTTTCTTGAGATATGATCCAAAAAAGGCAACGAAAAAGAATAATTTTAGCGAAATTTGCATTTTTATCCCTTTTATTTCCTTAATTTTTGTAATTTTCTTGAGATATGTTCATAAAAAGCAACGAAAACGACAATTTTAGCGTAATTTCAATTTTTGACCCCTTTTCTTCCTAAATTATCGTCATTTTCTTGAGATATGATCGAAAAAAGCTACGTAAACGAATAATGTTAGCGGAATTTCAATTTTTGTCCCTTTGTTCTCCTTAATTTCCGCCATTTTCTTGAGATATGAATGAAAAAAGAAACGAAAGCGGATAATCTTAGAGAAATTTTAATTTTTATCCCCTTTATTTCCTTAATTTTCGTAATTTTCTTGTGATATGATCATAAAAACCACGAAAGCGACAACTTTAGCGTAATTTCCATTTTTCTTCCCCTTTTTTTCCTAAATTTCCTACATTTTCTTGAGATATGATCGAAAAAAGCAACGAAAAAGGATAATTTTAGCAAAATTTCAATTTTTATCCCCTTTTTTTCCTGAATTTCTGGCATTTTCTTGAGATATGATCGAAAAAAGCAACGAAAGCGAATAATGTAAGCGAAATTTTCATTTTTATCCCCTTTATTTCCTTAATTTTCGTAATTTTCTTGTGATATGATCGAAAAAAGCAACGAAAAGGATAATTTTAGAGCAATATCAACTTTTTTCCCCTTCTTTTACTTAATTTTCGTAATTTTCTTGAGATATGATCGAAAAAATCAACGAAAACGGAAAATTTTAGCGAAATTTCAATTTTTGTCCCCTTTTTTCCTTAATTTTCGTCATTTTCTTGAGATATGATCGAAAAAAGCAAGGAAAACGGATAATTTTTTGAAATTTTAATTTTTATCCCATTGATTTCCTTTATTTTCCTAATTTTCTTGAGATATGATCGAAAAAAGGAACGAAATTGACCATTTTAGAGTAATTTCATTTTTGTCTCCTTTTTTACTTAATTTTCGTCATTTTTTTGAGATATGATCGAAAAAAGCAACGAAAACGGATGATTTTAGTGAAATTTTAATTTTGATTCCCTTTATTTCCTTAATTTTCGTAATTTTTTTGATATACGATCGAAAAAAGCAACGTAAACGGATAATTTTAGCGGAATTTCAATTTTTATCCCCTTTTTTCCGTAATTTCCGTCATTTTCTTGAGATATGATCGTGAAAAGCAACGAAAACCGATAATTTAAGCGAAATTTCAATTTTTATCCCATATTTTTCCTTAAATTTCGTAATTTTCTTGAGATATGATCGAAAAAAGAAACAAAAATGGATAATTTTAGCATATTTCAATTTTATCCCCTTTTTTTCCTTAATTTCCGTCATTTTCTTGAGATATGATCGAAAAAAGAAACGAAAATGGATAATTTTAGAGAAATTTCAATTTTTATCCCCTTTATTTCATTAATTTTCGTAATTTTCTTGAGAAATGATCGAAAAAATTAACGAAAACGGCTGATTTTAGTGAAATTTTAATTTTTATCCCCTTTATTTCCTTAATTTTTGTAATTTTCTTGATATACGATCGAAAAAAGCAACGTAAACGGATAATTTTAGCAAAATTTCAATTTTTGTCCCCTTTTTTTCCTTAATTTCCGTCATTTTCTTGAGATATGATCGAAAAAAGCAACGAAAACGGATAATTTTAGCGAAATATCAATATTTATCCCCTTTTTTTCCTTTATTTTCGTAATTTTCCTGAGATATGATCGAAAAAAGCAACGAAAACGACAATTTTAGCGTAATTTCAATATTTGTCCCCTTTTTTTCCTAAATATTCGTCATTTTCTTGAGATATGATCGAAAAAAGCAACGTAAACGAAGAATGTTAGCGGAATTTCAATTTTTGTCCCCTTGTTTTCCTTAATTTCCGTCATTTTCTTGAGATATGATCCAAAAAAGGAAACGAAAAAGAATAATTTTAGCGAAATTTGCATTTTTATCCCTTTTATTTCCTTAATTTTTGTAATTTTCTTGAGATATGTTCAAAAAAAGCAACGAAAACGACAATTTTAGCGTAATTTCAATTTTTGACCCCCTTTATCCTAAATTTTCGTCATTTTCTTGAGATGTGATCGAAAAAAGTAATGAATTTGAAAATTTTAGCAAAGTTTCAATTTTCATCCCCTTTTTTTCCTTAACTTCCGTCATTTTGTTTGAGATATGATCGAAAAAAGCAACGAAAACGAAAATTTTAGCGTAATTTCAATATTTGTCCCCTTTTTTTCCTAAATATTCGTCATTTTCTTGAGATATGATCGAAAAAAGCAACGTAAACGAATAATGTTAGCGGAATTTCAATTTTTGTCCCTTTGTTCTCCTTAATTTTCGTCATTTTCTTGAGATATGAATGAAAAAAGAAACGAAAGCGGATAATCTTAGAGAAATTTCAATTTTTATCCCCTTTATTTCCTTAATTTTCGTAATTTTCTTGTGATATGATCATAAAAACCACGAAAGCGACAACTTTAGCGTAATTTCCATTTTTTTTCCCCTTTTTTCCTAAATTTTCGTCATTTTCTAGAGATATGATGGAAAAAAGCAACGTAAACGGATAATTTTAGCGGAATTTCGATTTTTGTCCTTTTTTTTCCTAAATTTCCTACATTTTCTTGAGATATGATCGAAAAAAGTAACGTAAACGGATAATTTTGGTGGAATTTCAATTTTTCTCCCCTTCTATTCCTTAATTTACGGCATTTTCTTGAGATATGAACGAAAAAAGCAACGAAAAAGGATAATTTTAGCAAAATTTCAATTTTTATCCCCTTTTTTTCCTGAATTTCCGGCATTTTCTTGAGATATGATCGAAAAAAGCAACGAAAGCGATTAATGTAAGCGAAATTTTCATTTGTATCCCCTTTTTTCCTTAATTTTCGTAATTTTCTTGAGATATGATCGAAAAAAGCAACGAAAAGGATAATTTTAGAGCAATGTCAATTTTTTTCCCCTACTTTTACTTAATTTTCTTGAGATATGATCGAAAAGAGCAACGAAAACGGAAAATTTTAGCGAAATTTCAATTTTTGTCCCCTTTTTTCCTTAATTTTCGTCATTTTCTTGAGATATGATCGAAAAAAGCAAGGAAAACGGATAATTTTTTGAAATTTTAATTTTTATCCCATTGATTTCCTTTATTTTCCTAATTTTCTTGAGATATGATCGAAAAAAGGAAAGAAATTGACCATTTTAGAGTAATTTCATTTTTGTCTCCTTTTTTCCTTAATTTTCGTCATTTTTTTGAGATATGATCGAAAAAAGCAACGAAAACAGATGATTTTAGTGAAATTTTAATTTTGATCCCCTTTATTTCCTTAATTTTCGTAATTTTCTTGATATACGATCGAAAAAAGCAACGTAAACGGATAATTTTAGCGGAATTTCAATTTTTATCCCCTTTTTTTCCGTAATTTCCGTCATTTTCTTGAGATATGATCGTTAAAAGCAACGAAAACGGATACTTTTAGCAAAATTTCAATTTTTATCCCCTTTTTTTCCTGAATTTCCGGCATTTTCTTGAGATATGATCGAAAAAAGCAACGAAAGCGATTAATGTAAGCGAAATTTTCATTTGTATCCCCTTTTTTTCCTTAATTTTCGTAATTTTCTTGAGATATGATCGAAAAAAGCAACGAAAAGGATAATTTTAGAGCAATGTCAATTTTTTTCCCCTACTTTTACTTAATTTTCGTAATTTTCTTGAGATATGATCGAAAAGAGCAACGAAAACGGAAAATTTTAGCGAAATTTCAATTTTTGTCCCCTTTTTTCCTTAATTTTCGTCATTTTCTTGAGATATGATCGAAAAAAGCAAGGAAAACGGATAATTTTTTGAAATTTTAATTTTTATCCCATTGATTTCCTTTATTTTCCTAATTTTCTTGAGATATGATCGAAAAAAGGAAAGAAATTGACCATTTTAGAGTAATTTCATTTTTGTCTCCTTTTTTCCTTAATTTTCGTCATTTTTTTGAGATATGATCGAAAAAAGCAACGTAAACGGATAATTTTAGCGGAATTTCAATTTTTATCCCCTTTTTTTCCGTAATTTCCGTCATTTTCTTGAGATATGATCGTTAAAAGCAACGAAAACGGATACTTTTAGCAAAATTTCAATTTTTATCCCCTTTTTACTTTCTCCATATACGAAGTATAGAGAAAGTATTGTTTTCATGAAAAAATTCGACTTCGAAATTTCAACGGAAATACATGTTTTGGGGTCCCTAGAACACGTTTTGACTATTTTCGGAATGATGTCTGTGTGTATGTGTGTGTGTGTGTGTGTGTGTGTGTGTGTGTCTGTATGTGTGTGTGTGTTTGTGGGCGCTCTAACGTAAAAACTATTAGTCGTATCAATACTAAACTTCGTATATAGTACTGTGGTGTGTGCTGTCAGAGTTGATTAGTTTTTGGAGTAAATCGGTTGACCGGAAGTCGAGCTTCATTCATTAAAGCTCATTTCCGGTTTTCAAAATATATCCATAAATATGAAATATACGTGTATTGTATTACTTATAAAAGTTTTAGATAATAAAATTTACTATAACTTTTGTATTTAACATATTTTTATATCACCGGTTGATTAGGAGTTATTCGTAAAATACCGATAAACCGGAAGTAGCTCTTATGTACTTTGTGGGCGCTCTAACTTAAAAACTATTCCCTATATGAACACCAAATTTCAAATATAATACTTTGGTTAGTTTTTTTAGAGTTGATTAGTTTTTGGAGTAAATCGGTTAACCGGAAGTTGAGCTTCATTCTTCAAAGCTCATTTCCGGTTTTCAAAATATCTCCATAAATATGATATTTATATATATATTATTATTTGTAAAAGTTTTAGAAAATATAATGTACTATAACTTTTGTTTGAAACATATTTTTGTATCACTGATTGTGTAGGATTTATTCATGAAATACTGATAAACCGGAAGTTGCTGATTATGTACTTTGTGGGTGCTCTGGGCTCTATGGGCGAAAGGTCAATTTCATCGTTTTTCATTGATCATGTCCTGTAAAAATAATTTATCATGTTTTTGGCGTCAAAGATAATATATAATATTAATAACTCAAATTCCAAGTTTAGATTGAATATAGAGTACGAAATTACTGCGGTAGATAAATATTTACATCTTATATATTTGGAGAAACTCATGTGCTGGCCACATCAGATTTTTTAATCATGGTTATCATGTAAGTAAGCTCAGTTTGGTATGCAGTTTAAGAAGGACTTACCGTTTTGAAGTACCAAAACCAAATGTGCAGTTTATAAGTGACTTTATACTTACATATATGGTACCTTAATTGTTCACATATCTATGAGAGATCCCGTATATCCAATGAAAGGATATTTGTTCATAGACTGAAGGAATGGATTTCTCTTTAAATGATATTGAAATATATTTGAAGTAAATTTGTTTATTTCTCATTTTTATTTATTATTTACTTGTTTCATAATGAGGAAAGAGTCACAGAATATTCCAAACACCATCAAAAATAAGATCAATGTACAGTGTACATTGAGGCCAGGAGTGTACATTGTACACTCTTGGCCAAAATTAACGCAGCACCACCCTAGCGATCCTTACGGCCGGTGCTGCGTTAATTTTGGCCAGGAGTGTACATTTTGCTGTCTGAAAAACAGCATTATCAAGGTAACACAGGAGACATCAAAAGGTAACTGTGTAACACCATTTTTGACGGTGTTTGGAGTATTCTGTGACTCTTTCCTTATTCATAACCATCAGCGGAATTCTCAAGATATTGTTTCATAATATTTATTGTAACTTTATTTTGTTCATTTGATCTACTTATAATTATATTGATGTTTTATTTCCCTTAAAATACGTCTTTTGTTTACTCTGATTGATGGCATCCCTACGTAAGGATTTCTCCTGGAACAACTAAATTTCACTTGTTTTCTTTATATTTCGTAATTTTCTTGAGATCTGATCGAAAAAAGAAACGAAAATGGATAATTTTAGCGAAATTTCAATTTTAATCCCCATTTTTTCCTTAATTTCCGTTTTTTTCTTGAGATATGATCCAAAAAAGGCAACGAAAAAGAATAATTTTAGCGAAATTTGCATTTTTATCCCTTTTATTTCCTTAATTTTTGTAATTTTCTTGAGATATGTTCATAAAAAGCAACGAAAACGACAATTTTAGCGTAATTTCAATTTTTGACCCCTTTTATTCCTATATTATCGTCATTTTCTTGAGATGTGATCGAAAAAGTAACGAATTTGAAAATTTTAGCAAAGTTTCAATTTTCATCCCCTTTTTTTCCTTAACTTCCGTCATTTTGTTTGAGATATGATCGAAAAAAGCAACGAAAACGACAATTTTAGCGTAATTTCAATATTTGTCCCCTTTTTTTCCTAAATATTCGTCATTTTCTTGAGATATGATCGAAAAAAGCTACGTAAACGAATAATGTTAGCGGAATTTCAATTTTTGTCCCTTTGTTCTCCTTAATTTCCGCCATTTTCTTGAGATATGAATGAAAAAAGAAACGAAAGCGGATAATCTTAGAGAAATTTTAATTTTTATCCCCTTTATTTCCTTAATTTTCGTAATTTTCTTGTGATATGATCATAAACACCACGAAAGCGACAACTTTAGCGTAATTTCCATTTTTCTTCCCCTTTTTTTCCTAAATTTCCTACATTTTCTTGAGATATGATCGAAAAAAGCAACGAAAAAGGATAATTTTAGCAAAATTTCAATTTTTATCCCCTTTTTTTCCTGAATTTCTGGCATTTTCTGAGATATGATCGAAAAAAGCAACGAAAGCGAATAATGTAAGCGAAATTTTCATTTTTATCCCCTTTATTTCCTTAATTTTCGTAATTTTCTTGTGATATGATCGAAAAAAGCAACGAAAAGGATAATTTTAGAGCAATATCAACTTTTTTCCCCTTCTTTTACTTAATTTTCGTAATTTTCTTGAGATATGATCGAAAAAAGCAACGAAAACGGAAAATTTTAGCGAAATTTCAATTTTTGTCCCCTTTTTTCCTTAATTTTCGTCATTTTCTTGAGATATGATCGAAAAAAGCAAGGAAAACGGATAATTTTTTGAAATTTTAATTTTTATCCCATTGATTTCCTTTATTTTCCTAATTTTCTTGATATATGATCGAAAAAAGGAACGAAATTGACCATTTTAGAGTAATTTCATTTTTGTCTCCTTTTTTACTTAATTTTCGTCATTTTTTTGAGATATGATCGAAAAAAGCAACGAAAACGGATGATTTTAGTGAAATTTTAATTTTGATTCCCTTTATTTCCTTAATTTTCGTAATTTTCTTGATATACGATCGAAAAAAGCAACGTAAACGGATAATTTTAGCGGAATTTCAATTTTTATCCCCTTTTTTTCCGTAATTTCCGTCATTTTCTTGAGATATGATCGTGAAAAGCAACGAAAACCGATAATTTAAGCGAAATTTCAATTTTTATCCCATATTTTTCCTTAAATTTCGTAATTTTCTTGAGATATGATCGAAAAAAGAAACAAAAATGGATAATTTTAGCATATTTCAATTTTATCCCCTTTTTTTCCTTAATTTCCGTCATTTTCTTGAGATATGATCGAAAAAAGAAACGAAAATGGATAATTTTAGAGAAATTTCAATTTTTATCCCCTTTATTTCATTAATTTTCGTAATTTTCTTGAGAAATGATCGAAAAAATTAACGAAAACGGCTGATTTTAGTGAAATTTTAATTTTTATCCCCTTTATTTCCTTAATTTTTGTAATTTTCTTGATATACGATCGAAAAAAGCAACGTAAACGGATAATTTTAGCAAAATTTCAATTTTTGTCCCCTTTTTTTCCTTAATTTCCGTCATTTTCTTGAGATATGATCGAAAAAAGCAACGAAAACGGATAATTTTAGCGAAATATCAATATTTATCCCCTTTTTTTCCTTTATTTTCGTAATTTTCCTGAGATATGATCGAAAAAAGCAACGAAAACGACAATTTTAGCGTAATTTCAATATTTGTCCCCTTTTTTTCCTAAATATTCGTCATTTTCTTGAGATATGATCGAAAAAAGCAACGAAAACGACAATTTTAGCGTAATTTCAATATTTGTCCCCTTTTTTTCCTAAATATTCGTCATTTTCTTGAGATATGATCGAAAAAAGCTACGTAAACGAATAATGTTAGCGGAATTTCAATTTTTGTCCCTTTGTTCTCCTTAATTTCCGCCATTTTCTTGAGATATGAATGAAAAAAGAAACGAAAGCGGATAATCTTAGAGAAATTTTAATTTTTATCCCCTTTATTTCCTTAATTTTCGTAATTTTCTTGTGATATGATCATAAAAACCACGAAAGCGACAACTTTAGCGTAATTTCCATTTTTCTTCCCCTTTTTTTCCTAAATTTCCTACATTTTCTTGAGATATGATCGAAAAAAGCAACGAAAAAGGATAATTTTAGCAAAATTTCAATTTTTATCCCCTTTTTTTCCTGAATTTCTGGCATTTTCTGAGATATGATCGAAAAAAGCAACGAAAGCGAATAATGTAAGCGAAATTTTCATTTTTATCCCCTTTATTTCCTTAATTTTCGTAATTTTCTTGTGATATGATCGAAAAAAGCAACGAAAAGGATAATTTTAGAGCAATATCAACTTTTTTCCCCTTCTTTTACTTAATTTTCGTAATTTTCTTGAGATATGATCGAAAAAAGCAACGAAAACGGAAAATTTTAGCGAAATTTCAATTTTTGTCCCCTTTTTTCCTTAATTTTCGTCATTTTCTTGAGATATGATCGAAAAAAGCAAGGAAAACGGATAATTTTTTGAAATTTTAATTTTTATCCCATTGATTTCCTTTATTTTCCTAATTTTCTTGATATATGATCGAAAAAAGGAACGAAATTGACCATTTTAGAGTAATTTCATTTTTGTCTCCTTTTTTACTTAATTTTCGTCATTTTTTTGAGATATGATCGAAAAAAGCAACGAAAACGGATGATTTTAGTGAAATTTTAATTTTGATTCCCTTTATTTCCTTAATTTTCGTAATTTTCTTGATATACGATCGAAAAAAGCAACGTAAACGGATAATTTTAGCGGAATTTCAATTTTTATCCCCTTTTTTTCCGTAATTTCCGTCATTTTCTTGAGATATGATCGTGAAAAGCAACGAAAACCGATAATTTAAGCGAAATTTCAATTTTTATCCCATATTTTTCCTTAAATTTCGTAATTTTCTTGAGATATGATCGAAAAAAGAAACAAAAATGGATAATTTTAGCATATTTCAATTTTATCCCCTTTTTTTCCTTAATTTCCGTCATTTTCTTGAGATATGATCGAAAAAAGAAACGAAAATGGATAATTTTAGAGAAATTTCAATTTTTATCCCCTTTATTTCATTAATTTTCGTAATTTTCTTGAGAAATGATCGAAAAAATTAACGAAAACGGCTGATTTTAGTGAAATTTTAATTTTTATCCCCTTTATTTCCTTAATTTTTGTAATTTTCTTGATATACGATCGAAAAAAGCAACGTAAACGGATAATTTTAGCAAAATTTCAATTTTTGTCCCCTTTTTTTCCTTAATTTCCGTCATTTTCTTGAGATATGATCGAAAAAAGCAACGAAAACGGATAATTTTAGCGAAATATCAATATTTATCCCCTTTTTTTCCTTTATTTTCGTAATTTTCCTGAGATATGATCGAAAAAAGCAACGAAAACGACAATTTTAGCGTAATTTCAATATTTGTCCCCTTTTTTTCCTAAATATTCGTCATTTTCTTGAGATATGATCGAAAAAAGCAACGTAAACGAATAATGTTAGCGGAATTTCAATTTTTGTCCCCTTGTTTTCCTTAATTTCCGTCATTTTCTTGAGATATGATCCAAAAAAGGAAACGAAAAAGAATAATTTTAGCGAAATTTGCATTTTTATCCCTTTTATTTCCTTAATTTTTGTAATTTTCTTGAGATATGTTCAAAAAAAGCAACGAAAACGACAATTTTAGCGTAATTTCAATTTTTGACCCCCTTTATCCTAAATTTTCGTCATTTTCTTGAGATGTGATCGAAAAAAGTAATGAATTTGAAAATTTTAGCAAAGTTTCAATTTTCATCCCCTTTTTTTCCTTAACTTCCGTCATTTTGTTTGAGATATGATCGAAAAAAGCAACGAAAACGAAAATTTTAGCGTAATTTCAATATTTGTCCCCTTTTTTTCCTAAATATTCGTCATTTTCTTGAGATATGATCGAAAAAAGCAACGTAAACGAATAATGTTAGCGGAATTTCAATTTTTGTCCCTTTGTTCTCCTTAATTTTCGTCATTTTCTTGAGATATGAATGAAAAAAGAAACGAAAGCGGATAATCTTAGAGAAATTTCAATTTTTATCCCCTTTATTTCCTTAATTTTCGTAATTTTCTTGTGATATGATCATAAAAACCACGAAAGCGACAACTTTAGCGTAATTTCCATTTTTTTCCCCTTTTTTTCCTAAATTTTCGTCATTTTCTAGAGATATGATGGAAAAAAGCAACGTAAACGGATAATTTTAGCGGAATTTCGATTTTTGTCCTTTTTTTTCCTAAATTTCCTACATTTTCTTGAGATATGATCGAAAAAAGTAACGTAAACGGATAATTTTGGCGGAATTTCAATTTTTCTCCCCTTCTATTCCTTAATTTACGGCATTTTCTTGAGATATGAACGAAAAAAGCAACGAAAAAGGATAATTTTAGCAAAATTTCAATTTTTATCCCCTTTTTTTCCTGAATTTCCGGCATTTTCTTGAGATATGATCGAAAAAAGAAACGAAAGCGATTAATGTAAGCGAAATTTTCTTTTGTATCCCCTTTTTTTCCTTAATTTTCGTAATTTTCTTGAGATATGATCGAAAAGAGCAACGAAAACGGAAAATTTTAGCGAAATTTCAATTTTTGTCCCCTTTTTTCCTTAATTTTCGTCATTTTCTTGAGATATGATCGAAAAAAGCAAGGAAAACGGATAATTTTTTGAAATTTTAATTTTTATCCCATTGATTTCCTTTATTTTCCTAATTTTCTTGAGATATGATCGAAAAAAGGAAAGAAATTGACCATTTTAGAGTAATTTCATTTTTGTCTCCTTTTTTCCTTAATTTTCGTCATTTTTTTGAGATATGATCGAAAAAAGCAACGAAAACAGATGATTTTAGTGAAATTTTAATTTTGATCCCCTTTATTTCCTTAATTTTCGTAATTTTCTTGATATACGATCGAAAAAAGCAACGTAAACGGATAATTTTAGCGGAATTTCAATTTTTATCCCCTTTTTTTCCGTAATTTCCGTCATTTTCTTGAGATATGATCGTTAAAAGCAACGAAAACGGATACTTTTAGCAAAATTTTAATTTTTATCCCCTTTTTACTTTCTCCATATACGAAGTATAGAGAAAGTATTGTTTTCATGAAAAAATTCGACTTCGAGATTTCAACGGAAATACATGTTTTGGGGTCCCTAGAACACGTTTTGACTATTTTCGGAATGATGTCTGTGTGTATGTGTGTGTGTGTGTGTGTGTGTGTGTGTGTGTGTCTGTATGTGTGTGTGTGTTTGTGGGCGCTCTAACGTAAAAACTATTAGTCGTATCAATACTAAACTTCGTATATAGTACTGTGGTGTGTGCTGTCAGAGTTGATTAGTTTTTGGAGTAAATCGGTTGACCGGAAGTCGAGCTTCATTCATTAAAGCTCATTTCCGGTTTTCAAAATATATCCATAAATATGAAATATACGTGTATTGTATTACTTATAAAAGTTTTAGATAATAAAATTTACTATAACTTTTGTATTTAACATATTTTTATATCACCGGTTGATTAGGAGTTATTCGTAAAATACCGATAAACCGGAAGTAGCTCTTATGTACTTTGTGGGCGCTCTAACTTAAAAACTATTCCCTATATGAACACCAAATTTCAAATATAATACTTTGGTTAGTTTTTTTAGAGTTGATTAGTTTTTGGAGTAAATCGGTTAACCGGAAGTTGAGCTTCATTCTTCAAAGCTCATTTCCGGTTTTCAAAATATCTCCATAAATATGATATTTATATATATATTATTATTTGTAAAAGTTTTAGAAAATATAATGTACTATAACTTTTGTTTGAAACATATTTTTGTATCACTGATTGTGTAGGATTTATTCATGAAATACTGATAAACCGGAAGTTGCTGATTATGTACTTTGTGGGTGCTCTGGGCTCTATGGGCGAAAGGTCAATTTCATCGTTTTTCATTGATCATGTCCTGTAAAAATAATTTATCATGTTTTTGGCGTCAAAGATAATATATAATATTAATAACTCAAATTCCAAGTTTAGATTGAATATAGAGTACGAAATTACTGCGGTAGATAAATATTTACATCTTATATATTTGGAGAAACTCATGTGCTGGCCACATCAGATTTTTTAATCATGGTTATCATGTAAGTAAGCTCAGTTTGGTATGCAGTTTAAGAAGGACTTACCGTTTTGAAGTACCAAAACCAAATGTGCAGTTTATAAGTGACTTTATACTTACATATATGGTACCTTAATTGTTCACATATCTATGAGAGATCCCGGATATCCAATGAAAGGATATTTGTTCATAGACTGAAGGAATGGATTTCTCTTTAAATGATATTGAAATATATTTGAAGTAAATTTGTTTATTTCTCATTTTTATTTATTATTTACTTGTTTCATAATGAGGAAAGAGTCACAGAATATTCCAAACACCATCAAAAATAAGATCAATGTACAGTGTACATTGAGGCCAGGAGTGTACATTGTACACTCTTGGCCAAAATTAACGCAGCACCACCCTAGCGATCCTTACGGCCGGTGCTGCGTTAATTTTGGCCAGGAGTGTACATTTTGCTGTCTGAAAAACAGCATTATCAAGGTAACACAGGAGACATCAAAAGGTAACTGTGTAACACCATTTTTGACGGTGTTTGGAGTATTCTGTGACTCTTTCCTTATTCATAACCATCAGCGGAATTCTCAAGATATTGTTTCATAATATTTATTGTAACTTTATTTTGTTCATTTGATCTACTTATAATTATATTGATGTTTTATTTCCCTTAAAATACGTCTTTTGTTTACTCTGATTGATGGCATCCCTACGTAAGGATTTCTCCTGGAACAACTAAATTTCACTTGTTTTCTTTATATTTCGTAATTTTCTTGAGATCTGATCGAAAAAAGAAACGAAAATGGATAATTTTAGCGAAATTTCAATTTTAATCCCCATTTTTTCCTTAATTTCCGTTTTTTTCTTGAGATATGATCCAAAAAAGGCAACGAAAAAGAATAATTTTAGCGAAATTTGCATTTTTATCCCTTTTATTTCCTTAATTTTTGTAATTTTCTTGAGATATGTTCATAAAAAGCAACGAAAACGACAATTTTAGCGTAATTTCAATTTTTGACCCCTTTTCTTCCTAAATTATCGTCATTTTCTTGAGATATGATCGAAAAAAGCTACGTAAACGAATAATGTTAGCGGAATTTCAATTTTTGTCCCTTTGTTCTCCTTAATTTCCGCCATTTTCTTGAGATATGAATGAAAAAAGAAACGAAAGCGGATAATCTTAGAGAAATTTTAATTTTTATCCCCTTTATTTCCTTAATTTTCGTAATTTTCTTGTGATATGATCATAAAAACCACGAAAGCGACAACTTTAGCGTAATTTCCGTTTTTCTTCCCCTTTTTTTCCTAAATTTCCTACATTTTCTTGAGATATGATCGAAAAAAGCAACGAAAAAGGATAATTTTAGCAAAATTTCAATTTTTATCCCCTTTTTTTCCTGAATTTCTGGCATTTTCTTGAGATATGATCGAAAAAAGCAACGAAAGCGAATAATGTAAGCGAAATTTTCATTTTTATCCCCTTTATTTCCTTAATTTTCGTAATTTTCTTGTGATATGATCGAAAAAAGCAACGAAAAGGATAATTTTAGAGCAATATCAACTTTTTTCCCCTTCTTTTACTTAATTTTCGTAATTTTCTTGAGATATGATCGAAAAAAGCAACGAAAACGGAAAATTTTAGCGAAATTTCAATTTTTGTCCCCTTTTTTCCTTAATTTTCGTCATTTTCTTGAGATATGATCGAAAAAAGCAAGGAAAACGGATAATTTTTTGAAATTTTAATTTTTATCCCATTGATTTCCTTTATTTTCCTAATTTTCTTGAGATATGATCGAAAAAAGGAACGAAATTGACCATTTTAGAGTAATTTCATTTTTGTCTCCTTTTTTACTTAATTTTCGTCATTTTTTTGAGATATGATCGAAAAAAGCAACGAAAACGGATGATTTTAGTGAAATTTTAATTTTGATTCCCTTTATTTCCTTAATTTTCGTAATTTTCTTGATATACGATCGAAAAAAGCAACGTAAACGGATAATTTTAGCGGAATTTCAATTTTTATCCCCTTTTTTTCCGTAATTTCCGTCATTTTCTTGAGATATGATCGTGAAAAGAAACGAAAACCGATAATTTAAGCGAAATTTCAATTTTTATCCCATATTTTTCCTTAAATTTCGTAATTTTCTTGAGATATGATCGAAAAAAGAAACAAAAATGGATAATTTTAGCATATTTCAATTTTATCCCCTTTTTTTCCTTAATTTCCGTCATTTTCTTGAGATATGATCGAAAAAAGAAACGAAAACGGATGATTTTAGTGAAATTTTAATATTTATCCCCTTTATTTCCTTAATTTTTGTAATTTTCTTGATATACGATCGAAAAAAGCAACGTAAACGGATAATTTTAGCAAAATTTCAATTTTTGTCCCCTTTTTTTCATTAATTTCGGTCATTTTCTTGAGATATGATCGAAAAAAGCAACGAAAACGGATAATTTTAGCGAAATATCAATATTTATCCCATTTTTTTCCTTTATTTTCGTAATTTTCCTGAGATATGATCGAAAAAAGGAACGAAAACGACAATTTTAGCATAATTTCAATATTTGTCCCCTTTTTTTCCTAAATATTCGTCATTTTCTTGAGATATGATCGAAAAAAGCAACGTAAACGAATAATGTTAGCGGAATTTCAATTTTTGTCCCCTTGTTTTCCTTAATTTCCGTCATTTTCTTGAGATATAATCCAAAAAAGGAAACGAAAAAGAATAATTTTAGCGAAATTTGCATTTTTATCCCTTTTATTTCCTTAATTTTTGTAATTTTCTTGAGATATGTTAAAAAAAAGCAACGAAAACGACAATTTTAGCGTAATTTCAATTTTTGACCCCCTTTATTCCTAAATTTTCGTCATTTTCTTGAGATGTGATCGAAAAAAGTAATGAATTTGAAAATTTTAGCAAAGTTTCAATTTTCATCCCCTTTTTTTCCTTAACTTCCGTCATTTTGTTTGAGATATGATCGAAAAAAGCAACGAAAACGACAATTTTAGCGTAATTTCAATATTTGTCCCCTTTTTTTCCTAAATATTCGTCATTTTCTTGAGATATGATCGAAAAAAGCTACGTAAACGAATAATGTTAGCGGAATTTCAATTTTTGTCCCTTTGTTCTCCTTAATTTCCGCCATTTTCTTGAGATATGAATGAAAAAAGAAACGAAAGCGGATAATCTTAGAGAAATTTTAATTTTTATCCCCTTTATTTCCTTAATTTTCGTAATTTTCTTGTGATATGATCATAAAAACCACGAAAGCGACAACTTTAGCGTAATTTCCATTTTTCTTCCCCTTTTTTTCCTAAATTTCCTACATTTTCTTGAGATATGATCGAAAAAAGCAACGAAAAGGATAATTTTAGAGCAATATCAACTTTTTTCCCCTTCTTTTACTTAATTTTCGTAATTTTCTTGAGATATGATCCAAAAAAGCAACGAAAACGGAAAATTTTAGCGAAATTTCAATTTTTGTCCCCTTTTTTCCTTAATTTTCGTCATTTTCTTGAGATATAATCGAAAAAAGCAAGGAAAACGGATAATTTTTTGAAATTTTAATTTTTATCCCATTGATTTCCTTTATTTTCCTAATTTTCTTGAGATATGATCGAAAAAAGGAACGAAATTGAACATTTTAGAGTAATTTCATTTTTGTCTCCTTTTTTACTTAATTTTCGTCATTTTTTTGAGATATGATCGAAAAAAGCAACGAAAACGGATGATTTTAGTGAAATTTTAATTTTGATTCCCTTTATTTCCTTAATTTTCGTAATTTTCTTGATATACGATCGAAAAAAGCAACGTAAACGGATAATTTTAGCGGAATTTCAATTTTATCCCCTTTTTTTCCTTAATTTCCGTCATTTTCTTGAGATATGATCGAAAAAAGAAACGAAAACGGATGATTTTAGTGAAATTTTAATATTTATCCCCTTTATTTCCTTAATTTTTGTAATTTTCTTGATATACGATCGAAAAAAGCAACGTAAACGGATAATTTTAGCAAAATTTCAATTTTTGTCCCCTTTTTTTCATTAATTTCGGTCATTTTCTTGAGATATGATCGAAAAAAGCAACGAAAACGGATAATTTTAGCGAAATATCAATATTTATCCCATTTTTTTCCTTTATTTTCGTAATTTTCCTGAGATATGATCGAAAAAAGGAACGAAAACGACAATTTTAGCATAATTTCAATATTTGTCCCCTTTTTTTCCTAAATATTCGTCATTTTCTTGAGATATGATCGAAAAAAGCAACGTAAACGAATAATGTTAGCGGAATTTCAATTTTTGTCCCCTTGTTTTCCTTAATTTCCGTCATTTTCTTGAGATATAATCCAAAAAAGGAAACGAAAAAGAATAATTTTAGCGAAATTTGCATTTTTATCCCTTTTATTTCCTTAATTTTTGTAATTTTCTTGAGATATGTTAAAAAAAAGCAACGAAAACGACAATTTTAGCGTAATTTCAATTTTTGACCCCCTTTATTCCTAAATTTTCGTCATTTTCTTGAGATGTGATCGAAAAAAGTAATGAATTTGAAAATTTTAGCAAAGTTTCAATTTTCATCCCCTTTTTTTCCTTAACTTCCGTCATTTTGTTTGAGATATGATCGAAAAAAGCAACGAAAACGACAATTTTAGCGTAATTTCAATATTTGTCCCCTTTTTTTCCTAAATATTCGTCATTTTCTTGAGATATGATCGAAAAAAGCTACGTAAACGAATAATGTTAGCGGAATTTCAATTTTTGTCCCTTTGTTCTCCTTAATTTCCGCCATTTTCTTGAGATATGAATGAAAAAAGAAACGAAAGCGGATAATCTTAGAGAAATTTTAATTTTTATCCCCTTTATTTCCTTAATTTTCGTAATTTTCTTGTGATATGATCATAAAAACCACGAAAGCGACAACTTTAGCGTAATTTCCATTTTTCTTCCCCTTTTTTTCCTAAATTTCCTACATTTTCTTGAGATATGATCGAAAAAAGCAACGAAAAGGATAATTTTAGAGCAATATCAACTTTTTTCCCCTTCTTTTACTTAATTTTCGTAATTTTCTTGAGATATGATCCAAAAAAGCAACGAAAACGGAAAATTTTAGCGAAATTTCAATTTTTGTCCCCTTTTTTCCTTAATTTTCGTCATTTTCTTGAGATATAATCGAAAAAAGCAAGGAAAACGGATAATTTTTTGAAATTTTAATTTTTATCCCATTGATTTCCTTTATTTTCCTAATTTTCTTGAGATATGATCGAAAAAAGGAACGAAATTGAACATTTTAGAGTAATTTCATTTTTGTCTCCTTTTTTACTTAATTTTCGTCATTTTTTTGAGATATGATCGAAAAAAGCAACGAAAACGGATGATTTTAGTGAAATTTTAATTTTGATTCCCTTTATTTCCTTAATTTTCGTAATTTTCTTGATATACGATCGAAAAAAGCAACGTAAACGGATAATTTTAGCGGAATTTCAATTTTTATCCCCTTTTTTTCCGTAATTTCCGTCATTTTCTTGAGATATGATCGTGAAAAGCAACGAAAACCGATAATTTAAGCGAAATTTCAATTTTTATCCCATATTTTTCCTTAAATTTCGTAATTTTCTTGAGATATGATCGAAAAAAGAAACAAAAATGGATAATTTTAGCATATTTCAATTTTATCCCCTTTTTTTCCTTAATTTCCGTCATTTTCTTGAGATATGATCGAAAAAAGAAACGAAAATGGATAATTTTAGAGAAATTTCAATTTTTATCCCCTTTATTTCATTAATTTTCGTAATTTTCTTGAGAAATGATCGAAAAAATTAACGAAAACGGATGATTTTAGTGAAATTTTAATTTTTATCCCCTTTATTTCCTTAATTTTTGTAATTTTCTTGATATACGATCGAAAAAAGCAACGTAAACGGATAATTTTAGCAAAATTTCAATTTTTGTCCCCTTTTTTCATTAATTTCGGTCATTTTCTTGAGATATGATCGAAAAAAGCAACGAAAAGGGATAATTTTAGCGAAATATCAATATTTATCCCATTTTTTTCCTTTATTTTCGTAATTTTCCTGAGATATGATCGAAAAAAGCAACGAAAACGACAATTTTAGCGTAATTTCAATATTTGTCCCCTTTTTTTCCTAAATATTCGTCATTTTCTTGAGATATGATCGAAAAAAGCAACGTAAACGAATAATGTTAGCGGAATTTCAATTTTTGTCCCCTTGTTTTCCTTAATTTCCGTCATTTTCTTGAGATATGATCCAAAAAAGGAAACGAAAAAGAATAATTTTAGCGAAATTTGCATTTTTATCCCTTTTATTTCCTTAATTTTTGTAATTTTCTTGAGATATGTTAAAAAAAAGCAACGAAAACGACAATTTTAGCGTAATTTCAATTTTTGACCCCCTTTATTCCTAAATTTTCGTCATTTTCTTGAGATGTGATCGAAAAAAGTAATGAATTTGAAAATTTTAGCAAAGTTTCAATTTTCATCCCCTTTTTTTCCTTAACTTCCGTCATTTTGTTTGAGATATGATCGAAAAAAGCAACGAAAACGACAAATTTAGCGTAATTTCAATATTTGTCCCCTTTTTTTCCTAAATATTCGTCATTTTCCTGAGATATGATCGAAAAAAGCAACGTAAACGAATAATGTTAGCGGAATTTCAATTTTTGTCCCTTTGTTCTCCTTAATTTCCGCCATTTTCTTGAGATATGAATGAAAAAAGAAACGAAAGCGGATAATCTTAGAGAAATTTCAATTTTTATCCCCTTTATTTCCTTAATTTTCGTAATTTTCTTGTGATATGATCATAAAAACAACGAAAGCGACAACTTTAGCGTAATTTCCATTTTTCTTCCCCTTCTTTTCCTAAATTTTCGTCATTTTCTAGAGATATGATGGAAAAAAGCAACGTAAACGGATAATTTTAGCGGAATTTCGATTTTTGTCCTTTTTTTTCCTAAATTTCCTACATTTTCTTGAGATATGATCGAAAAAAGTAACGTAAACGGATAATTTTGGCGGAATTTCAATTTTTCTCCCCTTCTATTCCTTAATTTACGGCAATTTCTTAAGATATGATCGAAAAAAGCAACGAAAAAGGATAATTTTAGCAAAATTTCAATTTTTATCCCCTTTTTTTTCCTGAATTTCCGGCATTTTCTTGAGATATGATCGAAAAAAGCAACGAAAGCGAATAATGTAAGCGAAATTTTCATTTTTATCCCCTTTATTTCCTTAATTTTCGTAATTTTCTTGAGATATGATCGAAAAAAGCAACGAAAACGACAATTTTAGCGTAATTTCAATATTTGTCCCCTTTTTTTCCTAAATATTCGTCATTTTCTTGAGATATGATCGAAAAAAGCAACGTAAACGAATAATGTTAGCGGAATTTCAATTTTTGTCCCTTTGTTCTCCTTAATTTCCGCCATTTTCTTGAGATATGAATGAAAAAAGCAACGTAAACGGATAATTTTAGCGGAATTTCGATTTTTGTCCTTTTTTTCCTGAATTTCCTACATTTTCTTGTGATATGATCGAAAAAAGTAACGTAAACGGATAATTTTGGCGGAATTTCAATTTTTCTCCCCTTCTATTCCTTAATTTTCGGCATTCTCTTGAGATATGATCGAAAAAAGCAACGAAAAGGATAATTTTAGAGCAATATCAATTTTTTTCCCCTTCTTTTACTTAATTTTCGTAATTTTCTTGAGATATGATCGAAAAAAGCAACGAAAACGGAAAATTATAGCGAAATTTCAATTTTTGTCCCCTTTTTTCCTTAATTTTCGTCATTTTCTTGAGATATGATCGAAAAAAGCAAGGAAAACGGAAAATTTTTTGAAATTTTAATATTTATCCCATTGATTTCCTTTATTTTCCTAATTTTCTTGAGATATGATCGAAAAAAGCAACGAAAACGGAAAATTATAGCGAAATTTCAATTTTTGTCTCCTTTTTTCCTAAATTTTCGTCATTTTCTTGAGATATGATCGAAAAAAGCATTGAAAACGGATGATTTTAGTGAAATTTTAATTTTGATCCCCTTTATTTCCTTAATTTTCGTAATTTTCTTGATATACGATCGAAAAAAGCAACGTAAACGGATAATTTTAGCGGAATTTCAATTTTATCCCCTTTTTTCCGTAATTTCCGTCATTTTCTTGAGATATGATCGTGAAAAGCAACGAAAACGACAATTTTAGCGTAATTTCAATATTTGTCCCCTTTTTTTCCTAAATATTCGTCATTTTCTTGAGATATGATCGAAAAAAGCAACGTAAACGAATAATGTTAGCGAAATTTCAATTTTTGTCCCCTTTTTTCCTTAATTTTCGTCATTTTCTTGAGATATGATCGAAAAAAGCAAGGAAAACGGGTAATTTTTTGAAATTTTAATATTTATCCCATTGATTTCCTTTATTTTCCTAATTTTCTTGAGATATGATCGAAAAAAGCAACGAAAACGGAAAATTATAGCGAAATTTCAATTTTTGTCTCCTTTTTTCCTAAATTTTCGTCATTTTCTTGAGATATGATCGAAAAAAGCATTGAAAACGGATGATTTTAGTGAAATTTTAATTTTGATCCCCTTTATTTCCTTAATTTTCGTAATTTTCTTGATATACGATCGAAAAAAGCAACGTAAACGGATAATTTTAGCGGAATTTCAATTTTATCCCCTTTTTTCCGTAATTTCCGTCATTTTCTTGAGATATGATCGTGAAAAGCAACGAAAACCGATAATTTAAGCGAAATTTCAATTTTTATCCCATATTTTTCCTTAAATTTCGTAATTTTCTTGAGATATGATCGAAAAAAGAAACAAAAATGGATAATTTTAGCATATTTCAATTTTATCCCCTTTTTTTCCTTAATTTCCGTCATTTTCTTGAGATATGATCGAAAAAAGAAACGAAAATGGATAATTTTAGAGAAATTTCAATTTTTATCCCCTTTATTTCATTAATTTTCGTAATTTTCTTGAGAAATGATCGAAAAAATTAACGAAAACGGATGATTTTAGTGAAATTTTAATTTTTATTCCCTTTATTTCCTTAATTTTTGTAATTTTCTTGATATACGATCGAAAAAAGCAACGTAAACGGATAATTTTAGCAAAATTTCAATTTTTGTCCCCTTTTTTCATTAATTTCGGTCATTTTCTTGAGATATGATCGAAAAAAGCAACGAAAAGGGATAATTTTAGCGAAATATCAATATTTATCCCATTTTTTTCCTTTATTTTCGTAATTTTCCTGAGATATGATCGAAAAAAGCAACGAAAACGACAATTTTAGCGTAATTTCAATATTTGTCCCCTTTTTTTCCTAAATATTCGTCATTTTCTTGAGATATGATCGAAAAAAGCAACGTAAACGAATAATGTTAGCGGAATTTCAATTTTTGTCCCCTTGTTTTCCTTAATTTCCGTCATTTTCTTGAGATATGATCCAAAAAAGGAAACGAAAAAGAATAATTTTAGCGAAATTTGCATTTTTATCCCTTTTATTTCCTTAATTTTTGTAATTTTCTTGAGATATGTTAAAAAAAAGCAACGAAAACGACAATTTTAGCGTAATTTCAATTTTTGACCCCCTTTATTCCTAAATTTTCGTCATTTTCTTGAGATGTGATCGAAAAAAGTAATGAATTTGAAAATTTTAGCAAAGTTTCAATTTTCATCACCTTTTTTTCCTTAACTTCCGTCATTTTGTTTGAGATATGATCGAAAAAAGCAACGAAAACGACAAATTTAGCGTAATTTCAATATTTGTCCCCTTTTTTTCCTAAATATTCGTCATTTTCCTGAGATATGATCGAAAAAAGCAACGTAAACGAATAATGTTAGCGGAATTTCAATTTTTGTCCCTTTGTTCTCCTTAATTTCCGCCATTTTCTTGAGATATGAATGAAAAAAGAAACGAAAGCGGATAATCTTAGAGAAATTTCAATTTTTATCCCCTTTATTTCCTTAATTTTCGTAATTTTCTTGTGATATGATCATAAAAACAACGAAAGCGACAACTTTAGCGTAATTTCCATTTTTCTTCCCCTTCTTTTCCTAAATTTTCGTCATTTTCTAGAGATATGATGGAAAAAAGCAACGTAAACGGATAATTTAACGGAATTTCGATTTTTGTCCTTTTTTTTCCTAAATTTCCTACATTTTCTTGAGATATGATCGAAAAAAGTAACGTAAACGGATAATTTTGGCGGAATTTCAATTTTTCTCCCCTTCTATTCCTTAATTTACGGCAATTTCTTAAGATATGATCGAAAAAAGCAACGAAAAAGGATAATTTTAGCAAAATTTCAATTTTTATCCCCTTTTTTTTCCTGAATTTCCGGCATTTTCTTGAGATATGATCGAAAAAAGCAACGAAAGCGAATAATGTAAGCGAAATTTTCATTTTTATCCCCTTTATTTCCTTAATTTTCGTAATTTTCTTGAGATATGATCGAAAAAAGCAACGTAAACGAATAATGTTAGCGGAATTTCAATTTTTGTCCCTTTGTTCTCCTTAATTTCCGCCATTTTCTTGAGATATGAATGAAAAAAGCAACGTAAACGGATAATTTTAGCGGAATTTCGATTTTTGTCCTTTTTTTCCTGAATTTCCTACATTTTCTTGTGATATGATCGAAAGAAGTAACGTAAACGGATAATTTTGGCGGAATTTCAATTTTTCTCCCCTTCTATTCCTTAATTTTCGGCATTCTCTTGAGATATGATCGAAAAAAGCAACGAAAAGGATAATTTTAGAGCAATATCAATTTTTTTCCCCTTCTTTTACTTAATTTTCGTAATTTTCTTGAGATATGATCGAAAAAAGCAACGAAAACGGAAAATTATAGCGAAATTTCAATTTTTGTCCCCTTTTTACTTTCTCCATATACGAAGTATAGAGAAAGTATTGTTTTCATGAAAAAATTCGACTTCGAGATTTCAACGGAAATACACGTTTTGGGGTCCCTAGAACACGTTTTGACCATTTTCGGAATGATGTCTGTGTGTATGTGTGTGTGTGTGTGTGTGTGTGTGTGTGTGTGTGTGTATGTGTGTGTGTGATAGTGGGCGCTCTAACGTGAAAACTATTAGTCGTATCAATACCAAACTTCATATATAGTAGTGGTGTGTGTGCTGTCAGAGTTGATTAGTTTTTGGAGTAAATCGGTCAACCGGAAGTCGAGCTTTATTCATTAAAGCTCATTTCCGGTTTTCAAAATATCTCCATAAATATGATATATACGTATATTGTATCACTTATAAAAGTTTTAGATAATGTAATTTACTATAACTTTTGTATTTAATATATTTTTGTATCACCGGTTGATTAGGAGTTATTTGTGAAATACTGATAAACCGGAAGAGGATGATTATGTACTTTGTGGGCGCTCTAACATGAAAACTAATTGTTGGATCAACACCAAATTTCATATATTGTTTTTTTATTACAGTCGTTAGAGTTGATTAGTTTTTGGAGTAAATCGGTCAACCGGAAGTTGAGCTTCATTCTTCAAAGCTTATTTCCGGTTTTCAAAATATCTCCATAAATATGATATTTAAGTATATACTATTATTTATAAATGTTTTAGAAAATGTAATTTACTATAACTTTTGTTTGAAACATATTTTTGTATCACTGATTGTTTAGGAGTTATTCATGAAATACTGATAAACCGGAAGTTGCTGATTATGTACTTTGTGGGCGCTCTGGGCTCTATGGGCGAAAGGCCAAATTCATCTTTTTTCATCGAGCATGTCCCGAAAAACATTATTTATAATGTTTGTGACGTAAAAGATAATAATATATAAATTAATCACTCATCTTCCAAGTTTAGATTGAATATAGAGTTCGAAATTACTGTCGTAGATAAATATTTACATCTTATATATGGAGAAAGTCATGTGCTGGCCACATCAGATTTTTTCCTTAATTTTCGTCATTTTCTTGAGATATGATCGAAAAAAGCAAGGAAAACGGATAATTTTTTGAAATTTTAATATTTATCCCATTGATTTCCTTTATTTTCCTAATTTTCTTGAGATATGATCGAAAAAAGCAACGAAAACGGAAAATTATAGCGAAATTTCAATTTTTGTCTCCTTTTTTCCTAAATTTTCGTCATTTTCTTGAGATATGATCGAAAAAAGCATTGAAAACGGATGATTTTAGTGAAATTTTAATTTTGATCCCCTTTATTTCCTTAATTTTCGTAATTTTCTTGATATACGATCGAAAAAAGCAACGTAAACGGATAATTTTAGCGGAATTTCAATTTTATCCCCTTTTTTCCGTAATTTCCGTCATTTTCTTGAGATATGATCGTGAAAAGCAACGAAAACGACAATTTTAGCGTAATTTCAATATTTGTCCCCTTTTTTTCCTAAATATTCGTCATTTTCTTGAGATATGATCGAAAAAAGCAACGTAAACGAATAATGTTAGCGGAATTTCAATTTTTGTCCCCTTGTTTTCCTTAATTTCCGTCATTTTCTTCAGATATGATCCAAAAAAGGCAACGAAAAAGAATAATTTTAGCGAAATTTGCATTTTTATCCCTTTTATTTCCTTAATTTTTGTAATTTTCTTGAGATATGTTCAAAAAAAGCAACGAAAACGACAATTTAGCGTAATTTCAATTTTTGTCCCCTTTTTTTCCTAAATATTCGTCATTTTCTTGAGATATGATCGAAAAAAGCAACGAAGTTGAAAATTTTAGCAAAGTTTCAATTTTCATCCCCTTTTTTTCCTTAACTTCCGTCATTTTGTTTGAGATATGATCGAAAAAAGCAACGAAAACGACAATTTTAGCGTAATTTCAATATTTGTCCCCTTTTTTTCCTAAATATTCGTCATTTTCTTGAGATATGATCGAAAAAAGCAACGTAAACGAATAATGTTAGCGGAATTTCAATTTTTGTCCCTTTGTTCTCCTTAATTTCCGCCATTTCCTTGAGATATGAATGAAAAAAGCAACGTAAACGGATAATTTTAGCGGAATTTCGATTTTTGTCCTTTTTTTCCTGAATTTCCTACATTTTCTTGTGATATGATCGAAAAAAGTAACGTAAACGGATAATTTTGGCGGAATTTCAATTTTTCTCCCCTTCTATTCCTTAATTTTCGGCATTCTCTTGAGATACGATCGAAAAAAGCAACGAAAAGGATAATTTTAGAGCAATATCAATTTTTTTCCCCTTCTTTTACTTAATTTTCGTAATTTTCTTGAGATATGATCGAAAAAAGCAACGAAAACGGAAAATTATAGCGAAATTTCAATTTTTGTCCCCTTTTTACTTTCTCCATATACGAAGTATAGAGAAAGTATTGTTTTCATGAAAAAATTCGACTCCGAGATTTCAACGGAAATACATGTTTTGGGGTCCCTAGAACACGTTTTGACCATTTTCGGAATGATGTCTGTGTGTATGTGTGTGTGTGTGTGTGTGTGTGTGTGTGTGTGTGTGTGTGTGTGTGTGTGAGTGTGTGTGTGTGTATGTGTGTGTGTGATATTGGGCACTCTAACGTGAAAACTATTAGTCGTATCAATACCAAACATCATATATAGTACTGTTCTGTGTGCTGTCAGAGTTGATTAGTTTTTGGAGTAAATCGGTCAACCGGAAGTCGAGCTTTATTCATTAAAACTCATTTCCGGTTTTCAAAATCACTCCATAAATATGATATATACGTATATTTTATTCCTTATAAAAGTTTTAGATAATATAATTTACTATAACTTTTGTATTTAACTTATTTTTGTATCACCGGTTGATTAGGAGTTATTCGTGAAACACTGATAAACCGGAAGAAGATGATAATGTACTTTGTGGGCGCTCTAACATGAAAACTATTTGGCGGATCAACACCAAATTTCATATGTAGTACTTCTATTACAGTCTTTAGAGTTGATTAGTTTTTGGAGTAAATCGGTGAACCGGAAGTTGAGCTTCATTCTTCAAAGCTCATTTCCGGTTTTCAACATATCTCCATAAATATGATATTTAGGTATATACTATTATTTATAAATGTTTTAGAAAATATTATTTACTATAACTTTTGTATGAAACATAGTTTCGTATCACTGATTGTTTAGGAGTTATTTCTGAAATACTGATAAACCGGAAGTTGCTGATTATGTACTTTGTGGGCGCTCTGGGCTCAATGGGCGAAAGTCCAGGTTCATAGTTTTTCATCCAGCTTGTCCCGAGCAACATTATTTATAATGTTTAGAGTTCGAAATTACTGTCGTAGATAAGTATTTACATCTTATATATGGAGAAAGTCATGTGCTGGCCACATCAGATTTTTTCCTTAATTTTCGTCATTTTCTTGAGATATGATCGAAAAAAGCAAGGAAAACGGATAATTTTTTGAAATTTTAATATTTATCCCCTTTATTTCCTTAATTTTTGTAATTTTCTTGATATACGATCGAAAAAAGCAACGTAAACGGATAATTTTAGCGGAATTTAAATTTTTATCCCCTTTTTTTTCGTAATTTCCGTCATTTTCTTGAGATATGATCGTGAAAAGCAACGAAAACCGATAATTTTAGCGAAATTTCAATTTTTATCCAATTTTTTTCCTTAAATTTCGTAATTTTCTTGAGATATGATCGAAAAAATATACAAAAATGGATAATTTTAGCATATTTCAATTTTTATCCCCTTTTTTTCCTAAATTTTCGTTATTTTCTTGAGATATGATCGAAAAAAGCAACGAAAACGACAATTTTAGCGTAATTTCAATTTTTGTCCCCTTTTTTTCCTAAATTCTCCTCATTTTCTTGAGGTACGATCGAAAAAAGCAACGTAAACGGATAATTTTAGCAGAATTTCAATTTTTGTCCCCTTTTTTTCCTTAAATTCCGTCATTTACTTGAGATATGATCGTTAAAAGCAACGAAAACGGATACTTTTAGCGAAATTTCAATTTTTATCCCCTTTTTTTCTTTATATTTCGTAATTTTCTTGAGATCTGATCGAAAAAAGAAACGAAAATGGATAATTTTAGCGAAATTTCAATTTTAATCCCCTTTTTTTCCTTAATTTCCGTTTTTTTCTTGAGATATGATCCAAAAAAGGCAACGAAAAAGAATAATTTTAGCGAAATTTGCATATTTGTCCCCTTTTCTACCTAAATATTCGTCATTTTCTTGAGATATGATGGAAAAAAGCAACGTAAACGGATAATTTTAGCGGAATTTCGATTTTTGTCCTTTTTTTTCCTAAATTTCCTACATTTTCTTGAGATATGATCGAAAAAAGTAACGTAAACGGATAATTTTGGCGGAATTTCAATTTTTCTCCCCTTCTATTCCTTAATTTACGGCATTTTCTTGAGATATGAACGAAAAAAGCAACGAAAAAGGATAATTTTAGCAAAATTTCAATTTTTATCCCCTTTTTTTTCCTGAATTTCCGGCATTTTCTTGAGATATGATCGAAAAAAGCAACGAAAGCGAATAATGTAAGCGAAATTTTCATTTTTATCCCCTTTATTTCCTTAATTTTCGTAATTTTCTTGAGATATGATCGAAAAAAGCAACGAAAACGACAATTTTAGCGTAATTTCAATATTTGTCCCCTTTTTTTCCTAAATATTCGTCATTTTCTTGAGATATGATCGAAAAAAGCAACGTAAACGAATAATGTTAGCGGAATTTCAATTTTTGTCCCTTTGTTCTCCTTAATTTCCGCCATTTTCTTGAGATATGATCCAAAAAAGGCAACGAAAAAGAATTTTTTTAGCGAAATTTGCATTTTTATCCCTTTTATTTCCTTAATTTTTGTAATTTTCTTGAGATATGTTCAAAAAAAGCAACGAAAACGACAATTTTAGCGTAATTTCAATTTTTGACCCCCTTTATTCCTAAATTTTCGTCATTTTCTTGAGATGTGATCGAAAAAAGTAACGAATTTGAAAATTTCAGCAAAGTTTCAATTTTCATCCCCTTTTTTTCCTTAACTTCCGTCATTTTGTTTGAGATATGATCGAAAAAAGCAACGAAAACGACAATTGTAGCGTAATTTCAATATTTGTCCCCTTTTTTTCCTAAATATTCGTCATTTTCTTGAGATATGATCGAAAAAAGCAACGTAAACGAATAATGTTAGCGGAATTTCAATTTTTGTCCCTTTGTTCTCCTTAATTTCCGCCATTTTCTTGAGATATGAATGAAAAAGCAACGTAAACGGATAATTTTAGCGGAATTTCGATTTTTGTCCTTTTTTTTCCTGAATTTCCTACATTTTCTTGTGATATGATCGAAAAAAGTAACGTAAACGGATAATTTTGGCGGAATTTCAATTTTTCTCCCCTTCTATTCCTTAATTTTCGGCATTCTCTTGAGATATGATCGAAAAAAGCAACGAAAAGGATAATTTTAGAGCAATATCAATTTTTTTCCCCTTCTTTTACTTAATTTTCGTAATTTTCTTGAGATATGATCGAAAAAAGCAACGATAACGGAAAATTATAGCGAAATTTCAATTTTTGTCCCCTTTTTTCCTTAATTTTCGTCATTTTCTTGAGATATGATCGAAAAAAGCAAGGAAAACGGATAATTTTTTGAAATTTTAATATTTATCCCATTGATTTCCTTTATTTTCCTAATTTTCTTGTGATATGATCGAAAAAAGCAACGAAAACGGAAAATTATAGCGAAATTTCAATTTTTGTCTCCTTTTTTCCTTAATTTTCGTCATTTTCTTGAGATATGATCGAAAAAAGCAACGAAAACGGATGATTTTAGTGAAATTTTAATTTTGATCCCCTTTATTTCCTTAATTTTCGTAATTTTCTTGATATACGATCGAAAAAAGCAACGTAAACGGATAATTTTAGCGGAATTTCAATTTTTATCCCCTTTTTTTCCGTAATTTCCGTCATTTTCTTGAGATATGATCGTGAAAAGCAACGAAAACCAATAATTTTAGCGAAATTTAATTTTTATCCCATATTTTTCCTTAAATTTCGTAATTTTCTTGAGATATGTTCGAAAAAAGAAATAAAAATGGATAATTTTAGCATATTTCAATTTTATCCCCTTTTTTTCCTTAATTTCCGTCATTTTCTTGAGATATGATCGAAAAAAGAAACGAAAATGGATAATTTTAGAGAAATTTCAATTTTTATCCCCTTTATTTCATTAATTTTCGTAATTTTCTTGAGAAATGATCGAAAAAACTAACGAAAACGGATGATTTTAGTGAAATTTTAATTTTTATCCCCTTTATTTCCTTAATTTTTGTAATTTTCTTGATATACGATCGAAAAAAGCAACGTAAACGGATAATTTTAGCGGAATTTAAATTTTTATCCCCTTTTTTTTTCGTAATTTAAGTCATTTTCTTGAGATATGATCGTGAAAAGCAACGAAAACCGATAATTTTAGCGAAATTTCAATTTTTATCCAATTTTTTTCCTTAAATTTCGTAATTTTCTTGAGATATGATTGAAAAAAGATACAAAAATGGATAATTTTAGCATATTTCAATTTTTATCCCCTTTTTTTCCTAAATTTTCGTCATTTTCTTGAGATATGATCGAAAAAAGCAACGAAAACGACAATTTTAGCGTAATTTCAATTTTTGTCCCCTTTTTTTCCTAAATTCTCGTCATTTTCTTAGGTACGATCGAAAAAAGCAACGTAAACGGATAATTTTAGCAGAATTTCAATTTTTGTCCCCTTTTTTTCCTTAAATTCCGTCATTTACTTGAGATATGATCGTTAAAAGCAACGAAAACGGATACTTTTAGCGAAATTTCAATTTTTATCCCCTTTTTTTCTTTATATTTCGTAATTTTCTTGAGATCTGATCGAAAAAAGAAACGAAAATGGATAATTTTAGCGAAATTTCAATTTTAATCCCCTTTTTTTCCTTAATTTCCGTTTTTTTCTTGAGATATGATCCAAAAAAGGCAACGAAAAAGAATAATTTTAGCGAAATTTGCATTTTTATCCCTTTTATTTCCTTAATTTTTGTAATTTTCTTGAGATATGTTCAAAAAAAGCAACGAAAACTACAATTTTAGCGTAATTTCAATTTTTGACCCTTTGTTCTCCTTAATTTCCGCCATTTTCTTGAGATATGAATGAAAAAAGAAACGAAAGCGGATAATCTTAGAGAAATTTCAATTTTTATCCCCTTTATTTCCTTAATTTTCGTAATTTTCTTGTGATATGATCATAAAAACAACGAAAGCGACAACTTTAGCGTAATTTCCATTTTTCTTCCCCTTTTTTTCCTAAATTTTCGTCATTTTCTAGAGATATGATGGAAAAAAGCAACGAAAAAGGATAATTTTAGCAAAATTTCAATTTTTATCCCCTTTTTTTTCCTGAATTTCCGGCATTTTCTTGAGATATGATCGAAAAAAGCAACGAAAGCGAATAATGTAAGCGAAATTTTCATTTTTATCCCCTTTATTTCCTTAATTTTCGTAATTTTCTTGAGATATGATCGAAAAAAGCAACGAAAACGACAATTTTAGCGTAATTTCAATATTTGTCCCCTTTTTTTCCTAAATATTCGTCATTTTCTTGAGATATGATCGAAAAAAGCAACGTAAACGAATAATGTTAGCGGAATTTCAATTTTTGTCCCTTTGTTCTCCTTAATTTCCGCCATTTTCTTGAGATATGAATGAAAAAAGCAACGTAAACGGATAATTTTAGCGGAATTTCGATTTTTGTGCTTTTTTTTCCTGAATTTCCTACATTTTCTTGTGATATGATCGAAAAAAGTAACGTAAACGGATAATTTTGGCGGAATTTCAATTTTTCTCCCCTTCTATTCCTTAATTTTCGGCATTCTCTTGAGATATGATCGAAAAAAGCAACGAAAAGGATAATTTTAGAGCAATATCAATTTTTTTCCCCTTCTTTTACTTAATTTTCGTAATTTTCTTGAGATATGATCGAAAAAAGCAACGAAAAGGATAATTTTAGAGCAATGTCAATTTTTTTCCCCTACTTTTACTTAATTTTCGTAATTTTCTTGAGTTATGATCGAAAAGAGCAACGAAAACGGAAAATTTTAGCGAAATTTCAATTTTTGTCCCCTTTTTTCCTTAATTTTCGTCATTTTCTTGAGATATGATCGAAAAAAGCAAGGAAAACGGATAATTTTTTGAAATTTTAATTTTTATCCCATTGATTTCCTTTATTTTCCTAATTTTCTTGAGATATGATCGAAAAAAGCAACGAAAACGGAAAATTATAGCGAAATTTCAATTTTTGTCTCCTTTTTTCCTTAATTTTCGTCATTTTCTTGAGATATGATCGAAAAAAGCATCGAAAACGGATGATTTTAGTGAAATTTTAATTTTGATCCCCTTTATTTCCTTAATTTTCGTAATTTTCTTGATATACGATCGAAAAAAGCAACGTAAACGGATAATTTTAGCGGAATTTCAATTTTTATCCCCTTTTTTTCCGTAATTTCCGTCATTTTCTTGAGATATGATCGTGAAAAGCAACGAAAACCGATAATTTTAGCGAAATTTAATTTTTATCCCATATTTTTCCTTAAATTTCGTAATTTTCTTGAGATATGATCGAAAAAAGAAACAAAAATGGATAATGTTAGCATATTTAAATTTTATCCCCTTTTTTTCCTTAATTTCCGTCATTTTCTTGAGATATGATCGAAAAAAGAAACGAAAATGGATAATTTTAGAGAAATTTCAATTTTTATCCCCTTTATTTCATTAATTTTCGTAATTTTCTTGAGAAATGATCGAAAAAACTAACGAAAACGGATGATTTTAGTGAAATTTTAATTTTTATCCCCTTTATTTCCTTAATTTTTGTAATTTTTTTGATATACGATCGAAAAAAGCAACGTAAACGGATAATTTTAGCGGAATTTAGATTTTTATCCCCTTTTTTTCCGTAATTTCCGTCATTTTCTTGAGATATGATCGTGAAAAGCAACGAAAACCGATAATTATAGCGAAATTTCAATTTTTATCCAATTTTTTTCCTTAAATTTCGTAATTTTCTTGAGATATGATCGAAAAAAGATACAAAAATGGATAATTTTAGCATATTTCAATTTTTATCCCCTTTTTTTCCTAAATATTCGTCATTTTCTTGAGATATGATCGAAAAAAGCAACGAAAACGGAAAATTATAGCGAAATTTCAATTTTTGTCTCCTTTTTTCCTTAATTTTCGTCATTTTCTTGAGATATGATCGAAAAAAGCATCGAAAACGGATGATTTTAGTGAAATTTTAATTTTGATCCCCTTTATTTCCTTAATTTTCGTAATTTTCTTGATATACGATCGAAAAAAGCAACGTAAACGGATAATTTTAGCGGAATTTCAATTTTTATCCCCTTTTTTTCCGTAATTTCCGTCATTTTCTTGAGATATGATCGTGAAAAGCAACGAAAACCGATAATTTTAGCGAAATTTAATTTTTATCCCATATTTTTCCTTAAATTTCGTAATTTTCTTGAGATATGATCGAAAAAAGAAACAAAAATGGATAATGTTAGCATATTTAAATTTTATCCCCTTTTTTTCCTTAATTTCCGTCATTTTCTTGAGATATGATCGAAAAAAGAAACGAAAATGGATAATTTTAGAGAAATTTCAATTTTTATCCCCTTTATTTCATTAATTTTCGTAATTTTCTTGAGAAATGATCGAAAAAACTAACGAAAACGGATGATTTTAGTGAAATTTTAATTTTTATCCCCTTTATTTCCTTAATTTTTGTAATTTTTTTGATATACGATCGAAAAAAGCAACGTAAACGGATAATTTTAGCGGAATTTAGATTTTTATCCCCTTTTTTTCCGTAATTTCCGTCATTTTCTTGAGATATGATCGTGAAAAGCAACGAAAACCGATAATTATAGCGAAATTTCAATTTTTATCCAATTTTTTTCCTTAAATTTCGTAATTTTCTTGAGATATGATCGAAAAAAGATACAAAAATGGATAATTTTAGCATATTTCAATTTTTATCCCCTTTTTTTCCTAAATATTCGTCATTTTCTTGAGATATGATCGAAAAAAGCAACGAAAACGGAAAATTATAGCGAAATTTCAATTTTTGTCTCCTTTTTTCCTTAATTTTCGTCATTTTCTTGAGATATGATCGAAAAAAGCATCGAAAACGGATGATTTTAGTGAAATTTTAATTTTGATCCCCTTTATTTCCTTAATTTTCGTAATTTTCTTGATATACGATCGAAAAAAGCAACGTAAACGGATAATTTTAGCGGAATTTCAATTTTTATCCCCTTTTTTTCCGTAATTTCCGTCATTTTCTTGAGATATGATCGTGAAAAGCAACGAAAACCGATAATTTTAGCGAAATTTAATTTTTATCCCATATTTTTCCTTAAATTTCGTAATTTTCTTGAGATATGATCGAAAAAAGAAACAAAAATGGATAATGTTAGCATATTTAAATTTTATCCCCTTTTTTTCCTTAATTTCCGTCATTTTCTTGAGATATGATCGAAAAAAGAAACGAAAATGGATAATTTTAGAGAAATTTCAATTTTTATCCCCTTTATTTCATTAATTTTCGTAATTTTCTTGAGAAATGATCGAAAAAACTAACGAAAACGGATGATTTTAGTGAAATTTTAATTTTTATCCCCTTTATTTCCTTAATTTTTGTAATTTTTTTGATATACGATCGAAAAAAGCAACGTAAACGGATAATTTTAGCGGAATTTAGATTTTTATCCCCTTTTTTTCCGTAATTTCCGTCATTTTCTTGAGATATGATCGTGAAAAGCAACGAAAACCGATAATTATAGCGAAATTTCAATTTTTGTCCCCTTTTTTTCCTTAAATTCCGTCATTTACTTGAGATATGATCGTTAAAAGCAACGAAAACGGATACTTTTAGCGAAATTTCAATTTTTATCCCCTTTTTTTCTTTATATTTCGTAATTTTCTTGAGATCTGATCGAAAAAAGAAACGAAAATGGATAATTTTAGCGAAATTTCAATTTTAATCCCCTTTTTTTCCTTAATTTCCGTTTTTTTCTTGAGATATGATCCAAAAAAGGCAACGAAAAAGAATAATTTTAGCGAAATTTGCATTTTTATCCCTTTTATTTCCTTAATTTTTGTAATTTTTTTGAGATATGTTCAAAAAAAGCAACGAAAACGACAATTTTAGCGTAATTTCAATTTTTGACCCCTTTATTCCTAAATTTTCGTCATTTTCTTGAGATGTGATCGAAAAAAGTAACGAATTTGAAAATTTTAGCAAAGTTTCAATTTTTATCCCTTTTTTTTCCTTATATTTCGTAATTTTCTGGAGATATGATCGAAAAAAGAAACGAAAATGGATAATTTTAGTGCAATATCAATTTTTATCCCCTTTAATTCCTTAATTTTCGTAATTTTCTTGAGATATGATCATAAAAACCATGAAAGCGACAATTTTAGCGTAATTTCCATTTTTTTCCTAAATTTTCGTCATTTTCTAGAGATATGATGGAAAAAAGCAACGTAAACGGATAATTTTAGCGGAATTTCGATTTTTGTCCTTTTTTTTCCTAAATTTCCTACATTTTCTTGTGATATGATCGAAAAAAGTAACGTAAACGGATAATTATGGCGGAATTTCAAATTTTCTCCCCTTCTATTCCTTAATTTTCGGCATTTTCTTGAGATATGATCGAAGAAAGCAACGAAAAGGATAATTTTAGAGCAATATCAATTTTTTTCCCCTTCTTTTACTTAATTTTCGTCATTTTCTTGGGATATGATCGAAAAAAGTAAGGAAAACGGATAATTTTTCGAAATTTTAATATTTATCCCATTGATTTCCATTATTTTCCTAATTTTCTTGAGATATGATCGAAAAAAGGAACGAAATTGACCATTTTAGAGTAATTTCATTTTTGTCTCCTTTTTTCCTTAATTTTCGTCATTTTCTTGAGATATGATCGAAAAAAGCAACGAAAACGGATGATTTTAGTGAAATTTTAATTTTGATCCCCTTTATTTCCTTAATTTTCGTAATTTTCTTGATATACGATCGAAAACAGCAACGTAAACGGATAATTTTAGCGGAATTTCAATTTTAATCCCCTTTTTTTCCGTAATTTCCGTCATTTTCTTGAGATATGATCGTGAAAAGCATCGAAAACCGATAATTTGAGCGAAATTTCAATTTTTATCCAATTTTTTTCCTTAAATTTCGTAATTTTCTTGAGATATGATCGAAAAAAGAAACAAGAATGGATAATTTTAGCATATTTCAATTTTTATCCCCTTTTTTTCCTAAATTTTCGTCATTTTCTTGAGATATGATCGAGAAAAGCAACGAAAACGACAATTTTAGCGTAATTCAATTTTTATCCCCTTTTTTTCCTAAATTTTCGTCATTTTCTTGAGATATGATCGAAAAAAGCAACGTAAACGACAATTTTAGCGTAATTTCAATTTTTGTCCCCTTTTTTTCCTAAATTCTCGTCATTTTCTTGAGGTACTATCGAAAAAAGCAACGTAAACGGATAATTTTAGCGGAATTTCAATTTTTGTCCCCTTTTTTTCCTTAAATTCCGTCATTTACTTGAGATATGATCGTTAAAAGCAACGAAAACGGATACTTTTAGCGAAATTTCAATTTTTATCCCCTTTTTTTCTTTATATTTCGTAATTTTCTTGAGATCTGATCGAAAAAAGAAACGAAAATGGATAATTTTAGCGAAATTTCAATTTTAATCCCCTTTTTTTCCTTAATTTCCGTTTTTTTCTTGAGATATGATCCAAAAAAGGCAACGAAAAAGAATAATTTTAGCGAAATTTGCATTTTTATCCCTTTTATTTCCTTAATTTTTGTAATTTTCTTGAGATATGTTCAAAAAAAGCAACGAAAACGACAATTTTAGCGTAATTTCAATTTTTGACCCCCTTTATTCCTAAATTTTCGTCATTTTCTTGAGATGTGATCGAAAAAAGTAACGAATTTGAAAATTTTAGCAAAGTTTCAATTTTCATACCCTTTTTTTCCTTAACTTCCGTCATTTTGTTTGAGATATGATCGAAAAAAGCAACGAAAACGAAAATTTTAGCGTAATTTCAATATTTGTCCCCTTTTTTTCCTAAATATTCGTCATTTTCTTGAGATATGATCGAAAAAAGCAACGTAAACGAATAATGTTAGCGGAATTTCAATTTTTGTCCCTTTGTTCTCCTTAATTTCCGCCATTTTCTTGAGATATGAATGAAAAAAGAAACGAAAGCGGATAATCTTAGAGAAATTTCAATTTTTATCCCCTTTATTTCCTTAATTTTCGTAATTTTCTTGTGATATGATCATAAAAACCACGAAAGCGACAACATTAGCGTAATTTCCATTTTTTTCCCCTTTTTTTCCTAAATTTTCGTCATTTTCTAGAGATATGATGGAAAAAAGCAACGTAAACGGATAATTTTAGCGGAATTTCGATTCTTGTCCTTTTTTTTCCTAAATTTCCTACATTTTCTTGAGAGATGATCGAAAAAAGTAACGTAAACGGATAATTTTGGCGGAATTTCAATTTTTCTCCCCTTCTATTCCTTAATTTACGGCATTTTCTTAAGATATGATCGAAAAAAGCAACGAAAAAGGATAATTTTAGCAAAATTTCAATTTTTATCCCCTTTTTTTTCCTGAAATTCCGGCATTTTCTTGAGATATGATCGAAAAAAGCAACGAAAGCGAATAATGTAAGCGAAATTTTCATTTTTATCCCCTTTATTTCCTTAATTTTCGTAATTTTCTTGAGATATGATCGAAAAAAGCAACGAAAAGGATAATTTTAGAGCAATATCAATTTTTTTCCCCTACTTTTACTTAATTTTCGTAATTTTCTTGAGATATGATGGAAAAAAGCAACGAAAACGGAAAATTTAAGCGAAATTTCAATTTTGATCCCCTTTATTTCCTTAATTTTCGTAATTTTCTTGATATACGATCGAAAAAAGCAACGTAAACGGATAATTTTAGCGGAATTTCAATTTTAATCCCCTTTTTTTTCGTGATTTCCGTCATTTTCTTGAGATATGATCGTGAAAAGCAACGAAAACCGATAATTTTAGCGAAATTTCAATTTTTATCCAATTTTTTTCCTTAAATTTCGTAATTTTCTTGAGATATGATCGAAAAAAGAAACAAAAATGGATAATTTTAGCATATTTCAATTTTTATCCCCTTTTTTTCCTAAATTTTCGTCATTTTCTTGAGATATGATCGAAAAAAGCAACGAAAACGACAATTTTAGCGTAATTTCAATTTTTGTCCCCTTTTTTTCCTAAATTCTCGTCATTTTCTTGAGGTACGATCGACAAAAGCTACGTAAACGGATAATTTTAGCGGAATTTCAATTTTTATCCCCTTTTTTTCCTTAAATTCCGTCATTTACTTGAGATATGATCGTTAAAAGCAACGAAAACGGATACTTTTAGCGAAATTTCAATTTTTATCCCCTTTTTTTCTTTATATTTCGTAATTTTCTTGAGATCCGATCGAAAAAAGAAACGAAAATGGACAATTTTAGCGTAATTTCAATTTTTGTCACCTTTTTTCCTAAATTCTCGTCATTTTCTAGAGGTACGATCGAAAAAAGCAACGTAAACGGATAAATTTAGCAGAATTTCAATTTTTGTCCCCTTTTTTTCCTTAAATTCCGTCATTTACTTGAGATATGATCGTTAAAAGCAACGAAAGCGAATAATGTAAGCGAAATTTTCATTTTTATCCCCTTTATTTCCTTAATTTTCGTAATTTTCTTGAGATATGATCGAAAAAAGCAACGAAAAGGATAATTTTAGAGCAATATCAATTTTTTTCCCCTACTTTTACTTAATTTTCGTAATTTTCTTGAGATATGATGGAAAAAAGCAACGAAAACGGAAAATTTAAGCGAAATTTCAATTTTTATCCCCTTTATTTCATTAATTTTCGTAATTTTCTTGAGAAATGATCGAAAAAACTAACGAAAACGGATGATTTTAGTGAAATTTTAATTTTTATCCCCTTTATTTCCTTAATTTTTGTAATTTTTTTGATATACGATCGAAAAAAGCAACGTAAACGGATAATTTTAGCGGAATTTAGATTTTTATCCCCTTTTTTTCCGTAATTTCCGTCATTTTCTTGAGATATGATCGTGAAAAGCAACGAAAACCGATAATTATAGCGAAATTTCAATTTTTGTCCCCTTTTTTTCCTTAAATTCCGTCATTTACTTGAGATATGATCGTTAAAAGCAACGAAAACGGATACTTTTAGCGAAATTTCAATTTTTATCCCCTTTTTTTCTTTATATTTCGTAATTTTCTTGAGATCTGATCGAAAAAAGAAACGAAAATGGATAATTTTAGCGAAATTTCAATTTTAATCCCCTTTTTTTCCTTAATTTCCGTTTTTTTCTTGAGATATGATCCAAAAAAGGCAACGAAAAAGAATAATTTTAGCGAAATTTGCATTTTTATCCCTTTTATTTCCTTAATTTTTGTAATTTTTTTGAGATATGTTCAAAAAAAGCAACGAAAACGACAATTTTAGCGTAATTTCAATTTTTGACCCCTTTATTCCTAAATTTTCGTCATTTTCTTGAGATGTGATCGAAAAAAGTAACGAATTTGAAAATTTTAGCAAAGTTTCAATTTTTATCCCTTTTTTTTCCTTATATTTCGTAATTTTCTGGAGATATGATCGAAAAAAGAAACGAAAATGGATAATTTTAGTGCAATATCAATTTTTATCCCCTTTAATTCCTTAATTTTCGTAATTTTCTTGAGATATGATCATAAAAACCATGAAAGCGACAATTTTAGCGTAATTTCCATTTTTTTCCTAAATTTTCGTCATTTTCTAGAGATATGATGGAAAAAAGCAACGTAAACGGATAATTTTAGCGGAATTTCGATTTTTGTCCTTTTTTTTCCTAAATTTCCTACATTTTCTTGTGATATGATCGAAAAAAGTAACGTAAACGGATAATTATGGCGGAATTTCAAATTTTCTCCCCTTCTATTCCTTAATTTTCGGCATTTTCTTGAGATATGATCGAAGAAAGCAACGAAAAGGATAATTTTAGAGCAATATCAATTTTTTTCCCCTTCTTTTACTTAATTTTCGTCATTTTCTTGGGATATGATCGAAAAAAGTAAGGAAAACGGATAATTTTTCGAAATTTTAATATTTATCCCATTGATTTCCATTATTTTCCTAATTTTCTTGAGATATGATCGAAAAAAGGAACGAAATTGACCATTTTAGAGTAATTTCATTTTTGTCTCCTTTTTTCCTTAATTTTCGTCATTTTCTTGAGATATGATCGAAAAAAGCAACGAAAACGGATGATTTTAGTGAAATTTTAATTTTGATCCCCTTTATTTCCTTAATTTTCGTAATTTTCTTGATATACGATCGAAAACAGCAACGTAAACGGATAATTTTAGCGGAATTTCAATTTTAATCCCCTTTTTTTCCGTAATTTCCGTCATTTTCTTGAGATATGATCGTGAAAAGCATCGAAAACCGATAATTTGAGCGAAATTTCAATTTTTATCCAATTTTTTTCCTTAAATTTCGTAATTTTCTTGAGATATGATCGAAAAAAGAAACAAGAATGGATAATTTTAGCATATTTCAATTTTTATCCCCTTTTTTTCCTAAATTTTCGTCATTTTCTTGAGATATGATCGAGAAAAGCAACGAAAACGACAATTTTAGCGTAATTCAATTTTTATCCCCTTTTTTTCCTAAATTTTCGTCATTTTCTTGAGATATGATCGAAAAAAGCAACGTAAACGACAATTTTAGCGTAATTTCAATTTTTGTCCCCTTTTTTTCCTAAATTCTCGTCATTTTCTTGAGGTACTATCGAAAAAAGCAACGTAAACGGATAATTTTAGCGGAATTTCAATTTTTGTCCCCTTTTTTTCCTTAAATTCCGTCATTTACTTGAGATATGATCGTTAAAAGCAACGAAAACGGATACTTTTAGCGAAATTTCAATTTTTATCCCCTTTTTTTCTTTATATTTCGTAATTTTCTTGAGATCTGATCGAAAAAAGAAACGAAAATGGATAATTTTAGCGAAATTTCAATTTTAATCCCCTTTTTTTCCTTAATTTCCGTTTTTTTCTTGAGATATGATCCAAAAAAGGCAACGAAAAAGAATAATTTTAGCGAAATTTGCATTTTTATCCCTTTTATTTCCTTAATTTTTGTAATTTTCTTGAGATATGTTCAAAAAAAGCAACGAAAACGACAATTTTAGCGTAATTTCAATTTTTGACCCCCTTTATTCCTAAATTTTCGTCATTTTCTTGAGATGTGATCGAAAAAAGTAACGAATTTGAAAATTTTAGCAAAGTTTCAATTTTCATACCCTTTTTTTCCTTAACTTCCGTCATTTTGTTTGAGATATGATCGAAAAAAGCAACGAAAACGAAAATTTTAGCGTAATTTCAATATTTGTCCCCTTTTTTTCCTAAATATTCGTCATTTTCTTGAGATATGATCGAAAAAAGCAACGTAAACGAATAATGTTAGCGGAATTTCAATTTTTGTCCCTTTGTTCTCCTTAATTTCCGCCATTTTCTTGAGATATGAATGAAAAAAGAAACGAAAGCGGATAATCTTAGAGAAATTTCAATTTTTATCCCCTTTATTTCCTTAATTTTCGTAATTTTCTTGTGATATGATCATAAAAACCACGAAAGCGACAACATTAGCGTAATTTCCATTTTTTTCCCCTTTTTTTCCTAAATTTTCGTCATTTTCTAGAGATATGATGGAAAAAAGCAACGTAAACGGATAATTTTAGCGGAATTTCGATTCTTGTCCTTTTTTTTCCTAAATTTCCTACATTTTCTTGAGAGATGATCGAAAAAAGTAACGTAAACGGATAATTTTGGCGGAATTTCAATTTTTCTCCCCTTCTATTCCTTAATTTACGGCATTTTCTTAAGATATGATCGAAAAAAGCAACGAAAAAGGATAATTTTAGCAAAATTTCAATTTTTATCCCCTTTTTTTTCCTGAAATTCCGGCATTTTCTTGAGATATGATCGAAAAAAGCAACGAAAGCGAATAATGTAAGCGAAATTTTCATTTTTATCCCCTTTATTTCCTTAATTTTCGTAATTTTCTTGAGATATGATCGAAAAAAGCAACGAAAAGGATAATTTTAGAGCAATATCAATTTTTTTCCCCTACTTTTACTTAATTTTCGTAATTTTCTTGAGATATGATGGAAAAAAGCAACGAAAACGGAAAATTTAAGCGAAATTTCAATTTTGATCCCCTTTATTTCCTTAATTTTCGTAATTTTCTTGATATACGATCGAAAAAAGCAACGTAAACGGATAATTTTAGCGGAATTTCAATTTTAATCCCCTTTTTTTTCGTGATTTCCGTCATTTTCTTGAGATATGATCGTGAAAAGCAACGAAAACCGATAATTTTAGCGAAATTTCAATTTTTATCCAATTTTTTTCCTTAAATTTCGTAATTTTCTTGAGATATGATCGAAAAAAGAAACAAAAATGGATAATTTTAGCATATTTCAATTTTTATCCCCTTTTTTTCCTAAATTTTCGTCATTTTCTTGAGATATGATCGAAAAAAGCAACGAAAACGACAATTTTAGCGTAATTTCAATTTTTGTCCCCTTTTTTTCCTAAATTCTCGTCATTTTCTTGAGGTACGATCGACAAAAGCTACGTAAACGGATAATTTTAGCGGAATTTCAATTTTTATCCCCTTTTTTTCCTTAAATTCCGTCATTTACTTGAGATATGATCGTTAAAAGCAACGAAAACGGATACTTTTAGCGAAATTTCAATTTTTATCCCCTTTTTTTCTTTATATTTCGTAATTTTCTTGAGATCCGATCGAAAAAAGAAACGAAAATGGACAATTTTAGCGTAATTTCAATTTTTGTCACCTTTTTTCCTAAATTCTCGTCATTTTCTAGAGGTACGATCGAAAAAAGCAACGTAAACGGATAAATTTAGCAGAATTTCAATTTTTGTCCCCTTTTTTTCCTTAAATTCCGTCATTTACTTGAGATATGATCGTTAAAAGCAACGAAAGCGAATAATGTAAGCGAAATTTTCATTTTTATCCCCTTTATTTCCTTAATTTTCGTAATTTTCTTGAGATATGATCGAAAAAAGCAACGAAAAGGATAATTTTAGAGCAATATCAATTTTTTTCCCCTACTTTTACTTAATTTTCGTAATTTTCTTGAGATATGATGGAAAAAAGCAACGAAAACGGAAAATTTAAGCGAAATTTCAATTTTGATCCCCTTTATTTCCTTAATTTTCGTAATTTTCTTGATATACGATCGAAAAAAGCAACGTAAACGGATAACTTTAGCGGAATTTCAATTTTAATCCCCTTTTTTTTCGTAATTTCCATCATTTTCTTGAGATATGATCGTGAGAAGCAACGAAAACCGATAATTTTAGCGAAATTTCAATTTTTATCCAATTTTTTTCCTTAAATTTCGTAATTTTCTTGAGATATGATCGAAAAAAGAAACAAAAATGGATAATTTTAGCATATTTCAATTTTTATCCCCTTTTTTTCCTAAATTTTCGTCATTTTCTTGAGATATGATCGAAAAAAGCAACGAAAACGACAATTTTAGCGTAATTTCAATTTTTGTCCCCTTTTTTTCCTAAATTCTCGTCATTTTCTTGAGGTACGATCGACAAAAGCTACGTAAACGGATAATTTTAGCGGAATTTCAATTTTTATCCCCTTTTTTTCCTTAAATTCCGTCATTTACTTGAGATATGATCGTTAAAAGCAACGAAAACGGATACTTTTAGCGAAATTTCAATTTTTATCCCCTTTTTTTCTTTATATTTCGTAATTTTCTTGAGATCCGATCGAAAAAAGAAACGAAAATGGACAATTTTAGCGTAATTTCAATTTTTGTCACCTTTTTTTCCTAAATTCTCGTCATTTTCTAGAGGTACGATCGAAAAAAGCAACGTAAACGGATAATTTTAGCAGAATTTCAATTTTTGTCCCCTTTTTTTCCTTAAATTCCGTCATTTACTTGAGATATGATCGTTAAAAGCAACGAAAACGGATACTTTTAGCGAAATTTCAATTTTTATCCCCTTTTTTTCTTTATATTTCGTAATTTTCTTGAGATCTGATCGAAAAAAGAAACGAAAATGGATAATTTTAGCGAAATTTCAATTTTAATCCCCTTTTTTTCCTTAATTTCCGTTTATTTCTTGAGATATGATCCAAAAAAGGCAACGAAAAAGAATAATTTTAGCGAAATTTGCATTTTTATCCCTTTTATTTCCTTAATTTTTGTAATTTTCTTGAGATATGATCGAAAAAAGCAACGTAAACGAATAATGTTAGCGGAATTTCAATTTTTGTCCCTTTGTTCTCCTTAATTTTCATCATTTTCTTGAGATATGAATGAAAAAAGAAACGAAAGCGGATAGTCTTAGAGAAATTTCAATTTTTATCCCCTTTATTTCCTTAATTTTCGTAATTTTCTTGTGATATGATCATAAAAACCACGAATGCGACAACTTTAGCGTAATTTCCATTTTTTTTCCCCTTTTTTTCCTAAATTTTCGTCATTTTCTAGAGATATGATGGAAAAAAGCAACGTAAACGGATAATTTTAGCGGAAATTCGATTTTTGTCCTTTTTTTTCCTAAATTTCCTACATTTTCTTGAGATATGATCGAAAAAAGTAACGTAAACGGATAATTTTGGCGGAATTTCAATTTTTCTCCCCTTCTATTCCTTAATTTACGGCATTTTCTTGAGATATGAACGAAAAAAGCAACGAAAAAGGATAATTTTAGCAAAATTTCAATTTTTATCCCCTTTTTTTCCTGAATTTCCGGCATTTTCTTGAGATATGATCGAAAAAAGCAACGAAAGCGATTAATGTAAGCGAAATTTTCATTTTTATCCCCTTTATTTCCTTAATTTTCGTAATTTTCTTGAGATATGATCGAAAAAAGCAACGAAAAGGATAATTTTAGAGCAATGTCAATTTTTTTCCCCTACTTTTACTTAATTTTCGTAATTTTCTTGAGATATGATCGAAAAGAGCAACGAAAACGGAAAATTTTAGCGAAATTTCAATTTTTGTCCCCTTTTTTCCTTAATTTTCGTCATTTTGTTGAGATATGATCGAAAAAAGCAAGGCAAACGGATAATTTTTTGAAATTTTAATTTTTATCCCATTGATTTCCTTTATTTTCCTAATTTTCTTGAGATATGATCGAAAAAAGGAAAGAAATTGACCATTTTAGAGTTATTTCATTTTTGTCTCCTTTTTTCCTTAATTTTTGTCATTTTTTTGAGATATGATCGAAAAAAGCAACGAATACAGATGATTTTAGTGAAATTTCAATTTTTATCCCCTTTATTTCCTTAATTTTCGTAATTTTCTTGATATACGATCGAAAAAAGCAACGTAAACGGATAATTTTAGCGGAATTTCAATTTTTATCCCCTTTTTTTCCGTAATTTCCGTCATTTTCTTGAGATATGATCGTTAAAAGCAACGAAAACGGATACTTTTAGCGAAATTTCAATTTTTATCCCCTTTTTTTCTTTATATTTCGTAATTTTCTTGAGATCTGATCGAAAAAAGAAACGAAAATGGATAATTTTAGCGAAATTTCAGTTTTAATCCCCATTTTTTCCTTAATTTCCGTTTTTTTCTTGAGATATGATCCAAAAAAGGCAACGAAAAAGAATAATTTTAGCGAAATTTGCATTTTTATCCCTTTTATTTCCTTAATTTTTGTAATTTTCTTGAGATATGTTCAAAAAAAGCAACGAAAACGACAATTTTAGCGTAATTTCAATTTTTGACCCCCTTTATTCCTAAATTTTCGTCATTTTCTTGAGATGTGATCGAAAAAAGTAACGAATTTGAAAATTTTAGCAAAGTTTCAATTTTCATACCCTTTTTTTCCTTAACTTCCGTCATTTTGTTTGAGATATGATCGAAAAAAGCAACGAAAACGAAAATTTTAGCGTAATTTCAATATTTGTCCCCTTTTTTTCCTAAATATTCGTCATTTTCTTGAGATATGATCGAAAAAAGCAACGTAAACGAATAATGTTAGCGGAATTTCAATTTTTGTCCTTTGTTCTCCTTAATTTCCGCCATTTTCTTGAGATATGAATGAAAAAAGAAACGAAAGCGGATAATCTTAGAGAAATTTCAATTTTTATCCCCTTTATTTCCTTAATTTTCGTAATTTTCTTGTGATATGATCATAAAAACCACGAAAGCGACAACATTAGCGTAATTTCCATTTTTTTCCCCTTTTTTTCCTAAATTTTCGTCATTTTCTAGAGATATGATGGAAAAAAGCAACGTAAACGGATAATTTTAGCGGAATTTCGATTCTTGTCCTTTTTTTTCCTAAATTTCCTACATTTTCTTGAGAGATGATCGAAAAAAGTAACGTAAACGGATAATTTTGGCGGAATTTCAATTTTTCTCCCCTTCTATTCCTTAATTTACGGCATTTTCTTAAGATATGATCGAAAAAAGCAACGAAAAAGGATAATTTTAGCAAAATTTCAATTTTTATCCCCTTTTTTTTCCTGAAATTCCGGCATTTTCTTGAGATATGATCGAAAAAAGCAACGAAAGCGAATAATGTAAGCGAAATTTTCATTTTTATCCCCTTTATTTCCTTAATTTTCGTAATTTTCTTGAGATATGATCGAAAAAAGCAACGAAAAGGATAATTTTAGAGCAATATCAATTTTTTTCCCCTACTTTTACTTAATTTTCGTAATTTTCTTGAGATATGATGGAAAAAAGCAACGAAAACGGAAAATTTAAGCGAAATTTCAATTTTGATCCCCTTTATTTCCTTAATTTTCGTAATTTTCTTGATATACGATCGAAAAAAGCAACGTAAACGGATAATTTTAGCGGAATTTCAATTTTAATCCCCTTTTTTTCGTGATTTCCGTCATTTTCTTGAGATATGATCGTGAAAAGCAACGAAAACCGATAATTTTAGCGAAATTTCAATTTTTATCCAATTTTTTTCCTTAAATTTCGTAATTTTCTTGAGATATGATCGAAAAAGAAACAAAAATGGATAATTTTAGCATATTTCAATTTTTATCCCCTTTTTTTCCTAAATTTTCGTCATTTTCTTGAGATATGATCGAAAAAAGCAACGAAAACGACAATTTTAGCGTAATTTCAATTTTTGTCCCTTTTTTTCCTAAATTCTCGTCATTTTCTTGAGGTACGATCGACAAAAGCTACGTAAACGGATAATTTTAGCGGAATTTCAATTTTTATCCCCTTTTTTCCTTAAATTCCGTCATTTACTTGAGATATGATCGTTAAAAGCAACGAAAACGGATACTTTTAGCGAAATTTCAATTTTTATCCCCTTTTTTTCTTATATTTCGTAATTTTCTTGAGATCCGATCGAAAAAAGAAACGAAAATGGACAATTTTAGCGTAATTTCAATTTTTGTCACCTTTTTTTCCTAAATTCTCGTCATTTTCTAGAGGTACGATCGAAAAAAGCAACGTAAACGGATAAATTTAGCAGAATTTCAATTTTTGTCCCCTTTTTTTCCTTAAATTCCGTCATTTACTTGAGATATGATCGTTAAAAGCAACGAAAGCGAATAATGTAAGCGAAATTTTCATTTTTATCCCCTTTATTTCCTTAATTTTCGTAATTTTCTTGAGATATGATCGAAAAAAGCAACGAAAAGGATAATTTTAGAGCAATATCAATTTTTTTCCCCTACTTTTACTTAATTTTTGTAATTTTCTTGAGATATGATGGAAAAAAGCAACGAAAACGGAAAATTTAAGCGAAATTTCAATTTTGATCCCCTTTATTTCCTTAATTTTCGTAATTTTCTTGATATACGATCGAAAAAAGCAACGTAAACGGATAACTTTAGCGGAATTTCAATTTTAATCCCCTTTTTTTCGTAATTTCCATCATTTTCTTGAGATATGATCGTGAGAAGCAACGAAAACCGATAATTTTAGCGAAATTTCAATTTTTATCCAATTTTTTTCCTTAAATTTCGTAATTTTCTTGAGATATGATCGAAAAAAGAAACAAAAATGGATATGGATAATTTTAGCATATTTCAATTTTTATCCCCTTTTTTTCCTAAATTTTCGTCATTTTCTTGAGATATGATCGAAAAAAGCAACGAAAACGACAATTTTAGCGTAATTTCAATTTTTGTCCCCTTTTTTTCCTAAATTCTCGTCATTTTCTTGAGGTACGATCGACAAAAGCTACGTAAACGGATAATTTTAGCGGAATTTCAATTTTTATCCCCTTTTTTTCCTTAAATTCCGTCATTTACTTGAGATATGATCGTTAAAAGCAACGAAAACGGATACTTTTAGCGAAATTTCAATTTTTATCCCCTTTTTTTCTTTATATTTCGTAATTTTCTTGAGATCCGATCGAAAAAAGAAACGAAAATGGACAATTTTAGCGTAATTTCAATTTTTGTCACCTTTTTTTCCTAAATTCTCGTCATTTTCTAGAGGTACGATCGAAAAAAGCAACGTAAACGGATAATTTTAGCAGAATTTCAATTTTTGTCCCCTTTTTTTCCTTAAATTCCGTCATTTACTTGAGATATGATCGTTAAAAGCAACGAAAACGGATACTTTTAGCGAAATTTCAATTTTTATCCCCTTTTTTTCTTTATATTTCGTAATTTTCTTGAGATCTGATCGAAAAAAGAAACGAAAATGGATAATTTTAGCGAAATTTCAATTTTAATCCCCTTTTTTTCCTTAATTTCCGTTTATTTCTTGAGATATGATCCAAAAAAGGCAACGAAAAAGAATAATTTTAGCGAAATTTGCATTTTTATCCCTTTTATTTCCTTAATTTTTGTAATTTTCTTGAGATATGATCGAAAAAAGCAACGTAAACGAATAATGTTAGCGGAATTTCAATTTTTGTCCCTTTGTTCTCCTTAATTTTCATCATTTTCTTGAGATATGAATGAAAAAAGAAACGAAAGCGGATAGTCTTAGAGAAATTTCAATTTTTATCCCCTTTATTTCCTTAATTTTCGTAATTTTCTTGTGATATGATCATAAAAACCACGAATGCGACAACTTTAGCGTAATTTCCATTTTTTTTCCCCTTTTTTTCCTAAATTTTCGTCATTTTCTAGAGATATGATGGAAAAAAGCAACGTAAACGGATAATTTTAGCGGAAATTCGATTTTTGTCCTTTTTTTTCCTAAATTTCCTACATTTTCTTGAGATATGATCGAAAAAAGTAACGTAAACGGATAATTTTGGCGGAATTTCAATTTTTCTCCCCTTCTATTCCTTAATTTACGGCATTTTCTTGAGATATGAACGAAAAAAGCAACGAAAAAGGATAATTTTAGCAAAATTTCAATTTTTATCCCCTTTTTTTCCTGAATTTCCGGCATTTTCTTGAGATATGATCGAAAAAAGCAACGAAAGCGATTAATGTAAGCGAAATTTTCATTTTTATCCCCTTTATTTCCTTAATTTTCGTAATTTTCTTGAGATATGATCGAAAAAAGCAACGAAAAGGATAATTTTAGAGCAATGTCAATTTTTTTCCCCTACTTTTACTTAATTTTCGTAATTTTCTTGAGATATGATCGAAAAGAGCAACGAAAACGGAAAATTTTAGCGAAATTTCAATTTTTGTCCCCTTTTTTCCTTAATTTTCGTCATTTTGTTGAGATATGATCGAAAAAAGCAAGGCAAACGGATAATTTTTTGAAATTTTAATTTTTATCCCATTGATTTCCTTTATTTTCCTAATTTTCTTGAGATATGATCGAAAAAAGGAAAGAAATTGACCATTTTAGAGTTATTTCATTTTTGTCTCCTTTTTTCCTTAATTTTTGTCATTTTTTTGAGATATGATCGAAAAAAGCAACGAATACAGATGATTTTAGTGAAATTTCAATTTTTATCCCCTTTATTTCCTTAATTTTCGTAATTTTCTTGATATACGATCGAAAAAAGCAACGTAAACGGATAATTTTAGCGGAATTTCAATTTTTATCCCCTTTTTTTCCGTAATTTCCGTCATTTTCTTGAGATATGATCGTTAAAAGCAACGAAAACGGATACTTTTAGCGAAATTTCAATTTTTATCCCCTTTTTTTCTTTATATTTCGTAATTTTCTTGAGATCTGATCGAAAAAAGAAACGAAAATGGATAATTTTAGCGAAATTTCAGTTTTAATCCCCATTTTTTCCTTAATTTCCGTTTTTTTCTTGAGATATGATCCAAAAAAGGCAACGAAAAAGAATAATTTTAGCGAAATTTTCATTTTATCCCTTTTATTTCCTTAATTTTTGTAATTTTCTTGAGATATGTTCATAAAAAGCAACGAAAACGACTATTTTAGCGTAATTTCAATTTTTGACCCGTTTTTTCCTAAATTTTCGTCATTTTCTTGAGATGTGATCGAAAAAAGTAAGGAATTTGAAAATTTTAGCAAAGTTTCAATTTTCATCCCCTTTTTTTCCTTAACTTCCGTCATTTTGTTTGGGATATGATCGAAAAAAGCAACGAAAACGACAATTTTAGCGTAATTTCAATATTTGTCCCCTTTTTTTCCTAAATATTCGTCATTTTCTTGAGATATGATCGAAAAAAGCTACGTAAACGAATAATGTTAGCGGAATTTCAATTTTTGTCCCTTTGTTCTCCTTAATTTCCGCCATTTTCTTGAGATATGAATGAAAAAAGAAACGAAAGCGGATAATCTTAGAGAAATTTTAATTTTTATCCCCTTTATTTCCTTAATTTTCGTTATTTTCTTGTGATATGATCATAAAAACCACGAAAGCGACAACTTTAGCGTAATTTCCATTTTTCTTCCCCTTTTTTTCCTAAATTTCCTACATTTTCTTGAGATATGATCGAAAAACGTAACGTAAACGGGTAATTTTGGCGGAATTTCAATTTTTCTCCCCTTCTATTCCTTAATTTACGGCATTTTCTTGAGATATGATCGAAAAAAGCAACGAAAAAGGATAATTTTAGCAAAATTTCAATTTTTATCACCTTTTTTTCCTGAATTTCCGGCATTTTCTTGAGATATGATCGAAAAAAGCAACGTAAACGGATAATTTTAGCGGAATTTCAATTTTTATCCCCTTTTTTTCCTTAAATTCCGTCATTTACTTGAGATATGATCGTTAAAAGCAACGAAAACGGATACTTTTAGCGAAATTTCAATTTTTATCCCCTTTTTTTCTTTATATTTCGTAATTTTCTTGAGATCCGATCGAAAAAAGAAACGAAAATGGACAATTTTAGCGTAATTTCAATTTTTGTCACCTTTTTTTCCTAAATTCTCGTCATTTTCTAGAGGTACGATCGAAAAAAGCAACGTAAACGGATAATTTTAGCAGAATTTCAATTTTTGTCCCCTTTTTTTCCTTAAATTCCGTCATTTACTTGAGATATGATCGTTAAAAGCAACGAAAACGGATACTTTTAGCGAAATTTCAATTTTTATCCCCTTTTTTTCTTTATATTTCGTAATTTTCTTGAGATCTGATCGAAAAAAGAAACGAAAATGGATAATTTTAGCGAAATTTCAATTTTAATCCCCTTTTTTTCCTTAATTTCCGTTTATTTCTTGAGATATGATCCAAAAAAGGCAACGAAAAAGAATAATTTTAGCGTTATTTGCATTTTTATCCCTTTTATTTCCTTAATTTTTGTAATTTTCTTGAGATATGATCGAAAAAAGCAACGTAAACGAATAATGTTAGCGGAATTTCAATTTTTGTCCCTTTGTTCTCCTTAATTTTCATCATTTTCTTGAGATATGAATGAAAAAAGAAACGAAAGCGGATAGTCTTAGAGAAATTTCAATTTTTATCCCCTTTATTTCCTTAATTTTCGTAATTTTCTTGTGATATGATCATAAAAACCACGAATGCGACAACTTTAGCGTAATTTCCATTTTTTTTCCCCTTTTTTTCCTAAATTTTCGTCATTTTCTAGAGATATGATGGAAAAAAGCAACGTAAACGGATAATTTTAGCGGAATTTCGATTTTTGTCCTTTTTTTTCCTAAATTTCCTACATTTTCTTGAGATATGATCGAAAAAAGTAACGTAAACGGATAATTTTGGCGGAATTTCAATTTTTCTCCCCTTCTATTCCTTAATTTACGGCATTTTCTTGAGATATGAACGAAAAAAGCAACGAAAAAGGATAATTTTAGCAAAATTTCAATTTTTATCCCCTTTTTTTCCTGAATTTCCGGCATTTTCTTGAGATATGATCGAAAAAAGCAACGAAAGCGATTAATGTAAGCGAAATTTTCATTTTTATCCCCTTTATTTCCTTAATTTTCGTAATTTTGTTGAGATATGATCGAAAAAAGCAAGGCAAACGGATAATTTTTTGAAATTTTAATTTTTATCCCATTGATTTCCTTTATTTTCCTAATTTTCTTGAGATATGATCGAAAAAAGGAAAGAAATTGACCATTTTAGAGTTATTTCATTTTTGTCTCCTTTTTTCCTTAATTTTCGTCATTTTTTTGAGATATGATCGAAAAAAGCAACGAATACAGATGATTTTAGTGAAATTTCAATTTTTATCCCCTTTATTTCCTTAATTTTCGTAATTTTCTTGATATACGATCGAAAAAAGCAACGTAAACGGATAATTTTAGCGGAATTTCAATTTTTATCCCCTTTTTTTCCGTAATTTCCGTCATTTTCTTGAGATATGATCGTTAAAAGCAACGAAAACGGATACTTTTAGCGAAATTTCAATTTTTATCCCCTTTTTTTCTTTATATTTCGTAATTTTCTTGAGATCTGATCGAAAAAAGAAACGAAAATGGATAATTTTAGCGAAATTTCAATTTTAATCCCCATTTTTTCCTTAATTTCCGTTTTTTTCTTGAGATATGTTCATAAAAAGCAACGAAAATGACTATTTTAGCGTAATTTCAATTTTTGACCCGTTTTTTCCTAAATTTTCGTCATTTTCTTGAGATGTGATCGAAAAAAGTAAGGAATTTGAAAATTTTAGCAAAATTTCAATTTTAATCCCCATTTTTTCCTTAATTTCCGTTTTTTTCTTGAGATATGTTCATAAAAAGCAACGAAAATGACTATTTTAGCGTAATTTCAATTTTTGACCCGTTTTTTCCTGAATTTCCGGCATTTTCTTGAGATATGATCGAAAAAAGCAACGAAAGCGATTAATGTAAGCGAAATTTTCATTTTTATCCCCTTTATTTCCTTAATTTTCGTAATTTTCTTGAGATATGATCGAAAAAAGCAACGAAAAGGATAATTTTAGAGCAATGTCAATTTTTTTCCCCTACTTTTACTTAATTTTCGTAATTTTCTTGAGATATGATCGAAAAGAGCAACGAAAACGGAAAATTTTAGCGAAATTTCAATTTTTGTCCCCTTTTTTCCTTAATTTTCGTCATTTTGTTGAGATATGATCGAAAAAAGCAAGGCAAACGGATAATTTTTTGAAATTTTAATTTTTATCCCATTGATTTCCTTTATTTTCCTAATTTTCTTGAGATATGATCGAAAAAAGGAAAGAAATTGACCATTTTAGAGTTATTTCATTTTTGTCTCCTTTTTTCCTTAATTTTCGTCATTTTTTTGAGATATGATCGAAAAAAGCAACGAATACAGATGATTTTAGTGAAATTTCAATTTTTATCCCCTTTATTTCCTTAATTTTCGTAATTTTCTTGATATACGATCGAAAAAAGCAACGTAAACGGATAATTTTAGCGGAATTTCAATTTTTATCCCCTTTTTTTCCGTAATTTCCGTCATTTTCTTGAGATATGATCGTTAAAAGCAACGAAAACGGATACTTTTAGCGAAATTTCAATTTTTATCCCCTTTTTTTCTTTATATTTCGTAATTTTCTTGAGATCTGATCGAAAAAAGAAACGAAAATGGATAATTTTAGCGAAATTTCAATTTTAATCCCCATTTTTTCCTTAATTTCCGTTTTTTTCTTGAGATATGTCCATAAAAAGCAACGAAAATGACTATTTTAGCGTAATTTCAATTTTTGACCCGTTTTTTCCTAAATTTTTAACATTTTCTTGAGATGTGATCGAAAAAAGTAAGGAATTTGAAAATTTTAGCAAAGTTTCAATTTTCATCCCCTTTTTTTCCTTAACTTCCGTCATTTTGTTTGGGATATGATCGAAAAAAGCAACGAAAACGACAATTTTAGCGTAATTTCAATATTTGTCCCCTTTTTTTCCTAAATATTCGTCATTTTCTTGAGATATGATCGAAAAAAGCTACGTAAACGAATAATGTTAGCGGAATTTCAATTTTTGTCCCTTTGTTCTCCTTAATTTCCGCCATTTTCTTGAGATATGAATGAAAAAAGAAACGAAAGCGGATAATCTTAGAGAAATTTTAATTTTTATCCCCTTTATTTCCTTAATTTTCGTTATTTTCTTGTGATATGATCATAAAAACCACGAAAGCGACAACTTTAGCGTAATTTCCATTTTTCTTCCCCTTTTTTTCCTAAATTTCCTACATTTTCTTGAGATATGATCGAAAAAAGTAACGTAAACGGGTAATTTTGGCGGAATTTCAATTTTTCTCCCCTTCTATTCCTTAATTTACGGCATTTTCTTGAGATATGATCGAAAAAAGCAACGAAAAAGGATAATTTTAGCAAAATTTCAATTTTTATCACCTTTTTTTCCTGAATTTCCGGCATTTTCTTGAGATATGATCGAAAAAAGCAACGAAAGCGAATAATGTAAGCGAAATTTTCATTTTTATCCCCTTTATTTCATTAATTTTCGTAATTTTCTTGAGATATGATCGAAAAAAGCAACGAAAAGGATAATTTTAGAGCAATATCAATTTTTTTCCCCTTCTTTTACTTAATTTTCGTAATTTTCTTGAGATATGATCGGAAAAAGCAACGAAAACGGAAAATTTTAGCGAAATTTCAATTTTTGTCCCTTTTTTTCCTTAATTTTCGTCATTTTCTTGAGATATGATCGAAAAAAGCAAGGAAAACGGATATTTTTTTGAAATTTTAATTTTTATCCCATTGATTTCCTTTATTTTCCCAATTTTCTTGAGATACGATCGAAAAAAGGAACGAAATTGACCATTTTAGAGTAATTTCATTTTTGTCTCCTTTTTTACTTAATTTTCGTCATTTTTTTGAGATATGATCGAAAAAAGCAACGAAAGCGGATGATTTTAGTGAAATTTTAATTTTGATCCCCTTTATTTCCTTAATTTTCGTAATTTTCTTGATATACGATCGAAAAAAGCAACGTAAACGGATAATTTTAGCGGAATTTCAATTTTTATCCCCTTTTTTTCCGTAATTTCCGTCATTTTCTTGAGATATGATCGTGAAAAGCAACGAAAACCGATAATTTAAGCGAAATTTCAATTTTTATCCCATATTTTTCCTTAAATTTCGTAATTTTCTTGAGATATGATCGAAAAAAGAACAAAAATGGATAATTTTACCATATTTCAATTTTATCCCCTTTTTTTCCTTAATTTCCGTCATTTTCTTGAGATATGATCGAAAAAAGAAACGAAAATGGATAATTTTAGAGAAATTTCAATTTTTATCCCCTTTATTTCATTAATTTTCGTAATTTTCTTGAGAAATGATCGAAAAAATTAACGAAAACGGATGATTTTAGTGAAATTATAATTTTTATCCCCTTTATTTCCTTAATGTTTGTAATTTTCTTGATATACGATCGAAAAAAGCAACGTAAACGGATAATTTTAGCAAAATTTCAATTTTTGTCCCCTTTTTTTCCTTAATTTCCGTCATTTTCTTGAGATATGATCGAAAAAAGCAACGAAAACGGATAATTTTAGCGAAATATCAATATTTATCCCCTTTTTTTCCTTTATTTTCGTAATTTTCCTGAGATATGATCGAAAAAAGCAACGAAAACGACAATTTTAGCGTAATTTCAATATTTGTCCCCTTTTTTTCCTAAATATTCGTCATTTTCTTGAGATATGATCGAAAAAAGCAACGTAAACGAATAATGTTAGCGGAATTTCAATTTTTGTCCCCTTGTTTTCCTTAATTTCCGTCATTTTCTTGAGATATGATCCAAAAAAGGAAACGAAAAAGAATAATTTTAGCGAAATTTGCATTTTTATCCCTTTTATTTCCTTAATTTTTGTAATTTTCTTGAGATATGTTCAAAAAAAGCAACGAAAACGACAATTTTAGCGTAATTTCAATTTTTGACCCCCTTTATTCCTAAATTTTCGTCATTTTCTTGAGATGTGATCGAAAAAAGTAATGAATTTGAAAATTTTAGCAAAGTTTCAATTTTCACCCCCTTTTTTTCCTTAACTTCCGTCATTTTGTTTGAGATATGATCGAAAAAAGCAACGAAAACGACAAATTTAGCGTAATTTCAATATTTGTCCCCTTTTTTTCCTAAATATTCGTCATTTTCTTGAGATATGATCGAAAAAAGCAACGTAAACGAATAATGTTAGCGGAATTTCAATTTTTGTCCCTTTGTTCTCCTTAATTTCCGCCATTTTCTTGAGATATGAATGAAAAAAGAAACGAAAGCGGATAATCTTAGAGAAATTTCAATTTTTATCCCCTTTATTTCCTTAATTTTCGTAATTTTCTTGTGATATGATCATAAAAACAACGAAAGCGACAACTTTAGCGTAATTTCCATTTTTCTTCCCCTTTTTTTCCTAAATTTTCGTCATTTTCTAGAGATATGATGGAAAAAAGCAACGTAAACGGATAATTTTAGCGGAATTTCGATTTTTGTCCTTTTTTTTCCTAAATTTCCTACATTTTCTTGAGATATGATCGAAAAAAGTAACGTAAACGGATAATTTTGGCGGAATTTCAATTTTTCTCCCCTTCTATTCCTTAATTTACGGCATTTTCTTGAGATATGTACGAAAAAAGCAACGAAAAAGGATAATTTTAGCAAAATTTCAATTTTTATCCCCTTTTTTTTCCTGAATTTCCGGCATTTTCTTGAGATATGATCGAAAAAAGCAACGAAAGCGAATAATGTAAGCGAAATTTTCATTTTTATCCCCTTTATTTCCTTAATTTTCGTAATTTTCTTGAGATATGATCGAAAAAAGCAACGAAAACGACAATTTTAGCGTAATTTCAATATTTGTCCCCTTTTTTTCCTAAATATTCGTCATTTTCTGGAGATATGATCGAAAAAAGCAACGTAAACGAATAATGTTAGCGAAATTTCAATTTTTATCCCCTTTTTTTCTTTATATTTCGTAATTTTCTTGAGATCTGATCGAAAAAAGAAACGAAAATGGATAATTTTAGCGAAATTTCAATTTTAATCCCCTTTTTTTCCTTAATTTCCGTCATTTTCTTGAGATATGATCCAAAAAAGGCAACGAAAAAGAATTTTTTTAGCGAAATTTGCATTTTTATCCCTTTTATTTCCTTAATTTTTGTAATTTTCTTGAGATATGTTCAAAAAAAGCAACGAAAACGACAATTTTAGCGTAATTTCAATTTGACCCCCTTTATTCCTAAATTTTCGTCATTTTCTTGAGATGTGATCGAAAAAAGTAACGAATTTGAAAATTTTAGCAAAGTTTCAATTTTCATCCCCTTTTTTTCCTTAACTTCCGTCATTTTGTTTGAGATATGATCGAAAAAAGCAACGAAAACGACAATTTTAGCGTAATTTCAATATTTGTCCCCTTTTTTTCCTAAATATTTGTCATTTTCTTGAGATATGATCGAAAAAAGCAACGTAAACGAATAATGTTAGCGGAATTTCAATTTTTGTCCCTTTGTTCTCCTTAATTTCCGCCATTTTCTTGAGATATGAATGAAAAAAGAAACGAAAGCGGATAATCTTAGAGAAATTTCAATTTTTATCCCCTTTATTTCCTTAATTTTCGTAATTTTCTTGTGATATGATCATAAAAACCACGAAAGCGACAACTTTAGCGTAATTTCCATTTTTCTTCCCCTTTTTTTCCTAAATTTTCGTCATTTTCTAGAGATATGATGGAAAAAAGCAACGTAAACGGATAATTTTAGCGTAATTTCGATTTTTGTCCTTTTTTTTCCTAAATTTCCTACATTTTCTTGAGATATGATCGAAAAAAGTAACGTAAACGGATAATTTTGGCGGAATTTCAATTTTTCTCCAATTCTATTCCTTAATTTACGGCATTTTCTTGAGATATGAACGAAAAAAGCAACGAAAAAGGATAATTTTAGCAAAATTTCAATTTTTATCCCCTTTTTTTCCTGAATTTCCGGCATTTTCTTGAGATATGATCGAAAAAAGCAACGAAAGCGATTAATGTAAGCGAAATTTTCATTTTTATCCCCTTTATTTCCTTAATTTTCGTAATTTTCTTGAGATATGATCGAAAAGAGCAACGAAAACGGAAAATTTTAGCGAAATTTCAATTTTTGTCCACTTTTTTCCTTAATTTTCGTCATTTTCTTGAGATATGCTCGAAAAAAGCAAGGAAAACGGATAATTTTTTGAAATTTTAATTTTTATCCCATTGATTTCCTTTATTTCCCTTATTTTCTTGAGATATGATCGAAAAAAGGAAAGAAATTGACCATTTTAAAAGTAATTTCATTTTTGTCTCCTTTTTTCCTTAATTTTCGTCATTTTTTTGAGTTATGATCGAAAAAAGCAACGAAAACGGATGATTTTAGTGAAATTTTAATTTTGATCCCCTTTATTTCCTTAATTTTCGTAATTTTCTTGATATACGATCGAAAAAAGCAACGTAAACGGATAATTTTAGCGGAATTTCAATTTTTATCCCCTTTTTTTCCGTAATTTCCGTCATTTTCTTGAGATATGATCGTTAAAAGCAACGAAAACGGATACTTTTAGCGAAATTTCAATTTTTATCCCCTTTTTTTCTTTATATTTCGTAATTTTCTTGAGATCTGATCGAAAAAAGAAACGAAAATGGATAATTTTAGCGAAATTTCAATTTTAATCCCCTTTTTTTCCTTAATTTCCGTTTTTTTCTTGAGATATGATCCAAAAAAGGCAACGAAAAAGAATAATTTTAGCGAAATTTGCATTTTTATCCCTTTTATTTCCTTAATTTTTGTAATTTTCTTGAGATATGTTCAAAAAAAGCAACGAAAACGACAATTTTAGCGTAATTTCAATTTTTGACCCCTTTTTTTCCTAAATTTTCGTCATTTTCTTGAGATGTGATCGAAAAAAGTAACGAATTTGAAAATTTTAGCAAAGTTTCAATTTTCATCCCCTTTTTTTCCTTAACTTCCGTCATTTTGTTTGAGATATGATCGAAAAAAGCAACGTAAACGAATAATGTTAGCGGAATTTCAAATTTTGTCCCTTTGTTCTCCTTAATTTCCGCCATTTTCTTGAGATATGAATGAAAAAAGAAACGAAAGCGGATAATCTTAGAGAAATTTCAATTTTTATCCCCTTTATTTTCTTAATTTTCGTAATTTTCTTGTGATATGATCATAAAAACCACGAAAGCGACAACTTTAGCGTAATTTCCATTTTTTTTCCCCTTTTTTTCCTAAATTTTCGTCATTTTCTAGAGAAATGATGGAAAAAAGCAACGTAAACGGATAATTTTAGCGGAATTTAGATTTTTGTCCTTTTTTTTCCCAAATTTCCTACATTTTCTTGAGATATGATCGAAAAAAGTAACGTAAACGGATAATTTTGGCGGAATTTCAATTTTTCTCCAATTCTATTCCTTAATTTACGGCATTTTCTTGAGATATGAACGAAAAAAGCAACGAAAAAGTATAATTTTAGCAAAATTTCAATTTTTATCCCCTTTTTTTCCTGAATTTCCGGCATTTTCTTGAGATATGATCGAAAAAAGCAACGAAAGCGATTAATGTAAGCGAAATTTTCATTTTTATCCCCTTTATTTCCTTAATTTTCGTAATTTTCTTGAGATATGATCGAAAAAAGCAACGAAAAGGATAATTTTAGAGCAATGTCAATTTTTTTCCCCTACTTTTACTTAATTTTCGTAATTTTCTTGAGATATGATCGAAAAGAGCAACGAAAACGGAAAATTTTAGAGAAATTTCAATTTTTGTCCCCTTTTTTCCTTAATTTTCGTCATTTTCTTGAGATATGATCGAAAAAAGCAAGGAAAACGGATAATTTTTTGAAATTTTAATTTTTATCCCATTGATTTCCTTTATTTTCCTAATTTTCTTGAGATATGATCGAAAAAAGCAACGAAAGCGGAAAATTATAGCGAAATTTCAATTTTTGTCTCCTTTTTTCCGTAATTTTCGTCATTTTCTTGAGATATGATCGAAAAAAGCATCGAAAACGGATGATTTTAGTGAAATTTTAATTTTGATCCCCTTTATTTCCTTAATTTTCGTAATTTTCTTGATATACGATCGAAAAAAGCAACGTAAACGGATAATTTTATCGGAATTTCAATTTTTATCCCCTTTTTTTCCGTAATTTCCGTCATTTTCTTGAGATATGATCGAAAAAAGAAACAAAAATGGATAATTTTAGCATATTTAAATTTTATCCCCTTTTTTTCCTTAATTTCCGTCATTTTCTTGAGATATGATCGAAAAAAGAAACGAAAATGGATAATTTTAAAGAAATTTCAATTTTTATCCCCTTTATTTCATTAATTTTCGTAATTTTCTTCAGAAATGATCGAAAAAACTAACGAAAACGGATGATTTTAGTGAAATTTTAATTTTTATCCCCTTTATTTCCTTAATTTTTGTAATTTTCTTGATATACGATCGAAAAAAGCAACGTAAACGGATAATTTTAGCGGAATTTAAATTTTTATCCCCTTTTTTTTCGTAATTTCCGTCATTTTCTTGAGATATGATCGTGAAAAGCAACGAAAACCGATAATTTTAGCGAAATTTCAATTTTTATCCAATTTTCTTCCTTAAATTTCGTAATTTTCTTGAGATATGATCGAAAAAAGATACAAAAATGGATAATTTTAGCATATTTCAATTTTTATCCCCTTTTTTTCCTAAATTTTCGTCATTTTCTTGAGATATGATCGAAAAAAGCAACGAAAACGACAATTTTAGCGTAATTTCAATTTTTGTCCCCTTTTTTTCCTAAATTCTCGTCATTTTCTTGAGGTACGATCGAAAAAAGCAACGTAAACGGATAATTTTAGCAGATTTTCAATTTTTGTCCCCTTTTTTTATTAAATTCCGTCATTTACTTGAGATATGATCGTTAAAAGCAACGAAAACGGATACTTTTAGCGAAATTTCAATTTTTATCCCCTTTTTTTCTTTATATTTCGTAATTTTCTTGAGATCTGATCGAAAAAAGAAACGAAAATGGATAATTTTAGCGAAATTTCAATTTTAATCCCCTTTTTTTCCTTAATTTCCGTTTTTTTCTTGAGATATGATCCAAAAAAGGCAACGAAAAAGAATAATTTTAGCGAAATTTGCATTTATATCCCTTTTATTTCCTTAATTTTTGTAATTTTCTTGAGATATGTTCAAAAAAAGCAACGAAAACGACAATTTTAGCGTAATTTCAATTTTTGACCCCCTTTATTCCTAAATTTTCGTCATTTTCTTGAGATGTGATCGAAAAAAGTAACGAATTTGAAAACTTTAGCAAAGTTTCAATTTTCATCCCCTTTTTTTCCTTAACTTCCGTCATTTTGTTTGAGATATGATCGAAAAAAGCAACGAAAACGACAATTTTAGCGTAATTTCAATATTTGTCCCCTTTTTTTCCTAAATATTCGTCATTTTCTTGAGATATGATCGAAAAAAGCAACGTAAACGAATAATGTTAGCGGAATTTCAATTTTTGTCCCTTTGTTCTCCTTAATTTCCGCCATTTTCTTGAGATATGAATGAAAAAAGAAACGAAAGCGGATAATCTTAGAGAAATTTCAATTTTTATCCCCTTTATTTCCTAAATTTTCGTCATTTTCTAGAGATATGATGGAAAAAAGCAACGTAAACGGATAATTTTAGCGTAATTTCGATTTTTGTCCTTTTTTTTCCTAAATTTCCTACATTTTCTTGAGATATGATCGAAAAAAGTAACGTAAACGGATAATTTTGGCGGAATTTCAATTTTTCTCCCCTTCTATTCCTTAATTTACGGCATTTTCTTGAGATATGAACGAAAAAAGCAACGAAAAAGGATAATTTTAGCAAAATTTCAATTTTTATCCCCTTTTTTTCCTGAATTTCCGGCATTTTCTTGAGATATGATCGAAAAAAGCAACGAAAGCGATTAATGTAAGCGAAATTTTCATTTTTATCCCCTTTATTTCCTTAATTTTCGTAATTTTCTTGAGATATGATCGAAAAAAGCAACGAAAAGGATAATTTTAGAGCAATGTCAATTTTTTTCCCCTACTTTTACTTAATTTTCGTAATTTTCTTGAGATATGATCGAAAAGAGCAACGAAAACGGAAAATTTTAGCGAAATTTCAATTTTTGTCCCCTTTTTTCCTTAATTTTCGTCATTTTCTTGAGATATGATCGAAAAAAGCAAGGAAAACGGATAATTTTTTGAAATTTTAATTTTTATCCCATTGATTTCCTTTATTTTCCTAATTTTCTTGAGATATGATCGAAAAAAGCAACGAAAACGGAAAATTATAGCGAAATTTCAATTTTTGTCTCCTTTTTTCCTTAATTTTCGTCATTTTCTTGAGATATGATCGAAAAAAGCATCGAAAACGGATGATTTTAGTGAAATTTTAATTTTGATCCCCTTTATTTCCTTAATTTTCGTAATTTTCTTGATATACGATCGAAAAAAGCAACGTAAACGGATAATTTTAGCGGAATTTCAATCTTTATCCCCTTTTTTTCCGTAATTTCCGTCATTTTCTTGAGATATGATCGTGAAAAGCAACGAAAACCGATAATTTTAGCGAAATTTAATTTTTATCCCATATTTTTCCTTAAATTTCGTAATTTTCTTGAGATATGATCGAAAAAAGAAACAAAAATGGATAATTTTAGCATATTTAAATTTTATCCCCTTTTTTTCCTTAATTTCCGTCATTTTCTTGAGATATGATCGAAAAAAGAAACGAAAATGGATAATTTTAGAGAAATTTCAATTTTTATCCCCTTTATTTCATTAATTTTCGTAATTTTCTTGAGAAATGATCGAAAAAACTAACGAAAACGGATGATTTTAGTGAAATTTTAATTTTTATCCCCTTTATTTCCTTAATTTTTGTAATTTTCTTGATATACGATCGAAAAAAGCAACGTAAACGGATAATTTTAGCGGAATTTAAATTTTTATCCCCTTTTTACTTTCTCCATATACGAAGTATAGAGAAAGTATTGTTTTCATGAAAAAATTCGACTTCGAGATTTCAACGGAAATACATGTTTTGGGGTCCCTAGAACACGTTTTGACCATTTTCGGAATGATGTTTGTGTGTATGTGTGTGTGTGTGTGTGTGTGTGTGTGTGTGATATTGGGCGCTCTAACGTGAAAACTATTAGTCGTATCAATACCAAACTTCATATATAGTACTGTGGTGTGTGCTGTCAGAGTTGATTAGTTTTTGGAGTAAATCGGTCATCCGGAAGTCGATTTTTATTTATTAAAGCTCATTTCAGGTTTTCAAAATATCTCCATAAATATGATATATACGTATATTGTATCACTTATAAAAGTTCTAGATAATGTTATTTACTATAAATTTTGTATTTAATATATTTTTGTATCACCGGTTGATTAGGAGTTATTCGTGAAATACTGATAAACCGGAAGAAGATGATTATGTACTTTGTGGGCGCTCTAACATGAAAATTAATTGTTGAATCAACACCAAATTTCATATATTGTTTTATTATTACAGTCGTTAGAGTTGATTAGTTTTTGGAGTAAATCGGTCAACCGGAAGTCGAGCTTCATTCTTCAAAGCTTATTTCCGGTTTTCAAAATATCTCCATAAATATGATATTTAGGTATATACTATTATTAATAAATGTTTTAGAAAATGTATTTTACTATAACGTTTGTTTGAAACTTATTTTTGTATCACTGATGGTTTAGGAGTTATTCATGAAATACTGATAAACCGGAAGTTGCTGATTATGTACTTAGTGGGCGCTCTGGGCTCTATGGGCGAAAGGCCAAATTCATCTTTTTTCATCGAGCATGTCCCGAAAAACATTATTTATAAGGTTTGTGACGTAAAAGATAATAATATATAAATTAATCACTCATCTTCCAAGTTTAGATTGAATATACAGTTCGAAATTATTGTCGTAGATAAATATTTACAACTTATGTATGGAGAAAGTCATATGCTGGCCACATCAGATTTTTTTTCGTAATTTCCGTCATTTTCTTGAGATATGATCGTGAAAAGCAACGAAAACCGATAATTTTAGCGAAATTTCAATTTTTATCCAATTTTTTTCCTTAAATTTCGTAATTTTCTTGAGATATGATCGGAAAAAGATACAAAAATGGATAATTTTAGCATATTTCAATTTTTATCCCCTTTTTTTCCTAAATTTTCGTCATTTTCTTTAGATATGATCGAAAAAAGCAACGAAAACGACAATTTTAGCGTAATTTCAATTTTTGTCCCCTTTTTTTCCTAAATTCTCGTCATTTTCTTGAGGTACGATCGAAAAAAGCAACGTAAACGGATAATTTTAGCAGAATTTCAATTTTTGTCCCCTTTTTTTCCTTAAATTCCGTCATTTACTTGAGATATGATCGTTAAAAGCAACGAAAACGGATACTTTTAGCGAAATTTCAATTTTTATCCCCTTTTTTTCTTTATATTTCGTAATTTTCTTGAGATCTGATCGAAAAAAGAAACGAAAATGGATAATTTTAGCGAAATTTCAATATTAATCCCCTTTTTTTCCTTAATTTCCGTTTTTTTCTTGAGATATGATCCAAAAAAGGCAACGAAAAAGAATAATTTTAGCGAAATTTGCATTTTTATCCCTTTTATTTCCTTAATTTTTGTAATTTTCTTGAGATATGTTCAAAAAAAGCAACGAAAACGACAATTTTAGCGTAATTTCAATTTTTGACCCCCTTTATTCCTAAATTTTCGTCATTTTCTTGAGATGTGATCGAAAAAAGTAACGAATTTGAAAATTTTAGCAAAGTTTCAATTTTCATCCCCTTTTTTTCCTTAACTTCCGTCATTTTGTTTGAGATATGATCGAAAAAAGCAACGAAAACGACAATTTTAGCGTAATTTCAATATTTGTCCCCTTTTTTTCCTAAATATTCGTCATTTTCTTGAGATATGATCGAAAAAAGCAACGTAAACGAATAATGTTAGCGGAATTTCAATTTTTGTCCCTTTGTTCTCCTTAATTTCCGCCATTTTCTTGAGATATGAATGAAAAAAGAAACGAAAGCGGATAATCTTAGAGAAATTTCAATTTTTATCCCCTTTATTTCCTTAATTTTCGTAATTTTCTTGTGATATGATCATAAAAATCACGAAAGCGACAACTTTAGCGTAATTTCCATTTTTCTTCCCCTTTTTTTCCTAAATTTTCGTCATTTTCTAGAGATATGATGGAAAAAAGCAACGTAAACGGATAATTTTAGCGTAATTTCGATTTTTGTCCTTTTTTTTCCTAAATTTCCTACATTTTCTTGAGATATGATCGAAAAAAGTAACGTAAACGGATAATTTTGGCGGAATTTCAATTTTTCTCCAATTCTATTCCTTAATTTACGGCATTTTCTTCAGATATGAACGAAAAAAGCAACGAAAAAGGATAATTTTAGCAAAATTTCAATTTTTATCCCCTTTTTTTCCTGAATTTCCGGCATTTTCTTGAGATATGATCGAAAAAAGCAACGAAAGCGATTAATGTAAGCGAAATTTTCATTTTTATCCCCTTTATTTCCTTAAATTTCGTAATTTTCTTGAGATATGATCGAAAAAAGCAACGAAAAGGATAATTTTAGAGCAATGTCAATTTTTTTCCCCTACTATTACTTAATTTTCGTAAATTTCTTGAGATATGATCGAAAAGAGCAACGAAAACGGAAAATTTTAGCGAAATTTCAATTTTTTTCCACTTTTTTCCTTAATTTTCGTCATTTTCTTGAGATATGATCGAAAAAAGCAAGGCAAACGGATAATTTTTTGAAATTTTAATTTTTATCCCATTGATTTCCTTTATTTTCCTAATTTTCTTGAGATATGATCGAAAAAAGGAAAGAAATTGACCATTTTAGAGTTATTTCATTTTTGTCTCCTTTTTTCCTTAATTTTTGTCATTTTTTTGAGATATGATCGAAAAAAGCAACGAATACAGATGATTTTAGTGAAATTTCAATTTTTATCCCCTTTATTTCCTTAATTTTCGTAATTTTCTTGATATACGATCGAAAAAAGCAACGTAAACGGATAATTTTAGCGGAATTTCAATTTTTATCCCCTTTTTTTCCGTAATTTCCGTCATTTTCTTGAGATATGATCGTTAAAAGCAACGAAAACGGATACTTTTAGCGAAATTTCAATTTTTATCCCCTTTTTTTCTTTATATTTCGTAATTTTCTTGAGATCTGATCGAAAAAAGAAACGAAAATGGATAATTTTAGCGAAATTTCAGTTTTAATCCCCATTTTTTCCTTAATTTCCGTTTTTTTCTTGAGATATGATCCAAAAAAGGCAACGAAAAAGAATAATTTTAGCGAAATTTGCATTTTTATCCCTTTTATTTCCTTAATTTTTGTAATTTTCTTGAGATATGTTCAAAAAAAGCAACGAAAACGACAATTTTAGCGTAATTTCAATTTTTGACCCCCTTTATTCCTAAATTTTCGTCATTTTCTTGAGATGTGATCGAAAAAAGTAACGAATTTGAAAATTTTAGCAAAGTTTCAATTTTCATACCCTTTTTTTCCTTAACTTCCGTCATTTTGTTTGAGATATGATCGAAAAAAGCAACGAAAACGAAAATTTTAGCGTAATTTCAATATTTGTCCCCTTTTTTTCCTAAATATTCGTCATTTTCTTGAGATATGATCGAAAAAAGCAACGTAAACGAATAATGTTAGCGGAATTTCAATTTTTGTCCCTTTGTTCTCCTTAATTTCCGCCATTTTCTTGAGATATGAATGAAAAAAGAAACGAAAGCGGATAATCTTAGAGAAATTTCAATTTTTATCCCCTTTATTTCCTTAATTTTCGTAATTTTCTTGTGATATGATCATAAAAACCACGAAAGCGACAACATTAGCGTAATTTCCATTTTTTTCCCCTTTTTTTCCTAAATTTTCGTCATTTTCTAGAGATATGATGGAAAAAAGCAACGTAAACGGATAATTTTAGCGGAATTTCGATTCTTGTCCTTTTTTTTCCTAAATTTCCTACATTTTCTTGAGAGATGATCGAAAAAAGTAACGTAAACGGATAATTTTGGCGGAATTTCAATTTTTCTCCCCTTCTATTCCTTAATTTACGGCATTTTCTTAAGATATGATCGAAAAAAGCAACGAAAAAGGATAATTTTAGCAAAATTTCAATTTTTATCCCCTTTTTTTTCCTGAAATTCCGGCATTTTCTTGAGATATGATCGAAAAAAGCAACGAAAGCGAATAATGTAAGCGAAATTTTCATTTTTATCCCCTTTATTTCCTTAATTTTCGTAATTTTCTTGAGATATGATCGAAAAAAGCAACGAAAAGGATAATTTTAGAGCAATATCAATTTTTTTCCCCTACTTTTACTTAATTTTCGTAATTTTCTTGAGATATGATGGAAAAAAGCAACGAAAACGGAAAATTTAAGCGAAATTTCAATTTTGATCCCCTTTATTTCCTTAATTTTCGTAATTTTCTTGATATACGATCGAAAAAAGCAACGTAAACGGATAATTTTAGCGGAATTTCAATTTTAATCCCCTTTTTTTTCGTGATTTCCGTCATTTTCTTGAGATATGATCGTGAAAAGCAACGAAAACCGATAATTTTAGCGAAATTTCAATTTTTATCCAATTTTTTTCCTTAAATTTCGTAATTTTCTTGAGATATGATCGAAAAAAGAAACAAAAATGGATAATTTTAGCATATTTCAATTTTTATCCCCTTTTTTTCCTAAATTTTCGTCATTTTCTTGAGATATGATCGAAAAAAGCAACGAAAACGACAATTTTAGCGTAATTTCAATTTTTGTCCCCTTTTTTTCCTAAATTCTCGTCATTTTCTTGAGGTACGATCGACAAAAGCTACGTAAACGGATAATTTTAGCGGAATTTCAATTTTTATCCCCTTTTTTTCCTTAAATTCCGTCATTTACTTGAGATATGATCGTTAAAAGCAACGAAAACGGATACTTTTAGCGAAATTTCAATTTTTATCCCCTTTTTTTCTTTATATTTCGTAATTTTCTTGAGATCCGATCGAAAAAAGAAACGAAAATGGACAATTTTAGCGTAATTTCAATTTTTGTCACCTTTTTTTCCTAAATTCTCGTCATTTTCTAGAGGTACGATCGAAAAAAGCAACGTAAACGGATAAATTTAGCAGAATTTCAATTTTTGTCCCCTTTTTTTCCTTAAATTCCGTCATTTACTTGAGATATGATCGTTAAAAGCAACGAAAGCGAATAATGTAAGCGAAATTTTCATTTTTATCCCCTTTATTTCCTTAATTTTCGTAATTTTCTTGAGATATGATCGAAAAAAGCAACGAAAAGGATAATTTTAGAGCAATATCAATTTTTTTCCCCTACTTTTACTTAATTTTCGTAATTTTCTTGAGATATGATGGAAAAAAGCAACGAAAACGGAAAATTTAAGCGAAATTTCAATTTTGATCCCCTTTATTTCCTTAATTTTCGTAATTTTCTTGATATACGATCGAAAAAAGCAACGTAAACGGATAACTTTAGCGGAATTTCAATTTTAATCCCCTTTTTTTTCGTAATTTCCATCATTTTCTTGAGATATGATCGTGAGAAGCAACGAAAACCGATAATTTTAGCGAAATTTCAATTTTTATCCAATTTTTTTCCTTAAATTTCGTAATTTTCTTGAGATATGATCGAAAAAAGAAACAAAAATGGATAATTTTAGCATATTTCAATTTTTATCCCCTTTTTTTCCTAAATTTTCGTCATTTTCTTGAGATATGATCGAAAAAAGCAACGAAAACGACAATTTTAGCGTAATTTCAATTTTTGTCCCCTTTTTTTCCTAAATTCTCGTCATTTTCTTGAGGTACGATCGACAAAAGCTACGTAAACGGATAATTTTAGCGGAATTTCAATTTTTATCCCCTTTTTTTCCTTAAATTCCGTCATTTACTTGAGATATGATCGTTAAAAGCAACGAAAACGGATACTTTTAGCGAAATTTCAATTTTTATCCCCTTTTTTTCTTTATATTTCGTAATTTTCTTGAGATCCGATCGAAAAAAGAAACGAAAATGGACAATTTTAGCGTAATTTCAATTTTTGTCACCTTTTTTTCCTAAATTCTCGTCATTTTCTAGAGGTACGATCGAAAAAAGCAACGTAAACGGATAATTTTAGCAGAATTTCAATTTTTGTCCCCTTTTTTTCCTTAAATTCCGTCATTTACTTGAGATATGATCGTTAAAAGCAACGAAAACGGATACTTTTAGCGAAATTTCAATTTTTATCCCCTTTTTTTCTTTATATTTCGTAATTTTCTTGAGATCTGATCGAAAAAAGAAACGAAAATGGATAATTTTAGCGAAATTTCAATTTTAATCCCCTTTTTTTCCTTAATTTCCGTTTATTTCTTGAGATATGATCCAAAAAAGGCAACGAAAAAGAATAATTTTAGCGAAATTTGCATTTTTATCCCTTTTATTTCCTTAATTTTTGTAATTTTCTTGAGATATGATCGAAAAAAGCAACGTAAACGAATAATGTTAGCGGAATTTCAATTTTTGTCCCTTTGTTCTCCTTAATTTTCATCATTTTCTTGAGATATGAATGAAAAAAGAAACGAAAGCGGATAGTCTTAGAGAAATTTCAATTTTTATCCCCTTTATTTCCTTAATTTTCGTAATTTTCTTGTGATATGATCATAAAAACCACGAATGCGACAACTTTAGCGTAATTTCCATTTTTTTTCCCCTTTTTTTCCTAAATTTTCGTCATTTTCTAGAGATATGATGGAAAAAAGCAACGTAAACGGATAATTTTAGCGGAAATTCGATTTTTGTCCTTTTTTTTCCTAAATTTCCTACATTTTCTTGAGATATGATCGAAAAAAGTAACGTAAACGGATAATTTTGGCGGAATTTCAATTTTTCTCCCCTTCTATTCCTTAATTTACGGCATTTTCTTGAGATATGAACGAAAAAAGCAACGAAAAAGGATAATTTTAGCAAAATTTCAATTTTTATCCCCTTTTTTTCCTGAATTTCCGGCATTTTCTTGAGATATGATCGAAAAAAGCAACGAAAGCGATTAATGTAAGCGAAATTTTCATTTTTATCCCCTTTATTTCCTTAATTTTCGTAATTTTCTTGAGATATGATCGAAAAAAGCAACGAAAAGGATAATTTTAGAGCAATGTCAATTTTTTTCCCCTACTTTTACTTAATTTTCGTAATTTTCTTGAGATATGATCGAAAAGAGCAACGAAAACGGAAAATTTTAGCGAAATTTCAATTTTTGTCCCCTTTTTTCCTTAATTTTCGTCATTTTGTTGAGATATGATCGAAAAAAGCAAGGCAAACGGATAATTTTTTGAAATTTTAATTTTTATCCCATTGATTTCCTTTATTTTCCTAATTTTCTTGAGATATGATCGAAAAAAGGAAAGAAATTGACCATTTTAGAGTTATTTCATTTTTGTCTCCTTTTTTCCTTAATTTTTGTCATTTTTTTGAGATATGATCGAAAAAAGCAACGAATACAGATGATTTTAGTGAAATTTCAATTTTTATCCCCTTTATTTCCTTAATTTTCGTAATTTTCTTGATATACGATCGAAAAAAGCAACGTAAACGGATAATTTTAGCGGAATTTCAATTTTTATCCCCTTTTTTTCCGTAATTTCCGTCATTTTCTTGAGATATGATCGTTAAAAGCAACGAAAACGGATACTTTTAGCGAAATTTCAATTTTTATCCCCTTTTTTTCTTTATATTTCGTAATTTTCTTGAGATCTGATCGAAAAAAGAAACGAAAATGGATAATTTTAGCGAAATTTCTGTTTTAATCCCCATTTTTTCCTTAATTTCCGTTTTTTTCTTGAGATATGATCCAAAAAAGGCAACGAAAAAGAATAATTTTAGCGAAATTTTCATTTTATCCCTTTTATTTCCTTAATTTTTGTAATTTTCTTGAGATATGTTCATAAAAAGCAACGAAAACGACTATTTTAGCGTAATTTCAATTTTTGACCCGTTTTTTCCTAAATTTTCGTCATTTTCTTGAGATGTGATCGAAAAAAGTAAGGAATTTGAAAATTTTAGCAAAGTTTCAATTTTCATCCCCTTTTTATCCTTAACTTCCGTCATTTTGTTTGGGATATGATCGAAAAAAGCAACGAAAACGACAATTTTAGCGTAATTTCAATATTTGTCCCCTTTTTTTCCTAAATATTCGTCATTTTCTTGAGATATGATCGAAAAAAGCTACGTAAACGAATAATGTTAGCGGAATTTCAATTTTTGTCCCTTTGTTCTCCTTAATTTCCGCCATTTTCTTGAGATATGAATGAAAAAAGAAACGAAAGCGGATAATCTTAGAGAAATTTTAATTTTTATCCCCTTTATTTCCTTAATTTTCGTTATTTTCTTGTGATATGATCATAAAAACCACGAAAGCGACAACTTTAGCGTAATTTCCATTTTTCTTCCCCTTTTTTTCCTAAATTTCCTACATTTTCTTGAGATATGATCGAAAAACGTAACGTAAACGGGTAATTTTGGCGGAATTTCAATTTTTCTCCCCTTCTATTCCTTAATTTACGGCATTTTCTTGAGATATGATCGAAAAAAGCAACGAAAAAGGATAATTTTAGCAAAATTTCAATTTTTATCACCTTTTTTTCCTGAATTTCCGGCATTTTCTTGAGATATGATCGAAAAAAGCAACTTAAACGGATAATTTTAGCGGAATTTCAATTTTTATCCCCTTTTTTTCCTTAAATTCCGTCATTTACTTGAGATATGATCGTTAAAAGCAACGAAAACGGATACTTTTAGCGAAATTTCAATTTTTATCCCCTTTTTTTCTTTATATTTCGTAATTTTCTTGAGATCCGATCGAAAAAAGAAACGAAAATGGACAATTTTAGCGTAATTTCAATTTTTGTCACCTTTTTTTCCTAAATTCTCGTCATTTTCTAGAGGTACGATCGAAAAAAGCAACGTAAACGGATAATTTTAGCAGAATTTCAATTTTTGTCCCCTTTTTTTCCTTAAATTCCGTCATTTACTTGAGATATGATCGTTAAAAGCAACGAAAACGGATACTTTTAGCGAAATTTCAATTTTTATCCCCTTTTTTTCTTTATATTTCGTAATTTTCTTGAGATCTGATCGAAAAAAGAAACGAAAATGGATAATTTTAGCGAAATTTCAATTTTAATCCCCTTTTTTTCCTTAATTTCCGTTTATTTCTTGAGATATGATCCAAAAAAGGCAACGAAAAAGAATAATTTTAGCGTTATTTGCATTTTTATCCCTTTTATTTCCTTAATTTTTGTAATTTTCTTGAGATATGATCGAAAAAAGCAACGTAAACGAATAATGTTAGCGGAATTTCAATTTTTGTCCCTTTGTTCTCCTTAATTTTCATCATTTTCTTGAGATATGAATGAAAAAAGAAACGAAAGCGGATAGTCTTAGAGAAATTTCAATTTTTATCCCCTTTATTTCCTTAATTTTCGTAATTTTCTTGTGATATGATCATAAAAACCACGAATGCGACAACTTTAGCGTAATTTCCATTTTTTTTCCCCTTTTTTTCCTAAATTTTCGTCATTTTCTAGAGATATGATGGAAAAAAGCAACGTAAACGGATAATTTTAGCGGAATTTCGATTTTTGTCCTTTTTTTTCCTAAATTTCCTACATTTTCTTGAGATATGATCGAAAAAAGTAACGTAAACGGATAATTTTGGCGGAATTTCAATTTTTCTCCCCTTCTATTCCTTAATTTACGGCATTTTCTTGAGATATGAACGAAAAAAGCAACGAAAAAGGATAATTTTAGCAAAATTTCAATTTTTATCCCCTTTTTTTCCTGAATTTCCGGCATTTTCTTGAGATATGATCGAAAAAAGCAACGAAAGCGATTAATGTAAGCGAAATTTTCATTTTTATCCCCTTTATTTCCTTAATTTTCGTAATTTTGTTGAGATATGATCGAAAAAAGCAAGGCAAACGGATAATTTTTTGAAATTTTAATTTTTATCCCATTGATTTCCTTTATTTTCCTAATTTTCTTGAGATATGATCGAAAAAAGGAAAGAAATTGACCATTTTAGAGTTATTTCATTTTTGTCTCCTTTTTTCCTTAATTTTCGTCATTTTTTTGAGATATGATCGAAAAAAGCAACGAATACAGATGATTTTAGTGAAATTTCAATTTTTATCCCCTTTATTTCCTTAATTTTCGTAATTTTCTTGATATACGATCGAAAAAAGCAACGTAAACGGATAATTTTAGCGGAATTTCAATTTTTATCCCCTTTTTTTCCGTAATTTCCGTCATTTTCTTGAGATATGATCGTTAAAAGCAACGAAAACGGATACTTTTAGCGAAATTTCAATTTTTATCCCCTTTTTTTCTTTATATTTCGTAATTTTCTTGAGATCTGATCGAAAAAAGAAACGAAAATGGATAATTTTAGCGAAATTTCAATTTTAATCCCCATTTTTTCCTTAATTTCCGTTTTTTTCTTGAGATATGTTCATAAAAAGCAACGAAAATGACTATTTTAGCGTAATTTCAATTTTTGACCCGTTTTTTCCTAAATTTTCGTCATTTTCTTGAGATGTGATCGAAAAAAGTAAGGAATTTGAAAATTTTAGCAAAATTTCAATTTTAATCCCCATTTTTTCCTTAATTTCCGTTTTTTTCTTGAGATATGTTCATAAAAAGCAACGAAAATGACTATTTTAGCGTAATTTCAATTTTTGACCCGTTTTTTCCTGAATTTCCGGCATTTTCTTGAGATATGATCGAAAAAAGCAACGAAAGCGATTAATGTAAGCGAAATTTTCATTTTTATCCCCTTTATTTCCTTAATTTTCGTAATTTTCTTGAGATATGATCGAAAAAAGCAACGAAAAGGATAATTTTAGAGCAATGTCAATTTTTTTCCCCTACTTTTACTTAATTTTCGTAATTTTCTTGAGATATGATCGAAAAGAGCAACGAAAACGGAAAATTTTAGCGAAATTTCAATTTTTGTCCCCTTTTTTCCTTAATTTTCGTCATTTTGTTGAGATATGATCGAAAAAAGCAAGGCAAACGGATAATTTTTTGAAATTTTAATTTTTATCCCATTGATTTCCTTTATTTTCCTAATTTTCTTGAGATATGATCGAAAAAAGGAAAGAAATTGACCATTTTAGAGTTATTTCATTTTTGTCTCCTTTTTTCCTTAATTTTCGTCATTTTTTTGAGATATGATCGAAAAAAGCAACGAATACAGATGATTTTAGTGAAATTTCAATTTTTATCCCCTTTATTTCCTTAATTTTCGTAATTTTCTTGATATACGATCGAAAAAAGCAACGTAAACGGATAATTTTAGCGGAATTTCAATTTTTATCCCCTTTTTTTCCGTAATTTCCGTCATTTTCTTGAGATATGATCGTTAAAAGCAACGAAAACGGATACTTTTAGCGAAATTTCAATTTTTATCCCCTTTTTTTCTTGAGATCTGATCGAAAAAAGAAACGAAAATGGATAATTTTAGCGAAATTTCAATTTTAATCCCCATTTTTTCCTTAATTTCCGTTTTTTTCTTGAGATATGTTCATAAAAAGCAACGAAAATGACTATTTTAGCGTAATTTCAATTTTTGACCCGTTTTTTCCTAAATTTCCTACATTTTCTTGAGATATGATCGAAAAACGTAACGTAAACGGGTAATTTTGGCGGAATTTCAATTTTTCTCCCCTTCTATTCCTTAATTTACGGCATTTTCTTGAGATATGATCGAAAAAAGCAACGAAAAAGGATAATTTTAGCAAAATTTCAATTTTTATCACCTTTTTTTCCTGAATTTCCGGCATTTTCTTGAGATATGATCGAAAAAAGCAACGTAAACGGATAATTTTAGCGGAATTTCAATTTTTATCCCCTTTTTTTATTTTTATCCCCTTTTTTTCCTTAAATTCCGTCATTTACTTGAGATATGATCGTTAAAAGCAACGAAAACGGATACTTTTAGCGAAATTTCAATTTTTATCCCCTTTTTTTCTTTATATTTCGTAATTTTCTTGAGATCCGATCGAAAAAAGAAACGAAAATGGACAATTTTAGCGTAATTTCAATTTTTGTCACCTTTTTTTCCTAAATTCTCGTCATTTTCTAGAGGTACGATCGAAAAAAGCAACGTAAACGGATAATTTTAGCAGAATTTCAATTTTTGTCCCCTTTTTTTCCTTAAATTCCGTCATTTACTTGAGATATGATCGTTAAAAGCAACGAAAACGGATACTTTTAGCGAAATTTCAATTTTTATCCCCTTTTTTTCTTTATATTTCGTAATTTTCTTGAGATCTGATCGAAAAAAGAAACGAAAATGGATAATTTTAGCGAAATTTCAATTTTAATCCCCTTTTTTTCCTTAATTTCCGTTTATTTCTTGAGATATGATCCAAAAAAGGCAACGAAAAAGAATAATTTTAGCGAAATTTGCATTTTTATCCCTTTTATTTCCTTAATTTTTGTAATTTTCTTGAGATATGATCGAAAAAAGCAACGTAAACGAATAATGTTAGCGGAATTTCAATTTTTGTCCCTTTGTTCTCCTTAATTTTCATCATTTTCTTGAGATATGAATGAAAAAAGAAACGAAAGCGGATAGTCTTAGAGAAATTTCAATTTTTATCCCCTTTATTTCCTTAATTTTCGTAATTTTCTTGTGATATGATCATAAAAACCACGAATGCGACAACTTTAGCGTAATTTCCATTTTTTTTCCCCTTTTTTTCCTAAATTTTCGTCATTTTCTAGAGATATGATGGAAAAAAGCAACGTAAACGGATAATTTTAGCGGAATTTCGATTTTTGTCCTTTTTTTTCCTAAATTTCCTACATTTTCTTGAGATATGATCGAAAAAAGTAACGTAAACGGATAATTTTGGCGGAATTTCAATTTTTCTCCCCTTCTATTCCTTAATTTACGGCATTTTCTTGAGATATGAACGAAAAAAGCAACGAAAAAGGATAATTTTAGCAAAATTTCAATTTTTATCCCCTTTTTTTCCTGAATTTCCGGCATTTTCTTGAGATATGATCGAAAAAAGCAACGAAAGCGATTAATGTAAGCGAAATTTTCATTTTTATCCCCTTTATTTCCTTAATTTTCGTAATTTTCTTGAGATATGATCGAAAAAAGCAACGAAAAGGATAATTTTAGAGCAATGTCAATTTTTTTCCCCTACTTTTACTTAATTTTCGTAATTTTCTTGAGATATGATCGAAAAGAGCAACGAAAACGGAAAATTTTAGCGAAATTTCAATTTTTGTCCCCTTTTTTCCTTAATTTTCGTCATTTTGTTGAGATATGATCGAAAAAAGCAAGGCAAACGGATAATTTTTTGAAATTTTAATTTTTATCCCATTGATTTCCTTTATTTTCCTAATTTTCTTGAGATATGATCGAAAAAAGGAAAGAAATTGACCATTTTAGAGTTATTTCATTTTTGTCTCCTTTTTTCCTTAATTTTCGTCATTTTTTTGAGATATGATCGAAAAAAGCAACGAATACAGATGATTTTAGTGAAATTTCAATTTTTATCCCCTTTATTTCCTTAATTTTCGTAATTTTCTTGATATACGATCGAAAAAAGCAACGTAAACGGATAATTTTAGCGGAATTTCAATTTTTATCCCCTTTTTTTCCGTAATTTCCGTCATTTTCTTGAGATATGATCGTTAAAAGCAACGAAAACGGATACTTTTAGCGAAATTTCAATTTTTATCCCCTTTTTTTCTTTATATTTCGTAATTTTCTTGAGATCTGATCGAAAAAAGAAACGAAAATGGATAATTTTAGCGAAATTTCAATTTTAATCCCCATTTTTTCCTTAATTTACGTTTTTTTCTTGAGATATGTTCATAAAAAGCAACGAAAATGACTATTTTAGCGTAATTTCAATTTTTGACCCGTTTTTTCCTAAATTTTCGTCATTTTCTTGAGATGTGATCGAAAAAAGTAAGGAATTTGAAAATTTTAGCAAAGTTTCAATTTTCATCCCCTTTTTTTCCTTAACTTCCGTCATTTTGTTTGGGATATGATCGAAAAAAGCAACGAAAACGACAATTTTAGCGTAATTTCAATATTTGTCCCCTTTTTTTCCTAAATATTCGTCATTTTCTTGAGATATGATCGAAAAAAGCTACGTAAACGAATAATGTTAGCGGAATTTCAATTTTTGTCCCTTTGTTCTCCTTAATTTCCGCCATTTTCTTGAGATATGAATTAAAAAAGAAACGAAAGCGGATAATCTTAGAGAAATTTTAATTTTTATCCCCTTTATTTCCTTAATTTTCGTTATTTTCTTGTGATATGATCATAAAAACCACGAAAGCGACAACTTTAGCGTAATTTCCATTTTTCTTCCCCTTTTTTTCCTAAATTTCCTACATTTTCTTGAGATATGATCGAAAAAAGTAACGTAAACGGGTAATTTTGGCGGAATTTCAATTTTTCTCCCCTTCTATTCCTTAATTTACGGCATTTTCTTGAGATATGATCGAAAAAAGCAACGAAAAAGGATAATTTTAGCAAAATTTCAATTTTTATCACCTTTTTTTCCTGAATTTCCGGCATTTTCTTGAGATATGATCGAAAAAAGCAACGAAAGCGAATAATGTAAGCGAAATTTTCATTTTTATCCCCTTTATTTCATTAATTTTCGTAATTTTCTTGAGATATGATCGAAAAAAGCAACGAAAAGGATAATTTTAGAGCAATATCAATTTTTTTCCCCTTCTTTTACTTAATTTTCGTAATTTTCTTGAGATATGATCGGAAAAAGCAACGAAAACGGAAAATTTTAGCGAAATTTCAATTTTTGTCCCTTTTTTTCCTTAATTTTCGTCATTTTCTTGAGATATGATCGAAAAAAGCAAGGAAAACGGATATTTTTTTGAAATTTTAATTTTTATCCCATTGATTTCCTTTATTTTCCCAATTTTCTTGAGATACGATCGAAAAAAGGAACGAAATTGACCATTTTAGAGTAATTTCATTTTTGTCTCCTTTTTTACTTAGTTTTCGTCATTTTTTTGAGATATGATCGAAAAAAGCAACGAAAGCGGATGATTTTAGTGAAATTTTAATTTTGATCCCCTTTATTTCCTTAATTTTCGTAATTTTCTTGATATACGATCGAAAAAAGCAACGTAAACGGATAATTTTAGCGGAATTTCAATTTTTATCCCCTTTTTTTCCGTAATTTCCGTCATTTTCTTGAGATATGATCGTGAAAAGCAACGAAAACCGATAATTTAAGCGAAATTTCAATTTTTATCCCATATTTTTCCTTAAATTTCGTAATTTTCTTGAGATATGATCGAAAAAAGAACAAAAATGGATAATTTTACCATATTTCAATTTTATCCCCTTTTTTTCCTTAATTTCCGTCATTTTCTTGAGATATGATCGAAAAAAGAAACGAAAATGGATAATTTTAGAGAAATTTCAATTTTTATCCCCTTTATTTCATTAATTTTCGTAATTTTCTTGAGAAATGATCGAAAAAATTAACGAAAACGGATGATTTTAGTGAAATTATAATTTTTATCCCCTTTATTTCCTTAATTTTTGTAATTTTCTTGATATACGATCGAAAAAAGCAACGTAAACGGATAATTTTAGCAAAATTTCAATTTTTGTCCCCTTTTTTTCCTTAATTTCCGTCATTTTCTTGAGATATGATCGAAAAAAGCAACGAAAACGGATAATTTTAGCGAAATATCAATATTTATCCCCTTTTTTTCCTTTATTTTCGTAATTTTCCTGAGATATGATCGAAAAAAGCAACGAAAACGACAATTTTAGCGTAATTTCAATATTTGTCCCCTTTTTTTCCTAAATATTCGTCATTTTCTTGAGATATGATCGAAAAAAGCAACGTAAACGAATAATGTTAGCGGAATTTCAATTTTTGTCCCCTTGTTTTCCTTAATTTCCGTCATTTTCTTGAGATATGATCCAAAAAAGGAAACGAAAAAGAATAATTTTAGCGAAATTTGCATTTTTATCCCTTTTATTTCCTTAATTTTTGTAATTTTCTTGAGATATGTTCAAAAAAAGCAACGAAAACGACAATTTTAGCGTAATTTCAATTTTTGACCCCCTTTATTCCTAAATTTTCGTCATTTTCTTGAGATGTGATCGAAAAAAGTAATGAATTTGAAAATTTTAGCAAAGTTTCAATTTTCACCCCCTTTTTTTCCTTAACTTCCGTCATTTTGTTTGAGATATGATCGAAAAAAGCAACGAAAACGACAAATTTAGCGTAATTTCAATATTTGTCCCCTTTTTTTCCTAAATATTCGTCATTTTCTTGAGATATGATCGAAAAAAGCAACGTAAACGAATAATGTTAGCGGAATTTCAATTTTTGTCCCTTTGTTCTCCTTAATTTCCGCCATTTTCTTGAGATATGAATGAAAAAAGAAACGAAAGCGGATAATCTTAGAGAAATTTCAATTTTTATCCCCTTTATTTCCTTAATTTTCGTAATTTTCTTGTGATATGATCATAAAAACAACGAAAGCGACAACTTTAGCGTAATTTCCATTTTTCTTCCCCTTTTTTTCCTAAATTTTCGTCATTTTCTAGAGATATGATGGAAAAAAGCAACGTAAACGGATAATTTTAGCGGAATTTCGATTTTTGTCCTTTTTTTTCCTAAATTTCCTACATTTTCTTGAGATATGATCGAAAAAAGTAACGTAAACGGATAATTTTGGCGGAATTTCAATTTTTCTCCCCTTCTATTCCTTAATTTACGGCATTTTCTTGAGATATGTACGAAAAAAGCAACGAAAAAGGATAATTTTAGCAAAATTTCAATTTTTATCCCCTTTTTTTTCCTGAATTTCCGGCATTTTCTTGAGATATGATCGAAAAAAGCAACGAAAGCGAATAATGTAAGCGAAATTTTCATTTTTATCCCCTTTATTTCCTTAATTTTCGTAATTTTCTTGAGATATGATCGAAAAAAGCAACGAAAACGACAATTTTAGCGTAATTTCAATATTTGTCCCCTTTTTTTCCTAAATATTCGTCATTTTCTGGAGATATGATCGAAAAAAGCAACGTAAACGAATAATGTTAGCGAAATTTCAATTTTTATCCCCTTTTTTTCTTTATATTTCGTAATTTTCTTGAGATCTGATCGAAAAAAGAAACGAAAATGGATAATTTTAGCGAAATTTCAATTTTAATCCCCTTTTTTTCCTTAATTTCCGTCATTTTCTTGAGATATGATCCAAAAAAGGCAACGAAAAAGAATTTTTTTAGCGAAATTTGCATTTTTATCCCTTTTATTTCCTTAATTTTTGTAATTTTCTTGAGATATGTTCAAAAAAAGCAACGAAAACGACAATTTTAGCGTAATTTCAATTTGACCCCCTTTATTCCTAAATTTTCGTCATTTTCTTGAGATGTGATCGAAAAAAGTAACGAATTTGAAAATTTTAGCAAAGTTTCAATTTTCATCCCCTTTTTTTCCTTAACTTCCGTCATTTTGTTTGAGATATGATCGAAAAAAGCAACGAAAACGACAATTTTAGCGTAATTTCAATATTTGTCCCCTTTTTTTCCTAAATATTTGTCATTTTCTTGAGATATGATCGAAAAAAGCAACGTAAACGAATAATGTTAGCGGAATTTCAATTTTTGTCCCTTTGTTCTCCTTAATTTCCGCCATTTTCTTGAGATATGAATGAAAAAAGAAACGAAAGCGGATAATCTTAGAGAAATTTCAATTTTTATCCCCTTTATTTCCTTAATTTTCGTAATTTTCTTGTGATATGATCATAAAAACCACGAAAGCGACAACTTTAGCGTAATTTCCATTTTTCTTCCCCTTTTTTTCCTAAATTTTCGTCATTTTCTAGAGATATGATGGAAAAAAGCAACGTAAACGGATAATTTTAGCGTAATTTCGATTTTTGTCCTTTTTTTTCCTAAATTTCCTACATTTTCTTGAGATATGATCGAAAAAAGTAACGTAAACGGATAATTTTGGCGGAATTTCAATTTTTCTCCAATTCTATTCCTTAATTTACGGCATTTTCTTGAGATATGAACGAAAAAAGCAACGAAAAAGGATAATTTTAGCAAAATTTCAATTTTTATCCCCTTTTTTTCCTGAATTTCTGGCATTTTCTTGAGATATGATCGAAAAAAGCAACGAAAGCGATTAATGTAAGCGAAATTTTCATTTTTATCCCCTTTATTTCCTTAATTTTCGTAATTTTCTTGAGATATGATCGAAAAGAGCAACGAAAACGGAAAATTTTAGCGAAATTTCAATTTTTGTCCACTTTTTTCCTTAATTTTCGTCATTTTCTTGAGATATGCTCGAAAAAAGCAAGGAAAACGGATAATTTTTTGAAATTTTAATTTTTATCCCATTGATTTCCTTTATTTCCCTTATTTTCTTGAGATATGATCGAAAAAAGGAAAGAAATTGACCATTTTAAAAGTAATTTCATTTTTGTCTCCTTTTTTCCTTAATTTTCGTCATTTTTTTGAGTTATGATCGAAAAAAGCAACGAAAACGGATGATTTTAGTGAAATTTTAATTTTGATCCCCTTTATTTCCTTAATTTTCGTAATTTTCTTGATATACGATCGAAAAAAGCAACGTAAACGGATAATTTTAGCGGAATTTCAATTTTTATCCCCTTTTTTTCCGTAATTTCCGTCATTTTCTTGAGATATGATCGTTAAAAGCAACGAAAACGGATACTTTTAGCGAAATTTCAATTTTTATCCCCTTTTTTTCTTTATATTTCGTAATTTTCTTGAGATCTGATCGAAAAAAGAAACGAAAATGGATAATTTTAGCGAAATTTCAATTTTAATCCCCTTTTTTTCCTTAATTTCCGTTTTTTTCTTGAGATATGATCCAAAAAAGGCAACGAAAAAGAATAATTTTAGCGAAATTTGCATTTTTATCCCTTTTATTTCCTTAATTTTTGTAATTTTCTTGAGATATGTTCAAAAAAAGCAACGAAAACGACAATTTTAGCGTAATTTCAATTTTTGACCCCTTTTTTTCCTAAATTTTCGTCATTTTCTTGAGATGTGATCGAAAAAAGTAACGAATTTGAAAATTTTAGCAAAGTTTCAATTTTCATCCCCTTTTTTTCCTTAACTTCCGTCATTTTGTTTGAGATATGATCGAAAAAAGCAACGTAAACGAATAATGTTAGCGGAATTTCAAATTTTGTCCCTTTGTTCTCCTTAATTTCCGCCATTTTCTTGAGATATGAATGAAAAAAGAAACGAAAGCGGATAATCTTAGAGAAATTTCAATTTTTATCCCCTTTATTTTCTTAATTTTCGTAATTTTCTTGTGATATGATCATAAAAACCACGAAAGCGACAACTTTAGCGTAATTTCCATTTTTTTTCCCCTTTTTTTCCTAAATTTTCGTCATTTTCTAGAGAAATGATGGAAAAAAGCAACGTAAACGGATAATTTTAGCGGAATTTAGATTTTTGTCCTTTTTTTTCCTAAATTTCCTACATTTTCTTGAGATATGATCGAAAAAAGTAACGTAAACGGATAATTTTGGCGGAATTTCAATTTTTCTCCAATTCTATTCCTTAATTTACGGCATTTTCTTGAGATATGAACGAAAAAAGCAACGAAAAAGTATAATTTTAGCAAAATTTCAATTTTTATCCCCTTTTTTTCCTGAATTTCCGGCATTTTCTTGAGATATGATCGAAAAAAGCAACGAAAGCGATTAATGTAAGCGAAATTTTCATTTTTATCCCCTTTATTTCCTTAATTTTCGTAATTTTCTTGAGATATGATCGAAAAAAGCAACGAAAAGGATAATTTTAGAGCAATGTCAATTTTTTTCCCCTACTTTTACTTAATTTTCGTAATTTTCTTGAGATATGATCGAAAAGAGCAACGAAAACGGAAAATTTTAGAGAAATTTCAATTTTTGTCCCCTTTTTTCCTTAATTTTCGTCATTTTCTTGAGATATGATCGAAAAAAGCAAGGAAAACGGATAATTTTTTGAAATTTTAATTTTTATCCCATTGATTTCCTTTATTTTCCTAATTTTCTTGAGATATGATCGAAAAAAGCAACGAAAGCGGAAAATTATAGCGAAATTTCAATTTTTGTCTCCTTTTTTCCGTAATTTTCGTCATTTTCTTGAGATATGATCGAAAAAAGCATCGAAAACGGATGATTTTAGTGAAATTTTAATTTTGATCCCCTTTATTTCCTTAATTTTCGTAATTTTCTTGATATACGATCGAAAAAAGCAACGTAAACGGATAATTTTATCGGAATTTCAATTTTTATCCCCTTTTTTTCCGTAATTTCCGTCATTTTCTTGAGATATGATCGAAAAAAGAAACAAAAATGGATAATTTTAGCATATTTAAATTTTATCCCCTTTTTTTCCTTAATTTCCGTCATTTTCTTGAGATATGATCGAAAAAAGAAACGAAAATGGATAATTTTAGAGAAATTTCAATTTTTATCCCCTTTATTTCATTAATTTTCGTAATTTTCTTCAGAAATGATCGAAAAAACTAACGAAAACGGATGATTTTAGTGAAATTTTAATTTTTATCCCCTTTATTTCCTTAATTTTTGTAATTTTCTTGATATACGATCGAAAAAAGCAACGTAAACGGATAATTTTAGCGGAATTTAAATTTTTATCCCCTTTTTTTTCGTAATTTCCGTCATTTTCTTGAGATATGATCGTGAAAAGCAACGAAAACCGATAATTTTAGCGAAATTTCAATTTTTATCCAATTTTCTTCCTTAAATTTCGTAATTTTCTTGAGATATGATCGAAAAAAGATACAAAAATGGATAATTTTAGCATATTTCAATTTTTATCCCCTTTTTTTCCTAAATTTTCGTCATTTTCTTGAGATATGATCGAAAAAAGCAACGAAAACGACAATTTTAGCGTAATTTCAATTTTTGTCCCCTTTTTTTCCTAAATTCTCGTCATTTTCTTGAGGTACGATCGAAAAAAGCAACGTAAACGGATAATTTTAGCAGATTTTCAATTTTTGTCCCCTTTTTTTATTAAATTCCGTCATTTACTTGAGATATGATCGTTAAAAGCAACGAAAACGGATAATTTTAGCGAAATTTCAATTTTAATCCCCTTTTTTTCCTTAATTTCCGTTTTTTTCTTGAGATATGATCCAAAAAAGGCAACGAAAAAGAATAATTTTAGCGAAATTTGCATTTATATCCCTTTTATTTCCTTAATTTTTGTAATTTTCTTGAGATATGTTCAAAAAAAGCAACGAAAACGACAATTTTAGCGTAATTTCAATTTTTGACCCCCTTTATTCCTAAATTTTCGTCATTTTCTTGAGATGTGATCGAAAAAAGTAACGAATTTGAAAACTTTAGCAAAGTTTCAATTTTCATCCCCTTTTTTTCCTTAACTTCCGTCATTTTGTTTGAGATATGATCGAAAAAAGCAACGAAAACGACAATTTTAGCGTAATTTCAATATTTGTCCCCTTTTTTTCCTAAATATTCGTCATTTTCTTGAGATATGATCGAAAAAAGCAACGTAAACGAATAATGTTAGCGGAATTTCAATTTTTGTCCCTTTGTTCTCCTTAATTTCCGCCATTTTCTTGAGATATGAATGAAAAAAGAAACGAAAGCGGATAATCTTAGAGAAATTTCAATTTTTATCCCCTTTATTTCCTAAATTTTCGTCATTTTCTAGAGATATGATGGAAAAAAGCAACGTAAACGGATAATTTTAGCGTAATTTCGATTTTTGTCCTTTTTTTTCCTAAATTTCCTACATTTTCTTGAGATATGATCGAAAAAAGTAACGTAAACGGATAATTTTGGCGGAATTTCAATTTTTCTCCCCTTCTATTCCTTAATTTACGGCATTTTCTTGAGATATGAACGAAAAAAGCAACGAAAAAGGATAATTTTAGCAAAATTTCAATTTTTATCCCCTTTTTTTCCTGAATTTCCGGCATTTTCTTGAGATATGATCGAAAAAAGCAACGAAAGCGATTAATGTAAGCGAAATTTTCATTTTTATCCCCTTTATTTCCTTAATTTTCGTAATTTTCTTGAGATATGATCGAAAAAAGCAACGAAAAGGATAATTTTAGAGCAATGTCAATTTTTTTCCCCTACTTTTACTTAATTTTCGTAATTTTCTTGAGATATGATCGAAAAGAGCAACGAAAACGGAAAATTTTAGCGAAATTTCAATTTTTGTCCCCTTTTTTCCTTAATTTTCGTCATTTTCTTGAGATATGATCGAAAAAAGCAAGGAAAACGGATAATTTTTTGAAATTTTAATTTTTATCCCATTGATTTCCTTTATTTTCCTAATTTTCTTGAGATATGATCGAAAAAAGCAACGAAAACGGAAAATTATAGCGAAATTTCAATTTTTGTCTCCTTTTTTCCTTAATTTTCGTCATTTTCTTGAGATATGATCGAAAAAAGCATCGAAAACGGATGATTTTAGTGAAATTTTAATTTTGATCCCCTTTATTTCCTTAATTTTCGTAATTTTCTTGATATACGATCGAAAAAAGCAACGTAAACGGATAATTTTAGCGGAATTTCAATCTTTATCCCCTTTTTTTCCGTAATTTCCGTCATTTTCTTGAGATATGATCGTGAAAAGCAACGAAAACCGATAATTTTAGCGAAATTTAATTTTTATCCCATATTTTTCCTTAAATTTCGTAATTTTCTTGAGATATGATCGAAAAAAGAAACAAAAATGGATAATTTTAGCATATTTAAATTTTATCCCCTTTTTTTCCTTAATTTCCGTCATTTTCTTGAGATATGATCGAAAAAAGAAACGAAAATGGATAATTTTAGAGAAATTTCAATTTTTATCCCCTTTATTTCATTAATTTTCGTAATTTTCTTGAGAAATGATCGAAAAAACTAACGAAAACGGATGATTTTAGTGAAATTTTAATTTTTATCCCCTTTATTTCCTTAATTTTTGTAATTTTCTTGATATACGATCGAAAAAAGCAACGTAAACGGATAATTTTAGCGGAATTCAAATTTTTATCCCCTTTTTACTTTCTCCATATACGAAGTATAGAGAAAGTATTGTTTTCATGAAAAAATTCGACTTCGAGATTTCAACGGAAATACATGTTTTGGGGTCCCTAGAACACGTTTTGACCATTTTCGGAATGATGTTTGTGTGTATGTGTGTGTGTGTGTGTGTGTGTGTGTGTGTGATATTGGGCGCTCTAACGTGAAAACTATTAGTCGTATCAATACCAAACTTCATATATAGTACTGTGGTGTGTGCTGTCAGAGTTGATTAGTTTTTGGAGTAAATCGGTCATCCGGAAGTCGATTTTTATTTATTAAAGCTCATTTCAGGTTTTCAAAATATCTCCATAAATATGATATATACGTATATTGTATCACTTATAAAAGTTCTAGATAATGTTATTTACTATAAATTTTGTATTTAATATATTTTTGTATCACCGGTTGATTAGGAGTTATTCGTGAAATACTGATAAACCGGAAGAAGATGATTATGTACTTTGTGGGCGCTCTAACATGAAAATTAATTGTTGAATCAACACCAAATTTCATATATTGTTTTATTATTACAGTCGTTAGAGTTGATTAGTTTTTGGAGTAAATCGTTTAACCGGAAGTCGAGCTTCATTCTTCAAAGCTTATTTCCGGTTTTCAAAATATCTCCATAAATATGATATTTAGGTATATACTATTATTAATAAATGTTTTAGAAAATGTACTTTACTATAACGTTTGTTTGAAACTTATTTTTGTATCACTGATGGTTTAGGAGTTATTCATGAAATACTGATAAACCGGAAGTTGCTGATTATGTACTTAGTGGGCGCTCTGGGCTCTATGGGCGAAAGGCCAAATTCATCTTTTTTCATCGAGCATGTCCCGAAAAACATTATTTATAAGGTTTGTGACGTAAAAGATAATAATATATAAATTAATCACTCATCTTCCAAGTTTAGATTGAATATACAGTTCGAAATTATTGTCGTAGATAAATATTTACAACTTATGTATGGAGAAAGTCATATGCTGGCCACATCAGATTTTTTTTCGTAATTTCCGTCATTTTCTTGAGATATGATCGTGAAAAGCAACGAAAACCGATAATTTTAGCGAAATTTCAATTTTTATCCAATTTTTTTCCTTAAATTTCGTAATTTTCTTGAGATATGATCGGAAAAAGATACAAAAATGGATAATTTTAGCATATTTCAATTTTTATCCCCTTTTTTTCCTAAATTTTCGTCATTTTCTTTAGATATGATCGAAAAAAGCAACGAAAACGACAATTTTAGCGTAATTTCAATTTTTGTCCCCTTTTTTTCCTAAATTCTCGTCATTTTCTTGAGGTACGATCGAAAAAAGCAACGTAAACGGATAATTTTAGCAGAATTTCAATTTTTGTCCCCTTTTTTTCCTTAAATTCCGTCATTTACTTGAGATATGATCGTTAAAAGCAACGAAAACGGATACTTTTAGCGAAATTTCAATTTTTATCCCCTTTTTTTCTTTATATTTCGTAATTTTCTTGAGATCTGATCGAAAAAAGAAACGAAAATGGATAATTTTAGCGAAATTTCAATATTAATCCCCTTTTTTTCCTTAATTTCCGTTTTTTTCTTGAGATATGATCCAAAAAAGGCAACGAAAAAGAATAATTTTAGCGAAATTTGCATTTTTATCCCTTTTATTTCCTTAATTTTTGTAATTTTCTTGAGATATGTTCAAAAAAAGCAACGAAAACGACAATTTTAGCGTAATTTCAATTTTTGACCCCCTTTATTCCTAAATTTTCGTCATTTTCTTGAGATGTGATCGAAAAAAGTAACGAATTTGAAAATTTTAGCAAAGTTTCAATTTTCATCCCCTTTTTTTCCTTAACTTCCGTCATTTTGTTTGAGATATGATCGAAAAAAGCAACGAAAACGACAATTTTAGCGTAATTTCAATATTTGTCCCCTTTTTTTCCTAAATATTCGTCATTTTCTTGAGATATGATCGAAAAAAGCAACGTAAACGAATAATGTTAGCGGAATTTCAATTTTTGTCCCTTTGTTCTCCTTAATTTCCGCCATTTTCTTGAGATATGAATGAAAAAAGAAACGAAAGCGGATAATCTTAGAGAAATTTCAATTTTTATCCCCTTTATTTCCTTAATTTTCGTAATTTTCTTGTGATATGATCATAAAAATCACGAAAGCGACAACTTTAGCGTAATTTCCATTTTTCTTCCCCTTTTTTTCCTAAATTTTCGTCATTTTCTAGAGATATGATGGAAAAAAGCAACGTAAACGGATAATTTTAGCGTAATTTCGATTTTTGTCCTTTTTTTTCCTAAATTTCCTACATTTTCTTGAGATATGATCGAAAAAAGTAACGTAAACGGATAATTTTGGCGGAATTTCAATTTTTCTCCAATTCTATTCCTTAATTTACGGCATTTTCTTCAGATATGAACGAAAAAAGCAACGAAAAAGGATAATTTTAGCAAAATTTCAATTTTTATCCCCTTTTTTTCCTGAATTTCCGGCATTTTCTTGAGATATGATCGAAAAAAGCAACGAAAGCGATTAATGTAAGCGAAATTTTCATTTTTATCCCCTTTATTTCCTTAAATTTCGTAATTTTCTTGAGATATGATCGAAAAAAGCAACGAAAAGGATAATTTTAGAGCAATGTCAATTTTTTTCCCCTACTATTACTTAATTTTCGTAAATTTCTTGAGATATGATCGAAAAGAGCAACGAAAACGGAAAATTTTAGCGAAATTTCAATTTTTGTCCACTTTTTTCCTTAATTTTCGTCATTTTCTTGAGATATGATCGAAAAAAGCAAGGAAAACGGATAATTTTTTGAAATTTTAATTTTTATCCCATTGATTTCCTTTATTTTCCTAATTTTCTTGAGATATGATCGAAAAAAGGAAAGAAATTGACCATTTTAGAGTAATTTCATTTTTGTCTCCTTTTTTCCTAAATTTTCGTCATTTTTTTGAGATATGATCGAAAAAAGCAACGAAAACGGATGATTTTAGTGAAATTTTAATTTTGATCCCCTTTATTTCCTTAATTTTCTTAATTTTCTTGATATACTATCGAAAAAAGCAACGTAAACGGATAATTTTAGCGGAATTTCAATTTTTATCCCCTTTTTTTCGTAATTTCCGTCATTTTCTTGAGATATGATCGTTAAAAGCAACGAAAACGGATACTTTTAGCGAAATTTCAATTTTTATCCCCTTTTTTTCTTTATATTTCGTAATTTTCTTGAGATCTGATCGAAAAAAGAAACGAAAATGGATAATTTTAGCGAAATTTCAATTTTAATCCCATTTTTTTCCTTAATTTCCGTTTTTTTCTTGAGATATGATCCAAAAAAGGCAACGAAAAAGAATAATTTTAGCGAAATTTGCATTTTTATCCCTTTTATTTCCTTAATTTTTGTAATTTTCTTGAGATATGTTCAAAAAAAGCAACGAAAACGACAATTTTAGCGTAATTTCAATTTTTGACCCCTTTTTTTCCTAAATTTTCGTCATTTTCTTGAGATGTGATCGAAAAAAGTAACGAATTTGAAAATTTTAGCAAAGTTTCAATTTTCATCCCCTTTTTTTCCTTAACTTCCGTCATTTTGTTTGAGATATGATCGAAAAAAGCAACGAAAACGACAATTTTAGCGTAATTTCAATATTTGTCCCCTTTTCTTCCTAAATATTCGTCATTTTCTTGAGATATGATCGAAAAAAGCAACGTAAACGAATAATGTTAGCGGAATTTTTAATTTTTGTCCCTTTGTTCTCCTTAATTTCCGCCATTTTCTTGAGATATGAATGAAAAAAGAAACGAAAGCGGATAATCTTAGAGAAATTTCAATTTTTATCCCCTTTATTTTCTTAATTTTCGTAATTTTCTTGTGATATGATCATAAAAACCACGAAAGCGACAACTTTAGCGTAATTTCCATTTTTTTTCCCCTTTTTTTCCTAAATTTTCGTCATTTTCTAGAGAAATGATGGAAAAAAGCAACGTAAACGGATAATTTTAGCGGAATTTCGATTTTTGTCCTTTTTTTTCCTAAATTTCCTACATTTTCTTGAGATATGATCGAAAAAAGTAACGTAAACAGATAATTTTGGCGGAATTTCAATTTTTCTCCAATTCTATTCCTTAATTTACGGCATTTTCTTGAGATATGAACGAAAAAAGCAACGAAAAAGGATAATTTTAGCAAAATTTCAATTTTTATCCCCTTTTTTTCCTGAATTTCCGGCATTTTCTTGAGATATGATCGAAAAAAGCAACGAAAGCGATTAATGTAAGCGAAATTTTCATTTTTATCCCCTTTATTTCCTTAATTTTCGTAATTTTCTTGAGATATGATCGAAAAAAGCAACGAAAAGGATAATTTTAGAGCAATGTCAATTTTTTTCCCCTACTTTTACTTAATTTTCGTAATTTTCTTGAGATATGATCGAAAAGAGCAACGAAAACGGAAAATTTTAGAGAAATTTCAATTTTTGTCCCCTTTTTTCCTTAATTTTCGTCATTTTCTTGAGATATGATCGAGAAAAGCAAGGAAAACGGATAATTTTTTGAAATTTTAATTTTTATCCCATTGATTTCCTTTATTTTCCTAATTTTCTTGAGATATGATCGAAAAGAGCAACGAAAACGGAAAATTTTAGAGAAATTTCAATTTTTGTCCCCTTTTTTCCTTAATTTTCGTCATTTTCTTGAGATATGATCGAAAAAAGCAAGGAAAACGGATAATTTTTTGAAATTTTAATTTTTATCCCATTGATTTCCTTTATTTTCCTAATTTTCTTGAGATATGATCGAAAAAAGCAACGAAAACGGAAAATTATAGCGAAATTTCAATTTTTGTCTCCTTTTTTCCTTAATTTTCGTCATTTTCTTGAGATATGATCGAAAAAAGCATCGAAAACGGATGATTTTATTGAAATTTTAATTTTGATCCCCTTTATTTCCTTAATTTTCGTAATTTTCTTGATATACGATCGAAAAAAGCAACGTAAACGGATAATTTTAGCGGAATTTCAATTTTTATCCCCTTTTTTTCCGTAATTTCCGTCATTTTCTTGAGATATGATCGTGAAAAGCAACGAAAACCGATAATTTTTGCGAAATTTAATTTTTATCCCATATTTTTCCTTAAATTTCGTAATTTTCTTGAGATATGATCGAAAAAAGAAACAAAAATGGATAATTTTAGCATATTTAAATTTTATCCCCTTTTTTTCCTTAATTTCCGTCATTTTCTTGAGATATGATCGAAAAAAGAAACGAAAATGGATAATTTTAGAGAAATTTCAATTTTTATCCCCTTTATTTCATTAATTTTCGTAATTTTCTTGAGAAATGATCGAAAAAACTAACGAAAACGGATGATTTTAGTGAAATTTTAATTTTTATCCCCTTTATTTCCTTAATTTTTGTAATTTTCTTGATATAAGATCGAAAAAAGCAACGTAAACGGATAATTTTAGCGGAATTTAAATTTTTATCCCCTTTTTACTTTCTCCATATACGAAGTATAGAGAAAGTATTGTTTTCATGAAAAAATTCGACTTCGAGATTTCAACGGAAATACATGTTTTGGGGTCCCTAGAACACGTTTTGACTATTTTCGGAATGATGTCTGTGTGTATGTGTGTGTGTGTGTGTGTGTGTGTGTGTGTGTGTGTGTGTGATAGTGGGCGCTCTAACGTGAAAACTATTAGTCGTATCAATACCAAACTTCATATATAGTACTGTGGTGTGTGCTGTCAGAGTTGATTAGTTTTTGGAGTAAATCGGTCAACCGGAAGTCGATTTTTATTTATTAAAGCTCATTTCAGGTTTTCAAAATATCTCCATAAATATGATATATACGTATATTGTATCACTTATAAAAGTTCTAGATAATGTTATTTACTATAAATTTTGTATTTAATATATTTTTGTATCACCGGTTGATTAGGAGTTATTCGTGAAATACTGATAAACCGGAAGAAGATGATTATGTACTTTGTGGGCGCTCTAACATGAAAATTAATTGTTGAATCAACACCAAATTTCATATATTGTTTTATTATTACAGTCGTTAGAGTTGATTAGTTTTTGGAGTAAATCGGTCAACCGGAAGTCGAGCTTCATTCTTCAAAGCTTATTTCCGGTTTTCAAAATATCTCCATGAATATGATATTTAGGTATATACTATTATTAATAAATGTTTTAGAAAATGTACTTTACTATAACGTTTGTTTGAAACTTATTTTTGTATCACTGATGGTTTAGGAGTTATTCATGAAATACTGATAAACCGGAAGTTGCTGATTATGTACTTAGTGGGCGCTCTGGGCTCTATGGGCGAAAGGCCAAATTCATCTTTTTTCATCGAGCATGTCCCGAAAAACATTATTTATAAGGTTTGTGACGTAAAAGATAATAATATATAAATTAATCACTCATCTTCCAAGTTTAGATTGAATATACAGTTCGAAATTATTGTCGTAGATAAATATTTACATCTTATGTATGGAGAAAGTCATGTGCTGGCCACATCAGATTTTTTTTCGTAATTTCCGTCATTTTCTTGAGATATGATCGTGAAAAGCAACGAAAACCGATAATTTTAGCGAAATTTCAATTTTTATCCAATTTTTTTCCTTAAATTTCGTAATTTTCTTGAGATATGATCGAAAAAAGATACAAAAATGGATAATTTTAGCATATTTCAATTTTTATCCCCTTTTTTTCCTAAATTTTCGTCATTTTCTTTAGATATGATCGAAAAAAGCAACGAAAACGACAATTTTAGCGTAATTTCAATTTTTGTCCCCTTTTTTTCCTAAATTCTCGTCATTTTCTTGAGGTACGATCGAAAAAAGCAACGTAAACGGATAATTTTAGCAGAATTTCAATTTTTGTCCCCTTTTTTTCCTTAAATTCCGTCATTTACTTGAGATATGATCGTTAAAAGCAACGAAAACGGATACTTTTAGCGAAATTTCAATTTTTATCCCCTTTTTTTCTTTATATTTCGTAATTTTCTTGAGATCTGATCGAAAAAAGAAACGAAAATGGATAATTTTAGCGAAATTTCAATTTTAATCCCCTTTTTTTCCTTAATTTCCGTTTTTTTCTTGAGATATGATCCAAAAAAGGCAACGAAAAAGAATAATTTTAGCGAAATTTGCATTTTTATCCCTTTTATTTCCTTAATTTTTGTAATTTTCTTGAGATATGTTCAAAAAAGCAACGAAAACGACAATTTTAGCGTAATTTCAATTTTTGACCCCCTTTATTCCTAAATTTTATTCATTTTCTTGAGATGTGATCGATAAAAGTAACGAATTTGAAAATTTTAGCAAAGTTTCAATTTTCATACCCTTTTTTTCCTTAACTTCCGTCATTTTGTTTGAGATATGATCGAAAAAAGCAACGAAAACGAAAATTTTAGCGTAATTTCAATATTTGTCCCCTTTTTTTCCTAAATATTCGTCATTTTCTTGAGATATGATCGAAAAAAGCAACGTAAACGAATAATGTTAGCGGAATTTCAATTTTTGTCCCTTTGTTCTCCTTAATTTCCGCCATTTTCTTGAGATATGAATGAAAAAAGAAACGAAAGCGGATAATCTTAGAGAAATTTCAATTTTTATCCCCTTTATTTCCTTAATTTTCGTAATTTTCTTGTGATATGATCATAAAAACCACGAAAGCGACAACATTAGCGTAATTTCCATTTTTTTCCCCTTTTTTTCCTAAATTTTCGTCATTTTCTAGAGATATGATGGAAAAAAGCAACGTAAACGGATAATTTTAGCGGAATTTCGATTCTTGTCCTTTTTTTTTCCTAAATTTCCTACATTTTCTTGAGAGATGATCGAAAAAAGTAACGTAAACGGATAATTTTGGCGGAATTTCAATTTTTCTCCCCTTCTATTCCTTAATTTACGGCATTTTCTTAAGATATGATCGAAAAAAGCAACGAAAAAGGATAATTTTAGCAAAATTTCAATTTTTATTCCTTTTTTTTCCTGAAATTCCGGCATTTTCTTGAGATATGATCGAAAAAAGCAACGAAAGCGAATAATGTAAGCGAAATTTTCATTTTTATCCCCTTTATTTCCTTAATTTTCGTAATTTTCTTTAGATATGATCGAAAAAAGCAACGAAAAGGATAATTTAAGCGAAATTTCAATTTTGATCCCCTTTATTTCCTTAATTTTCGTAATTTTCTTGATATACGATCGAAAAAAGCAACGTAAACGGATAATTTTAGCGGAATTTCAATTTTAATCCCCTTTTTTTTCGTAATTTCCGTCATTTTCTTGAGATATGATCGTGAGAAGCAACGAAAACCGATAATTTTTAGCGAAATTTCAATTTTTATCCAATTTTTTTCCTTAAATTTCGTAATTTTCTTGAGATATGATCGAAAAAAGAAACAAAAATGGATAATTTTAGCATATTTCAATTTTTATCCCCTTTTTTTCCTAAATTTTTCGTCATTTTCTTGAGATATGATCGAAAAAAGCAACGAAAACGACAATTTTAGCGTAATTTCAATTTTTGTCCCTTTTTTTCCTAAATTCTCGTCATTTTCTTGAGGTACGATCGACAAAAGCTACGTAAACGGATAATTTTAGCGGAATTTCAATTTTTATCCCCTTTTTTTCCTTAAATTCCGTCATTTACTTGAGATATGATCGTTAAAAGCAACGAAAACGGATACTTTTAGCGAAATTTCAATTTTTATCCCCTTTTTTTCTTTATATTTCGTAATTTTCTTGAGATCCGATCGAAAAAAGAAACGAAAATGGACAATTTTAGCGTAATTTCAATTTTTGTCACCTTTTTTTCCTAAATTCTCGTCATTTTCTAGAGGTACGATCGAAAAAAGCAACGTAAACGGATAATTTTAGCAGAATTTCAATTTTTGTCCCCTTTTTTTCCTTAAATTCCGTCATTTACTTGAGATATGATCGTTAAAAGCAACGAAAGCGAATAATGAAAGCGAAATTTTCATTTTTATCCCCTTTATTTCCTTAATTTTCGTAATTTTCTTGAGATATGATCGAAAAAAGCAACGAAAAGGATAATTTTAGAGCAATATCAATTTTTTTCCCCTACTTTTACTTAATTTTCGTAATTTTCTTGAGATATGATGGAAAAAAGCAACGAAAACGGAAAATTTAAGCGAAATTTCAATTTTGATCCCCTTTATTTCCTTAATTTTCGTAATTTTCTTGATATACGATCGAAAAAAGCAACGTAAACGGATAATTTTAGCGGAATTTCAATTTTAATCCCCTTTTTTTTCTTAATTTCCGTCATTTTCTTGAGATATGATCGTGAGAAGCAACGAAAACCGATAATTTTAGCGAAATTTCAATTTTTATCCAATTTTTTTCCTTAAATTTCGTAATTTTCTTGAGATATGATCGAAAAAAGAAAAAAAAATGGATAATTTTAGCATATTTCAATTTTTATCCCCTTTTTTTCCTAAATTTTCGTCATTTTCTTGAGATATGATCGAAAAAAGCAACGAAAACGACAATTTTAGCGTAATTTCAATTTTTGTCCCCTTTTTTTCCTAAATTCTCGTCATTTTCTTGAGGTACGATCGACAAAAGCTACGTAAACGGATAATTTTAGCGGAATTTCAATTTTTATCCCCTTTTTTTCCTTAAATTCCGTCATTTACTTGAGATATAATCGTTAAAAGCAACGAAAACGGATACTTTTAGCGAAATTTCAATTTTTATCCCCTTTTTTTCTTTATATTTCGTAATTTTCTTGAGATCCGATCGAAAAAAGAAACGAAAATGGACAATTTTAGCGTAATTTCAATTTTTGTCACCTTTTTTTCCTAAATTCTCGTCATTTTCTAGAGGTACGATCGAAAAAAGCAACGTAAACGGATAATTTTAGCAGAATTTCAATTTTTGTCCCCTTTTTTTCCTTAAATTCCGTCATTTACTTGAGATATGATCGTTAAAAGCAACGAAAACGGATACTTTTAGCGAAATTTCAATTTTTATCCCCTTTTTTTCTTTATATTTCGTAATTTTCTTGAGATCTGATCGAAAAAAGAAACGAAAATGGATAATTTTAGCGAAATTTCAATTTTAATCCCCTTTTTTTCCTTAATTTCCGTTTATTTCTTGAGATATGATCCAAAAAAGGCAACGAAAAAGAATAATTTTAGCGAAATTTGCATTTTTATCCCTTTTATTTCCTTAATTTTTGTAATTTTCTTGAGATATGATCGAAAAAAGCAACGTAAACGAATAATGTTAGCGGAATTTCAATTTTTGTCCCTTTGTTCTCCTTAATTTTCATCATTTTCTTGAGATATGAATGAAAAAAGAAACGAAAGCGGATTGTCTTAGAGAAATTTCAATTTTTATCCCCTTTATTTCCTTAATTTTCGTAATTTTCTTGTGATATGATCATAAAAACCACGAATGCGACAACTTTAGCGTAATTTCCATTTTTTTTCCCCTTTTTTTCCTAAATTTTCGTCATTTTCTAGAGATATGATGGAAAAAAGCAACGTAAACGGATAATTTTAGCGGAATTTCGATTTTTGTCCTTTTTTTTCCTAAATTTCCTACATTTTCTTGAGATATGATCGAAAAAAGTAACGTAAACGGATAATTTTGGCGGAATTTCAATTTTTCTCCCCTTCTATTCCTTAATTTACGGCATTTTCTTGAGATATGAACGAAAAAAGCAACGAAAAAGGATAATTTTAGCAAAATTTCAATTTTTATCCCCTTTTTTTCCTTAATTTTCGTAATTTTCTTGAGATATGATCGAAAAAAGCAACGAAAAGGATAATTTTAGAGCAATGTCAATTTTTTTCCCCTACTTTTACTTAATTTTCGTAATTTTCTTGAGATATGATCGAAAAGAGCAACGAAAACGGAAAATTTTAGCGAAATTTCAATTTTTGTCCCCTTTTTTCCTTAATTTTCGTCATTTTGTTGAGATATGATCGAAAAAAGCAAGGCAAACGGATAATTTTTTGAAATTTCAATTTTTATCCCCTTTATTTCCTTAATTTTCGTAATTTTCTTGATATACGATCGAAAAAAGCAACGTAAACGGATAATTTTAGCGGAATTTCAATTTTTATCCCCTTTTTTTCCGTTATTTCCGTCATTTTCTTGAGATATGATCGTTAAAAGCAACGAAAACGGATACTTTTAGCGAAATTTCAATTTTTATCCCCTTTTTTTCTTTATATTTCGTAATTTTCTTGAGATCTGATCGAAAAAAGAAACGAAAATGGATAATTTTAGCGAAATTTCAATTTTAATCCCCATTTTTTCCTTAATTTCCGTTTTTTTCTTGAGATATGTTCATAAAAAGCAACGAAAACGACTATTTTAGCGTAATTTCAATTTTTGACCCGTTTTTTCCTAAATTTTCGTCATTTTCTTGAGATGTGATCGAAAAAAGTAAGGAATTTGAAAATTTTAGCAAAGTTTCAATTTTCATCCCCTTTTTTTCCTTAACTTCCGTCATTTTGTTTGGGATATGATCGAAAAAAGCAACGAAAACGACAATTTTAGCGTAATTTCAATATTTGTCCCCTTTTTTTCCTAAATATTCGTCATTTTCTTGAGATATGATCGAAAAAAGCTACGTAAACGAATAATGTTAGCGGAATTTCAATTTTTGTCCCTTTGTTCTCCTTAATTTCCGCCATTTTCTTGAGATATGAATGAAAAAAGAAACGAAAGCGGATAATCTTAGAGAAATTTTAATTTTTATCCCCTTTATTTCCTTAATTTTCGTTATTTTCTTGTGATATGATCATAAAAACCACGAAAGCGACAACTTTAGCGTAATTTCCATTTTTCTTCCCCTTTTTTTCCTAAATTTCCTACATTTTCTTGAGATATGATCGAAAAAAGTAACGTAAACGGGTAATTTTGGCGGAATTTCAATTTTTCTCCCCTTCTATTCCTTAATTTACGGCATTTTCTTGAGATATGATCGAAAAAAGCAACGAAAAAGGATAATTTTAGCAAAATTTCAATTTTTATCACCTTTTTTTCCTGAATTTCCGGCATTTTCTTGAGATATGATCGAAAAAAGCAACGAAAGCGAATAATGTAAGCGAAATTTTCATTTTTATCCCCTTTATTTCCTTAATTTTCGTAATTTTCTTGAGATATGATCGAAAAAAGCAACGAAAAGGATAATTTTAGAGCAATATCAATTTTTTTCCCCTTCTTTTACTTAATTTTCGTAATTTTCTTGAGATATGATCGGAAAAAGCAACGAAAACGGAAAATTTTAGCGAAATTTCAATTTTTGTCCCTTTTTTTCCTTAATTTTCGTCATTTTCTTGAGATATGATCGAAAAAAGCAAGGAAAACGGATAATTTTTTGAAATTTTAATTTTTATCCCATTGATTTCCTTTATTTTCCCAATTTTCTTGAGATACGATCGAAAAAAGGAACGAAATTGACCATTTTAGAGTAATTTCATTTTTGTCTCCTTTTTTACTTAATTTTCGTCATTTTTTTGAGATATGATCGAAAAAAGCAACGAAAACGGATGATTTTAGTGAAATTTTAATTTTGATCCACTTTATTTCCTTAATTTTCGTAATTTTCTTGATATACGATCGAAAAAAGCAACGTAAACGGATAATTTTAGCGGAATTTCAATTTTTATCCCCTTTTTTTCCGTAATTTCCGTCATTTTCTTGAGATATGATCGTGAAAAGCAACGAAAACCGATAATTTAAGCGAAATTTCAATTTTTATCCCATATTTTTCCTTAAATTTCGTAATTTTCTTGAGATATGATCGAAAAAAGAACAAAAATGGATAATTTTACCATATTTCAATTTTATCCCCTTTTTTTCCTTAATTTCCGTCATTTTCTTGAGATATGATCGAAAAAAGAAACGAAAATGGATAATTTTAGAGAAATTTCAATTTTTATCCCCTTTATTTCATTAATTTTCGTAATTTTCTTGAGAAATGATCGAAAAAATTAACGAAAACGGATGATTTTAGTGAAATTATAATTTTTATCCCCTTTATTTCCTTAATTTTTGTAATTTTCTTGATATACGATCGAAAAAAGCAACGTAAACGGATAATTTTAGCAAAATTTAGATTTTTGACCCCTTTTTTTCCTTAATTTCCGTCATTTTCTTGAGATATGATCGAAAAAAGCAACGAAAACGGATAATTTTAGCGAAATATCAATATTTATCCCCTTTTTTTCCTTTATTTTCGTAATTTTCCTGAGATATGATCGAAAAAAGCAACGAAAACGACAATTTTAGCGTAATTTCAATATTTGTCCCCTTTTTTTCCTAAATATTCGTCATTTTCTTGAGGTATGATCGAAAAAAGCAACGTAAACGAATAATGTTAGCGGAATTTCAATTTTTGTCCCCTTGTTTTCCTTAATTTCCGTCATTTTCTTGAGATATGATCCAAAAAAGGAAACGAAAAAGAATAATTTTAGCGAAATTTGCATTTTTATCCCTTTTATTTCCTTAATTTTTGTAATTTTCTTGAGATATGTTCAAAAAAAGCAACGAAAACGACAATTTTAGCGTAATTTCAATTTTTGACCCCCTTTATTCCTAAATTTTCGTCATTTTCTTGAGATGTGATCGAAAAAAGTAATGAATTTGAAAATTTTAGCAAAGTTTCAATTTTCACCCCCTTTTTTTCCTTAACTTCCGTCATTTTGTTTGAGATATGATCGAAAAAAGCAACGAAAACGACAAATTTAGCGTAATTTCAATATTTGTCCCCTTTTTTTCCTAAATATTCGTCATTTTCTTGAGATATGATCGAAAAAAGCAACGTAAACGAATAATGTTAGCGGAATTTCAATTTTTGTCCCTTTGTTCTCCTTAATTTCCGCCATTTTCTTGAGATATGAATGAAAAAAGAAACGAAAGCGGATAATCTTAGAGAAATTTCAATTTTTATCCCCTTTATTTCCTTAATTTTCGTAATTTTCTTGTGATATGATCATAAAAACAACGAAAGCGACAACTTTAGCGTAATTTCCATTTTTCTTCCCCTTTTTTTCCTAAATTTTCGTCATTTTCTAGAGATATGATGGAAAAAAGCAACGTAAACGGATAATTTTAGCGGAATTTCGATTTTTGTCCTTTTTTTTCCTAAATTTCCTACATTTTCTTGAGATATGATCGAAAAAAGTAACGTAAACGGATAATTTTGGCGGAATTTCAATTTTTCTCCCCTTCTATTCCTTAATTTACGGCATTTTCTTGAGATATGAACGAAAAAAGCAACGAAAAAGGATAATTTTAGCAAAATTTCAATTTTTATCCCCTTTTTTTTCCTGAATTTCCGGCATTTTCTTGAGATATGATCGAAAAAAGCAACGAAAGCGAATAATGTAAGCGAAATTTTCATTTTTATCCCCTTTATTTCCTTAATTTTCGTAATTTTCTTGAGATATGATCGAAAAAAGCAACGAAAACGACAATTTTAGCGTAATTTCAATATTTGTCCCCTTTTTTCCTAAATATTCGTCATTTTCTGGAGATATGATCGAAAAAAGCAACGTAAACGAATAATGTTAGCGAAATTTCAATTTTTATCCCCTTTTTTTCTTTATATTTCGTAATTTTCTTGAGATCTGATCGAAAAAAGAAACGAAAATGGATAATTTTAGCGAAATTTCAATTTTAATCCCCTTTTTTTCCTTAATTTCCGTCATTTTCTTGAGATATGATCCAAAAAAGGCAACGAAAAAGAATTTTTTTAGCGAAATTTGCATTTTTATCCCTTTTATTTCCTTAATTTTTGTAATTTTCTTGAGATATGTTCAAAAAAAGCAACGAAAACGACAATTTTAGCGTAATTTCAATTTTTGACCCCCTTTATTCCTAAATTTTCGTCATTTTCTTGAGATGTGATCGAAAAAAGTAACGAATTTGAAAATTTTAGCAAAGTTTCAATTTTCATCCCCTTTTTTTCCTTAACTTCCGTCATTTTGTTTGAGATATGATCGAAAAAAGCAACGAAAACGACAATTTTAGCGTAATTTCAATATTTGTCCCCTTTTTTTCCTAAATATTTGTCATTTTCTTGAGATATGATCGAAAAAAGCAACGTAAACGAATAATGTTAGCGGAATTTCAATTTTTGTCCCTTTGTTCTCCTTAATTTCCGCCATTTTCTTGAGATATGAATGAAAAAAGCAACGTAAACGGATAATTTTAGCGGAATTTCGATTTTTGTCCTTTTTTTTCCTGAATTTCCTACATTTTCTTGTGATATGATCGAAAAAAGTAACGTAAACGGATAATTTTGGCGGAATCTCAATTTTTCTCCCCTTCTATTCCTTAATTTTCGGCATTCTCTTGAGATATGATCGAAAAAAGCAACGAAAAGGATAATTTTAGAGCAATATCAATTTTTTTCCCCTTCTTTTACTTAATTTTCGTAATTTTCTTGAGATATGATCGAAAAAAGCAACGAAAACGGAAAATTATAGCGAAATTTCAATTTTTGTCCCCTTTTTTCCTTAATTTTCGTCATTTTCTTGAGATATGATCGAAAAAAGCAAGGAAAACGGATAATTTTTTGAAATTTTAATATTTATCCCATTGATTTCCTTTATTTTCCTAATTTTCTTGTGATATGATCGAAAAAAGCAACGAAAACGGAAAATTATAGCGAAATTTCAATTTTTGTCTCCTTTTTTCCTTAATTTTCGTCATTTTCTTGAGATATGATCGAAAAAAGCAACGAAAACGGATGATTTTAGTGAAATTTTATTTTTGATCCCCTTTATTTCCTTAATTTTCGTTATTTTCTTGATATACGATCGAAAAAAGCAACGTAAACGGATAATTTTAGCGGAATTTCAATTTTTATCCCCTTTTTTCCGTAATTTCCGTCATTTTCTTGAGATATGATCGTGAAAAGCAACGAAAACCGATAATTTTAGCGAAATTTAATTTTTATCCCATATTTTTCCTTAAATTTCGTAATTTTCTTGAGATATGATCGAAAAAAGAAACAAAAATGGATAATTTTAGCATATTTCAATTTTATCCCCTTTTTTTCCTTAATTTCCGTCATTTTCTTGAGATATGATCGAAAAAAGAAACGAAAATGGATAATTTTAGAGAAATTTCAATTTTTATCCCCTTTATTTCATTAATTTTCGTAATTTTCTTGAGAAATGATCGAAAAAACAAACGAAAACGGATGATTTTAGTGAAATTTTAATTTTTATCCCCTTTATTTCCTTGATTTTTGTAATTTTCTTGATATACGATCGAAAAAAGCAACGTAAACGGATAATTTTAGCGGAATTATCCTTTTTTTCCTAAATTTTCGTCATTTTCTTGAGATATGATCGAAAAAAGCAACGAAAACGACAATTTTAGCGTAATTTCAATTTTTGTCCCCTTTTTTTCCTAAATTCTCGTCATTTTCTTGAGGTACGATCGAAAAAAGCAACGTAAACGGATAATTTTAGCAGAATTTCAATTTTTGTCCCCTTTTTTTCCTTAAATTCCGTCATTTACTTGAGATATGATCGTTAAAAGCAACGAAAACGGATACTTTTAGCGAAATTTCAATTTTTATCCCCTTTTTTTCTTTATATTTCGTAATTTTCTTGAGATCTGATCGAAAAAAGAAACGAAAATGGATAATTTTAGCGAAATTTCAATTTTAATCCCCTTTTTTTCCTTAATTTCCGTTTTTTTCTTGAGATATGATCCAAAAAAGGCAACGAAAAAGAATAATTTTAGCGAAATTTGCATTTTTATCCCTTTTATTTCCTTAATTTTTGTAATTTTCTTGAGATATGTTCAAAAAAAGCAACGAAAACGACAATTTTAGCGTAATTTCAATTTTTGACCCCCTTTATTCCTAAATTTTCGTCATTTTCTTGAGATGTGATCGAAAAAAGTAACGAATTTGAAAATTTTAGCAAAGTTTCAATTTTCATCCCCTTTTTTTCCTTAACTTCCGTCATTTTGTTTGAGATATGATCGAAAAAAGCAACGAAAACGACAATTTTAGCGTAATTTCAATATTTGTCCCCTTTTTTTCCTAAATATTCGTCATTTTCTTGAGATATGATCGAAAAAAGCAACGTAAACGAATAATGTTAGCGGAATTTCAATTTTTGTCCCTTTGTTCTCCTTAATTTCCGCCATTTTCTTGAGATATGAATGAAAAAAGAAACGAAAGCGGATAATCTTAGAGAAATTTCAATTTTTATCCCCTTTATTTCCTTAATTTTCGTAATTTTCTTGTGATATGATCATAAAAACCACGAAAGCGACAACTTTAGCGTGATTTCCATTTTTCTTCCCCTTTTTTTCCTAAATTTTCGTCATTTTCTAGAGATATGATGGAAAAAAGCAACGTAAACGGATAATTTTAGCGTAATTTCGATTTTTGTCCTTTTTTTTCCTAAATTTCCTACATTTTCTTGAGATATGATCGAAAAAAGTAACGTAAACGGATAATTTTGGCGGAATTTCAATTTTTCTCCAATTCTATTCCTTAATTTACGGCATTTTCTTGAGATATGAACGAAAAAAGCAACGAAAAAGGATAATTTTAGCAAAATTTCAATTTTTATCCCCTTTTTTTCCTGAATTTCCGGCATTTTCTTGAGATATGATCGAAAAAAGCAACGAAAGCGATTAATTTAAGCGAAATTTTCATTTTTATCCCCTTTATTTCCTTAATTTTCGTAATTTTCTTGAGATATGATCGAAAAAAGCAACGAAAAGGATAATTTTAGAGCAATGTCAATTTTTTTCCCCTACTATTACTTAATTTTCGTAATTTTCTTGAGATATGATCGAAAAGAGCAACGAAAACGGAAAATTTTAGCGAAATTTCAATTTTTGTCCACTTTTTTCCTTAATTTTCGTCATTTTCTTGAGATATGATCGAAAAAAGTAAGGAAAACGGATAATTTTTTGAAATTTTAATTTTTATCCCATTGATTTCCTTTATTTTCCTAATTTTCTTGAGATATGATCGAAAAATGGAAAGAAATTGACCATTTTAGAGTAATTTCATTTTTGTCTCCTTTTTTCCTTAATTTTCGTCATTTTTTTGAGATATGATCGAAAAAAGCAACGAAAACGGATGATTTTAGTGAAATTTTAATTTTGATCCCCTTTATTTCCTTAATTTTCGTAATTTTCTTGATATACTATCGAAAAAAGCAACGTAAACGGATAATTTTAGCGGAATTTCAATTTTTATCCCCTTTTTTCCGTAATTTCCGTCATTTTCTTGAGATATGATCGTTAAAAGCAACGAAAACGGATACTTTTAGCGAAATTTCAATTTTTATCCCCTTTTTTTCTTTATATTTCGTAATTTTCTTGAGATCTGATCGAAAAAAGAAACGAAATTGGATAATTTTAGCGAAATTTCAATTTTAATCCCCTTTTTTTCCTTAATTTCCGTTTTTTTCTTGAGATATGATCCAAAAAAGGCAACGAAAAAGAATAATTTTAGCGAAATTTGCATTTTTATCCCTTTTATTTCCTTAATTTTTGTAATTTTCTTGTGATATGTTCAAGAAAAGCAACGAAAACGACAATTTTAGCGTAATTTCAATTTTTGACCCCTTTTTTTCCTAAATTTTCGTCATTTTCTTGAGATGTGATCGAAAAAAGTAACGAATTTGAAAATTTTAGCAAAGTTTCAATTTTCATCCCCTTTTTTTCCTTAACTTCCGTCATTTTGTTTGAGATATGATCGAAAAAAGCAACGAAAACGACAATTTTAGCGTAATTTCAATATTTGTCCCCTTTTCTTCCTAAATATTCGTCATTTTCTTGAGATATGATCGAAAAAAGCAACGTAAACGAATAATGTTAGCGGAATTTTTAATTTTTGTCCCTTTGTTCTCCTTAATTTCCGCCATTTTCTTGAGATATGAATGAAAAAAGAAACGAAAGCGGATAATCTTAGAGAAATTTCAATTTTTATCCCCTTTATTTTCTTAATTTTCGTAATTTTCTTGTGATATGATCATAAAAACCACGAAAGCGACAACTTTAGCGTAATTTCCATTTTTTTCCCCTTTTTTTCCTAAATTTTCGTCATTTTCTAGAGAAATGATGGAAAAAAGCAACGTAAACGGATAATTTTAGCGGAATTTCGATTTTTGTCCTTTTTTTTCCTAAATTTCCTACATTTTCTTGAGATATGATCGAAAAAAGTAACGTAAACAGATAATTTTGGCGGAATTTCAATTTTTCTCCAATTCTATTCCTTAATTTACGGCATTTTCTTGAGATATGAACGAAAAAAGCAACGAAAAAGGATAATTTTAGCAAAATTTCAATTTTTATCCCCTTTTTTTCCTGAATTTCCGGCATTTTCTTGAGATATGATCGAAAAAAGCAACGAAAGCGATTAATGTAAGCGAAATTTTCATTTTTATCCCCTTTATTTCCTTAATTTTCGTAATTTTCTTGAGATATGATCGAAAAAAGCAACGAAAAGGATAATTTTAGAGCAATGTCAATTTTTTTCCCCTACTTTTACTTAATTTTCGTAATTTTCTTGAGATATGATCGAAAGAGCAACGAAAACGGAAAATTTTAGAGAAATTTCAATTTTTGTCCCCTTTTTTCCTTAATTTTCGTCATTTTCTTGAGATATGATCGAAAAAAGCAAGGAAAACGGATAATTTTTTGAAATTTTAATTTTTATCCCATTGATTTCCTTTATTTTCCTAATTTTCTTGAGATATGATCGAAAAGAGCAACGAAAACGGAAAATTTTTGAGAAATTTCAATTTTTGTCCCCTTTTTTCCTTAATTTTCGTCATTTTCTTGAGATATGATCGAAAAAAGCAAGGAAAACGGATAATTTTTTGAAATTTTAATTTTTATCCCATTGATTTCCTTTATTTTCCTAATTTTCTTGAGATATGATCGAAAAAAGCAACGAAAACGGAAAATTATAGCGAAATTTCAATTTTTGTCTCCTTTTTTCCTTAATTTTCGTCATTTTCTTGAGATATGATCGAAAAAAGCATCGAAAACGGATGATTTTATTGAAATTTTAATTTTGATCCCCTTTATTTCCTTAATTTTCGTAATTTTCTTGATATACGATCGAAAAAAGCAACGTAAACGGATAATTTTAGCGGAATTTCAATTTTTATCCCCTTTTTTTCCGTAATTTCCGTCATTTTCTTGAGATATGATCGTGAAAAGCAACGAAAACCGATAATTTTTGCGAAATTTAATTTTTATCCCATATTTTTCCTTAAATTTCGTAATTTTCTTGAGATATGATCGAAAAAAGAAACAAAAATGGATAATTTTAGCATATTTAAATTTTATCCCCTTTTTTTCCATAATTTCCGTCATTTTCTTGAGATATGATCGAAAAAAGAAACGAAAATGGATAATTTTAGAGAAATTTCAATTTTTATCCCCTTTATTTCATTAATTTTCGTAATTTTCTTGAGAAATGATCGAAAAAACTAACGAAAACGGATGATTTTAGTGAAATTTTAATTTTTATCCCCTTTATTTCCTTAATTTTTGTAATTTTCTTGATATAAGATCGAAAAAAGCAACGTAAACGGATAATTTTAGCGGAATTTAAATTTTTATCCCCTTTTTACTTTCTCCATATACGAAGTATAGAGAAAGTATTGTTTTCATGAAAAAATTCGACTTCGAGATTTCAACGGAAATACATGTTTTGGGGTCCCTAGAACACGTTTTGACTATTTTCGGAATGATGTCTGTGTGTATGTGTGTGTGTGTGTGTGTGTGTGTGTGTGTGTGTGTGTGTGTGTGTGTGTGTGTGTGATAGTGGGCGCTCTAACGTGAAAACTATTAGTCGTATCAATACCAAACTTCATATATAGTACTGTGGTGTGTGCTGTCAGAGTTGATTAGTTTTTGGAGTAAATCGGTCAACCGGAAGTCGATTTTTATTTATTAAAGCTCATTTCAGGTTTTCAAAATATCTCCATAAATATGATATATACGTATATTGTATCACTTATAAAAGTTCTAGATAATGTTATTTACTATAAATTTTGTATTTAATATATTTTTGTATCACCGGTTGATTAGGAGTTATTCGTGAAATACTGATAAACCGGAAGAAGATGATTATGTACTTTGTGGGCGCTCTAACATGAAAATTAATTGTTGAATCAACACCAAATTTCATATATTGTTTTATTATTACAGTCGTTAGAGTTGATTAGTTTTTGGAGTAAATCGGTCAACCGGAAGTCGAGCTTCATTCTTCAAAGCTTATTTCCGGTTTTCAAAATATCTCCATAAATATGATATTTAGGTATATACTATTATTAATAAATGTTTTAGAAAATGTACTTTACTATAACGTTTGTTTGAAACTTATTTTTGTATCACTGATGGTTTAGGAGTTATTCATGAAATACTGATAAACCGGAAGTTGCTGATTATGTACTTAGTGGGCGCTCTGGGCTCTATGGGCGAAAGGCCAAATTCATCTTTTTTCATCGAGCATGTCCCGAAAAACATTATTTATAAGGTTTGTGACGTAAAAGATAATAATATATAAATTAATCACTCATCTTCCAAGTTTAGATTGAATATACAGTTCGAAATTATTGTCGTAGATAAATATTTACATCTTATGTATGGAGAAAGTCATGTGCTGGCCACATCAGATTTTTTTTCGTAATTTCCGTCATTTTCTTGAGATATGATCGTGAAAAGCAACGAAAACCGATAATTTTAGCGAAATTTCAATTTTTATCCAATTTTTTTCCTTAAATTTCGTAATTTTCTTGAGATATGATCGAAAAAAGATACAAAAATGGATAATTTTAGCATATTTCAATTTTTATCCCCTTTTTTCCTTAATTTTCGTCATTTTTTTGAGATATGATCGAAAAAAGCAACGAAAACGGATGATTTTAGTGAAATTTTAATTTTGATCCCCTTTATTTCCTTAATTTTCGTAATTTGCTTGATATACTATCGAAAAAAGCAACGTAAACGGATAATTTTAGCGGAATTTCAATTTTTATCCCCTTTTTTCCGTAATTTCCGTCATTTTCTTGAGATATGATCGTTAAAAGCAACGAAAACGGATACTTTTAGCGAAATTTCAATTTTTATCCCCTTTTTTTCTTTATATTTCGTAATTTTCTTGAGATCTGATCGAAAAAAGAAACGAAAATGGATAATTTTAGCGAAATTTCAATTTTAATCCCCTTTTTTTCCTTAATTTCCGTTTTTTTCTTGAGATATGATCCAAAAAAGGCAACGAAAAAGAATAATTTTAGCGAAATTTGCATTTTTATCCCTTTTATTTCCTTAATTTTTGTAATTTTCTTGTGATATGTTCAAGAAAAGCAACGAAAACGACAATTTTAGCGTAATTTCAATTTTTGACCCCTTTTTTTCCTAAATTTTCGTCATTTTCTTGAGATGTGATCGAAAAAAGTAACGAATTTGAAAATTTTAGCAAAGTTTCAATTTTCATCCCCTTTTTTTCCTTAACTTCCGTCATTTTGTTTGAGATATGATCGAAAAAAGCAACGAAAACGACAATTTTAGCGTAATTTCAATATTTGTCCCCTTTTCTTCCTAAATATTCGTCATTTTCTTGAGATATGATCGAAAAAAGCAACGTAAACGAATAATGTTAGCGGAATTTTTAATTTTTGTCCCTTTGTTCTCCTTAATTTCCGCCATTTTCTTGAGATATGAATGAAAAAAGAAACGAAAGCGGATAATCTTAGAGAAATTTCAATTTTTATCCCCTTTATTTTCTTAATTTTCGTAATTTTCTTGTGATATGATCATAAAAACCACGAAAGCGACAACTTTAGCGTAATTTCCATTTTTTTCCCCTTTTTTTCCTAAATTTTCGTCATTTTCTAGAGAAATGATGGAAAAAAGCAACGTAAACGGATAATTTTAGCGGAATTTCGATTTTTGTCCTTTTTTTTCCTAAATTTCCTACATTTTCTTGAGATATGATCGAAAAAAGTAACGTAAACAGATAATTTTGGCGGAATTTCAATTTTTCTCCAATTCTATTCCTTAATTTACGGCATTTTCTTGAGATATGAACGAAAAAAGCAACGAAAAAGGATAATTTTAGCAAAATTTCAATTTTTATCCCCTTTTTTTCCTGAATTTCCGGCATTTTCTTGAGATATGATCGAAAAAAGCATCGAAAGCGATTAATGTAAGCGAAATTTTCATTTTTATCCCCTTTATTTCCTTAATTTTCGTAATTTTCTTGAGATATGATCGAAAAAAGCAACGAAAAGGATAATTTTAGAGCAATGTCAATTTTTTTCCCCTACTTTTACTTAATTTTCGTAATTTTCTTGAGATATGATCGAAAGAGCAACGAAAACGGAAAATTTTAGAGAAATTTCAATTTTTGTCCCCTTTTTTCCTTAATTTTCGTCATTTTCTTGAGATATGATCGAAAAAAGCAAGGAAAACGGATAATTTTTTGAAATTTTAATTTTTATCCCATTGATTTCCTTTATTTTCCTAATTTTCTTGAGATATGATCGAAAAAAGCAACGAAAACGGAAAATTATAGCGAAATTTCAATTTTTGTCTCCTTTTTTCCTTAATTTTCGTCATTTTCTTGAGATATGATCGAAAAAAGCATCGAAAACGGATGATTTTATTGAAATTTTAATTTTGATCCCCTTTATTTCCTTAATTTTCGTAATTTTCTTGATATACGATCGAAAAAAGCAACGTAAACGGATAATTTTAGCGGAATTTCAATTTTTATCCCCTTTTTTTCCGTAATTTCCGTCATTTTCTTGAGATATGATCGTGAAAAGCAACGAAAACCGATAATTTTTGCGAAATTTAATTTTTATCCCATATTTTTCCTTAAATTTCGTAATTTTCTTGAGATATGATCGAAAAAAGAAACAAAAATGGATAATTTTAGCATATTTAAATTTTATCCCCTTTTTTTCCATAATTTCCGTCATTTTCTTGAGATATGATCGAAAAAAGAAACGAAAATGGATAATTTTAGAGAAATTTCAATTTTTATCCCCTTTATTTCATTAATTTTCGTAATTTTCTTGAGAAATGATCGAAAAAACTAACGAAAACGGATGATTTTAGTGAAATTTTAATTTTTATCCCCTTTATTTCCTTAATTTTTGTAATTTTCTTGATATAAGATCGAAAAAAGCAACGTAAACGGATAATTTTAGCGGAATTTAAATTTTTATCCCCTTTTTACTTTCTCCATATACGAAGTATAGAGAAAGTATTGTTTTCATGAAAAAATTCGACTTCGAGATTTCAACGGAAATACATGTTTTGGGGTCCCTAGAACACGTTTTGACTATTTTCGGAATGATGTCTGTGTGTATGTGTGTGTGTGTGTGTGTGTGTGTGTGTGTGTGTGTGTGTGTGTGTGTGTGTGTGATAGTGGGCGCTCTAACGTGAAAACTATTAGTCGTATCAATACCAAACTTCATATATAGTACTGTGGTGTGTGCTGTCAGAGTTGATTAGTTTTTGGAGTAAATCGGTCAACCGGAAGTCGATTTTTATTTATTAAAGCTCATTTCAGGTTTTCAAAATATCTCCATAAATATGATATATACGTATATTGTATCACTTATAAAAGTTCTAGATACTGTTATTTACTATAAATTTTGTATTTAATATATTTTTGTATCACCGGTTGATTAGGAGTTATTCGTGAAATACTGATAAACCGGAAGAAGATGATTATGTACTTTGTGGGCGCTCTAACATGAAAATTAATTGTTGAATCAACACCAAATTTCATATATTGTTTTATTATTACAGTCGTTAGAGTTGATTAGTTTTTGGAGTAAATCGGTCAACCGGAAGTCGAGCTTCATTCTTCAAAGCTTATTTCCGGTTTTCAAAATATCTCCATAAATATGATATTTAGGTATATACTATTATTAATAAATGTTTTAGAAAATGTACTTTACTATAACGTTTGTTTGAAACTTATTTTTGTATCACTGATGGTTTAGGAGTTATTCATGAAATACTGATAAACCGGAAGTTGCTGATTATGTACTTAGTGGGCGCTCTGGGCTCTATGGGCGAAAGGCCAAATTCATCTTTTTTCATCGAGCATGTCCCGAAAAACATTATTTATAAGGTTTGTGACGTAAAAGATAATAATATATAAATTAATCACTCATCTTCCAAGTTTAGATTGAATATACAGTTCGAAATTATTGTCGTAGATAAATATTTACATCTTATGTATGGAGAAAGTCATGTGCTGGCCACATCAGATTTTTTTTCGTAATTTCCGTCATTTTCTTGAGATATGATCGTGAAAAGCAACGAAAACCGATAATTTTAGCGAAATTTCAATTTTTATCCAATTTTTTTCCTTAAATTTCGTAATTTTCTTGAGATATGATCGAAAAAAGATACAAAAATGGATAATTTTAGCATATTTCAATTTTTATCCCCTTTTTTCCTTAATTTTCGTCATTTTTTTGAGATATGATCGAAAAAAGCAACGAAAACGGATGATTTTAGTGAAATTTTAATTTTGATCCCCTTTATTTCCTTAATTTTCGTAATTTTCTTGATATACTATCGAAAAAAGCAACGTAAACGGATAATTTTAGCGGAATTTCAATTTTTATCCCCTTTTTTCCGTAATTTCCGTCATTTTCTTGAGATATGATCGTTAAAAGCAACGAAAACGGATACTTTTAGCGAAATTTCAATTTTTATCCCCTTTTTTTCTTTATATTTCGTAATTTTCTTGAGATCTGATCGAAAAAAGAAACGAAAATGGATAATTTTAGCGAAATTTCAATTTTAATCCCCTTTTTTTCCTTAATTTCCGTTTTTTTCTTGAGATATGATCCAAAAAAGGCAACGAAAAAGAATAATTTTAGCGAAATTTGCATTTTTATCCCTTTTATTTCCTTAATTTTTGTAATTTTCTTGAGATATGTTCAAGAAAAGCAACGAAAACGACAATTTTAGCGTAATTTCAATTTTTGACCCCTTATTTTCCTAAATTTTCGTCATTTTCTTGAGATGTGATCGAAAAAAGTAACGAATTTGAAAATTTTAGCAAAGTTTCAATTTTCATCCCCTTTTTTTCCTTAACTTCCGTCATTTTGTTTGAGATATGATCGAAAAAAGCAACGAAAACGACAATTTTAGCGTAATTTCAATATTTGTCCCCTTTTCTTCCTAAATATTCGTCATTTTATTGAGATATGATCGAAAAAAGCAACGTAAACGAATAATGTTAGTTGAATTTTTAATTTTTGTCCCTTTGTTCTCCTTAATTTCCGCCATTTTCTTGAGATATGAATGAAAAAAGAAACGAAAGCGGATAATCTTAGAGAAATTTCAATTTTTATCCCCTTTATTTTCTTAATTTTCGTAATTTTCTTGTGATATGATCATAAAAACCACGAAAGCGACAACTTTAGCGTAATTTCCATTTTTTTTCCCCTTCTTTTCCTAAATTTTCGTCATTTTCTAGAGAAATGATGGAAAAAAGCAACGTAAACGGATAATTTTAGCGGAATTTCGATTTTTGTCCTTTTTTTTCCTAAATTTCCTACATTTTCTTGAGATATGATCGAAAAAAGTAACGTAAACGGATAATTTTGGCGGAATTTCAATTTTTCTCCAATTCTATTCCTTAATTTACGGCATTTTCTTGAGATATGAACGAAAAAAGCAACGAAAAAGGATAATTTTAGCAAAATTTCAATTTTTATCCCCTTTTTTTCCTGAATTTCCGGCATTTTCTTGAGATATGATCGAAAAAAGCAACGAAAGCGATTAATGTAAACGAAATTTTCATTTTTATCCCCTTTATTTCCTTAATTTTCGTAATTTTCTTGAGATATGATCGAAAAAAGCAACGAAAAGGATAATTTTAGAGCAATGTCAATTTTTTTCCCCTACTTTTACTTAATTTTCGTAATTTTCTTGAGATATGATCGAAAAGAGCAACGAAAACGGAAAATTTTAGAGAAATTTCAATTTTTGTCCCCTTTTTTCCTTAATTTTCGTCATTTTCTTGAGATATGATCGAAAAAAGCAAGGAAAACGGATAATTTTTTGAAATTTTAATTTTTATCCCATTGATTTCCTTTATTTTCCTAATTTTCTTGAGATATGATCGAAAAAAGCAACGAAAACGGAAAATTATAGCGAAATTTCAATTTTTGTCTCCTTTTTTCCTTAATTTTCGTCATTTTCTTGAGATATGATCGAAAAAAGCATCGAAAACGGATGATTTTAGTGAAATTTTAATTTTGATCCCCTTAATTTTCGTAATTTTCTTGATATACGATCGAAAAAAGCAACGTAAACGGATAATTTTAGCGGAATTTCAATTTTTATCCCCTTTTTTTCCGTAATATCCGTCATTTTCTTGAGATATGATCGTGAAAAGCAACGAAAACCGATAATTTTAGCGAAATTTAATTTTTATCCCATATTTTTCCTTAAATTTCGTAATTTTCTTGAGATATGATCGAAAAAAGAAACAAAAATGGATAATTTTAGCATATTTAAATTTTATCCCCTTTTTTTCCTTAATTTCCGTCATTTTCTTGAGATATGATCGAAAAAAGAAACGAAAATGGATAATTTTAGAGAAATTTCAATATTTATCCCCTTTATTTCATTAATTTTCGTAATTTTCTTGAGAAATGATCGAAAAAACTAACGAAAACGGATGATTTTAGTGAAATTTTAATTTTTATCCCCTTTATTTCCTTAATTTTTGTAATTTTCTTGATATACGATCGAAAAAAGCAACGTAAACGGATAATTTTAGCGGAATTTAAATTTTTATCCCCTTTTTTTTCGTAATTTCCGTCATTTTCTTGAGATATGATCGTGAAAAGCAACGAAAACCGATAATTTTAGCGAAATTTCAATTTTTATCCCCTTTTTTTCTTTATATTTCGTAATTTTCTTGAGATCTGATCGAAAAAAGAAACGAAAATGGATAATTTTAGCGAAATTTCAATTTTAATCCCCTTTTTTTCCTTAATTTCCGTTTTTTTTCTTGAGATATGATCCAAAAAAGGCAACGAAAAAGAATAATTTTAGCGAAATTTGCATTTTTATCCCTTTTATTTCCTTAATTTTTGTAATTTTCTTGAGATATGTTCAAAAAAAGCAACGAAAACGACAATTTTAGCGTAATTTCAATTTTTGACCCCCTTTATTCCTAAATTTTCGTCATTTTCTTGAGATGTGATCGAAAAAAGTAACGAATTTGAAAATTTTAGCAAAGTTTCAATTTTCATCCCCTTTTTTTCCTTAACTTCCGTCATTTTGTTTGAGATATGATCGAAAAAAGCAACGAAAACGACAATTTTAGCGTAATTTCAATATTTGTCCCCTTTTTTACCTAAATATTCGTCATTTTCTTGAGATATGATCGAAAAAAGCAACGTAAACGAATAATGTTAGCGGAATTTCAATTTTTGTCGCTTTGTTCTCCTTAATTTCCGCCATTTTCTTGAGATATGAATGAAAAAAGAAACGAAAGCGGATAATCTTAGAGAAATTTCAATTTTTATCCCCTTTATTTCCTTAATTTTCGAAATTTTCTTGTGATATGATCATAAAAACCACGAAAGCGACAACTTTAGCGTAATTTCCATTTTTCTTCCCCTTTTTTTCCTAAATTTTCGTCATTTTCTAGAGATATGATGGAAAAAAGCAACGTAAACGGATAATTTTAGCGTAATTTCGATTTTTGTCCTTTTTTTTCCTAAATTTCCTACATTTTCTTGAGATATGATCGAAAAAAGTAACCTAAACGGATAATTTTGGCGGAATTTCAATTTTTCTCCAATTCTATTCCTTAATTTACGGCATTTTCTTGAGATATGAACGAAAAAAGCAACGAAAAAGGATAATTTTAGCAAAATTTCAATTTTTATCCCCTTTTTTTCCTGAATTTCCGGCATTTTCTTGAGATATGATCGAAAAAAGCAACGAAAGCGAAATTTTCATTTTTATCCCCTTTATTTCCTTAATTTTCGTAATTTTCTTGAGATATGATCGAAAAAAGCAACGAAAAGGATAATTTTAGAGCAATGTCAATTTTTTTCCCCTACTTTTACTTAATTTTCGTAATTTTCTTGAGATATGATCGAAAAGAGCAACGAAAACGGAAAATTTTAGCGAAATTTCAATTTTTGTCCACTTTTTTCCTTAATTTTCGTCATTTTCTTGAGATATGATCGAAAAAAGCAAGGAAAACGGATAATTTTTTGAAATTTTAATTTTTATCCCATTGATTTCCTTTATTTTCCTAATTTTCTTGAGATATGATCGAAAAAAGGAAAGAAATTGACCATTTTAGAGTAATTTCATTTTTGTCTCCTTTTTTCCTTAATTTTCGTCATTTTTTTGAGATACGATCGAAAAAAGCAACGTAAACGGATAATTTTAGCGGAATTTCAATTTTTATCCCCTTTTTATCCGTAATTTCCGTCATTTTCTTGAGATATGATCGTTAAAAGCAACGAAAACGGATACTTTTAGCGAAATTTCAATTTTTATCCCCTTTTTTTCTTTATATTTCGTAATTTTCTTGAGATCTGATCGAAAAAAGAAACGAAAATGGATAATTTTAGCGAAATTTCAATTTTAATCCCCTTTATTTCCTTAATTTTCGTAATTTTCTTGAGATATGATCGAAAAAAGCAACGAAAAGGATAATTTTAGAGCAATGTCAATTTTTTCCCCTACTTTTACTTAATTTTCGTAATTTTCTTGAGATATGATCGAAAAGAGCAACGAAAACGGAAAATTTTAGCGAAATTTCAATTTTTGTCCACTTTTTTCCTTAATTTTCGTCATTTTCTTGAGATATGATCGAAAAAAGCAAGGAAAACGGATAATTTTTTGAAATTTTAATTTTTATCCCATTGATTTCCTTTATTTTCCTAATTTTCTTGAGATATGATCGAAAAAAGGAAAGAAATTGACCATTTTAGAGTAATTTCATTTTTGTCTCCTTTTTTCCTTAATTTTCGTCATTTTTTTGAGATATGATTGAAAAAAGCAACGAAAACGGATGATTTTAGTGAAATTTGAATTTTGATCCCCTTTATTTCCTTAATTTTCGTAATTTTCTTGATATACGATCGAAAAAAGCAACGTAAACGGATAATTTTAGCGGAATTTCAATTTTTATCCCCTTTTTTTCCGTAATTTCCGTCATTTTCTTGAGATATGATCGTTAAAAGCAACGAAAACGGATACTTTTAGCGAAATTTCAATTTTTATCCCCTTTTTTTCTTTATATTTCGTAATTTTCTTGAGATCTGATCGAAAAAAGAAACGAAAATGGATAATTTTAGCGAAATTTCAATTTTAATCCCCTTTTTTTCCTTAATTTCCGTTTTTTTCTTGAGATATGATCCAAAAAAGGCAACGAAAAAGAATAATTTTAGCGAAATTTGCATTTTTATCCCTTTTATTTCCTTAATTTTTGTAATTTTCTTGAGATATGTTCAAAAAAAGCAACGAAAACGACAATTTTAGCGTAATTTCAATATTTGTCCCCTTTTTTACCTAAATATTCGTCATTTTCTTGAGATATGATCGAAAAAAGCAACGTAAACGAATAATGTTAGCGGGATTTCAATTTTTGTCGCTTTGTTCTCCTTAATTTCCGCCATTTTCTTGAGATATGAATGAAAAAAGAAACGAAAGCGGATAATCTTAGAGAAATTTCAATTTTTATCCCCTTTATTTCCTTAATTTTCGTAATTTTCTTGTGATATGATCATAAAAACCACGAAAGCGACAACTTTAGCGTAATTTCCATTTTTTTCCCCTTTTTTTCCTAAATTTTCGTCATTTTCTAGAGAAATGATGGAAAAAAGCAACGCAAACGGATAATTTTAGCGGAATTTCGATTTTTGTCCTTTTTTTCCTAAATTTCCTACATTTTCTTGAGATATGATCGAAAAAAGAAACGTAAACGGATAATTTTGGCGGAATTTCAATTTTTCTCCCCTTCTATTCCTTAATTTACGGCATTTTCTTGAGATATGATCGAAAAAAGCAACGAAAAAGGATAATTTTAGCAAAATTTCAATTTTTATCCCCTTTTTTTCCTGAATTTCCGGCATTTTGTTGAGATATGATCGAAAAAAGCAACGAAAGCGAATAATGTAAGCGAAATTTTCATTTTTATCCCCTTTATTTCCTTAATTTTCGTAATTTTCTTGAGATATGATCGAAAAAAGCAACGAAAAGGATAATTTTAGAGCAATATCAATTTTTTTCCCCTTCTTTTACTTAATTTTCGTCATTTTCTTGAGATATGATCGAAAAAAGCAAGGAAAACGAATAACTTTTTGAAATTTTAATTTTTATCCCATTGATTTCCTTTATTTTCCTAATTTTCTTGCGATATGATCGAAAAAAGGAACGAAAGTGACCATTTTAGAGTAAATTCATTTTTGTCTCCTTTTTTCCTTAATTTTCGTCATTTTTTTTTAGATATGATCGAAAAAAGCAACGAAAACGGATGATTTTAGTGAAATTTTAATTTTGATCCCCTTTATTTCCTTAATTTTCGTAATTTTCTTGATATACGATCGAAAAAAGCAACGTAAACGGATAATTTTAGCGGAATTTCAATTTTTATCCCCTTTTTTTTCCGTAATTTCCGTCATTTTCTTGTGATATGATCGTGAAAAGCAACGAAAACCGATAATTTTAGCGAAATTTCAATTTTTATCCCATATTTTTCCTTAAATTTCGTAATTTTCTTGAGATATGATCGAAAAAAGAAACAAAAATGGATAATTTTAGCGTATTTCAATTTTATCCCCTTTTTTTCCTTAATTTCCGTCATTTTCTTGAGATATGATCGAAAAAAGAAACGAAAGTGGATAATTTTAGAGAAATTTCAATTTTTATCCCCTTTATTTCATTAATTTTCGTAATTTTCTTGAGAAATGATCGAAAAAATTAACGAAAACGGATGATTTTAGTGAAATTTTAATTTTTATCCCCTTTATTTCCTTAATTTTTGTAATTTTCTTGATATACGATCGAAAAAAAGCAACGTAAACGGATAATTTTAGCAAAATTTCAATTTTTGTCCCCTTTTTTTCCTTAATTTCCGTCATTTTCTTGAGATATGATCGAAAAAAGCAACGAAAACGGATAATTTTACCGAAATTTCAATATTTATCCCCTTTTTTTCTTTTATTTTCGTAATTTTCCTGAGATATGATCGAAAAAAGTAACGAATTTGAAAATTTTAGCAAAATTTCAATTTTCATCCCCTTTTTTTCCTTAACTTCCGTCATTTTCTTGAGATATGATCGAAAAAAGCAACGAAAACGACAATTTTAGCGTAATTTCAATATTTTTCCCCTTTTTTTCCTAAATATTCGTCATTTTCTTGAGATATGATCGAAAAAAGCAACGTAAACGAATAATGTTAGCGGAATTTCAATTTTTGTCCCCTTGTTTTCCTTAATTTCCGTCATTTTCTTGAGATATGAATGAAAAAAGAAACGAAAGCGGATAATCTTAGCGAAATTTTAATTTTTATCCCCTTTATTTCTTTAATTTTCGTAATTTTCTTGAGTTATGATCATAAAAACCACGAAAGCGACAATTTTAGCGCAATTTCCATTTTTTTCCCCTTTTTTTCTTAAATTTTCGTCATTTTCTAGAGATATGATCGAAAAAAGCAACGTAAACGGATAATTTTAGCGGAATTTCGATTTTTGTCCTTTTTTTCCCTAAATTTCCTACATTTTCTTGAGATATGATCAAAAAAAGTAACGTAAACGGATAATTTTGGCGGAATTTCAATTTTTCTCCCCTTCTATTCCTTAATTTTCGGCATTTTCTTGAGATATGATCGAAAAAAGCAACGAAAACGGATAATTTTAGCGAAATATCAATTTTTCCTATATTTTTTTCTTTATCTTTTGTCTTTTACTCAAGATATGATCGAAAACCAATGATAACGGATAATTCTAGCGAAATTTCAATCTTTATTCTGTATTTTGTCTTTATTTTTCATCATTTTATCGAGATTTGATCGAAGGAATCAACGAAAACCTAGTATTTAAGCGAAATTTCAATTTTGTTCCCCTGTATCACCTTTATATTCGTCATTTATTCGAAAAATTATCGAAAAAGCAACGTAAACGGTAATTTTAGCAAAATTTCCTTTTTTCTCCTCTATTTTGAATAAATTTTCGAAATATCATCGAGATGTGATCGTAGAAAGCAACGAAAACGGATAATTTTAGCAAAATATAAATTCTTTTCCTATAAACTGTCTTTATTTTCAGTCATTTTATCGAGATATGATCAAAAAAAGCAATGAAAACGGATAATTTTAGCAAAATATCAATTTTTTTTCCTCTTTAATGTCTTCAATTTTCGTCATTTCTTCGAGACATGATAGAAAATATCAACAAAAATGGATATTTTTAGCGATATTTCAATGTTTATTCTCTATTTTGTCTTTTTTTCATTATTTTATCTTGATTTGATCGATAAGATCAACGAAAACGTAGTATTTAAACGAAATTTCAATTTTCTTCCTCTTTTCTCCTCTATTTTCGCTTTTATTGAGATATGATCGTAAAAAGCATCAAAAACGGCTCATTTTAGCAAAAGATAAATTTTTTCCTCAAAAATGTCTTTATTTTCAGTCATTTTACCGAGATATGATCGAAAAAGCAACGAAAACGGATAAATTTAGCGATATTTAAATCTTTATACTGTATTTTGTCTTTATTTTTCATCATTTTATCAGGATCTGATCGTAAAAAGCAACGAAAACTGATGATTTTAGCAAAATTTCAATTTTTACCTCTATATCGACCCCGAAGGTCGACTCCAAGAGGTTAACTGCAGGATATCGACTCCCGGAGGTCAACTCCGAGATGTTTACTCCGGGAGGTCGACTCCGGGTGACTAACGATCTATTACCCAAGGTCGACGACCTGAGGTCGATGGCCCGAGGTAGATGACCCTAGGTCGATGACCCCAGGTCGATGACCCAAGGTCGATGACAAGAGGTCGATGACCCGAGGTCGATGACCCGAGTTGGATGACCCGATGTCGATGACCTGAGGTCGATGACCCGAATTCGATGACCCGAGGTCAATGACCCAAGGTCGATGACCCGAGGTCGATGACCCGAGGTCGATGACCCGAGGTCGATGACCCGAGGTCGATGACCCGAGGTCGATGACCCGAGGCCGATGACCCGAGGTCGATGACCCGAGGTTGATGACCCGAGGTCGATGACCCAAGGTGGATGACCCGAGGTCGATGACCCGAGGTCGATGATCCGAGGTCGATGATCCGAGGTCGATCTACCGAGGTCTCCCGGAGTCGACCTCACGTAGTCGATCTCCGTTTATCGACCTTGAGTCATTGACTTTGTGTCATCAACCTCGGGTCTTTTACCTCGGGTCATCGACCTCGGGTCATTGTTCTCTGGTCATCGACCTCGAGTATTCGACCTTGGGACAAGGACCTTGGGTCATCGACTTCGAGTCAACGAGCACAGGTCAACGACCTCTGGTCAACATAATATCGAAATAAGCAACAAAATGGAATATTTGTATGGAATTATTTTCGCTCTCGTTCAGCAAATGTTGCGTCATTTTGCGAAGATAATATCGAAGAAAACGAATAATGGGATAATTTGAGTGAAATATTTATAAAATTAAATTTTTTTGCACTATTTCACCATGATTTTGGGCATTGTGAAGGATAATATCGAAAATAGTGAGGATCATTAAGCGAAATTGCAATATTTTACCTCTATTTTGCCTTAATTTTCATCATTTTATCGAGATATTATACAAAAGAGAAAAGAAAACGGAGAATTTTATCGAAAATTCTACTTTTTTCCTCTAGTTTGTGTTTCTTTTTCCTTATTTTATCTTGATATGCTCCAAAAAACCAACTAAAACGGATAATTTTAGCGAAATATCAATTTTTTTCCTCTATTATGTTTTTTCTCGTCATTTTATCGAGATATGACTGAAAAATGCAACAAAAACGAATAACTTAGCGAAATTTCATTTTTTCCCCTCTATTTTGCCCTTAATTTTCCTCATTTATTGGGAAATGACCAAGGTAAGCAACAAAAACGAATAATTTTAGTGAAATTTCCATTTATTTCTTATTTTTTCCTAAAGTTTCCCCTTTTTATCAAGATTTTATTGAAAAAATTAACAAAAACGAATGATTTTAAAAAATTTTCAATTTTTTTCCTCTTTTTTTTCCTTAATTTTTACTCATTTTATCGAGAAAATATTGAAAAAAGCAACAAAATTGGACAATTTTAGCGAAATTTCAATATTTTTCACTTAATTTTCCCCTTTTTATCGAGATATTATGGAAAAAAGCAACAAAAAAGAATAATTTTTGCAAAATTTCGATTTTTATCCTCTTTTTTTCCTTAATTTAGCTCATTTGGTCGAGATATTATCGAGAAAAGCCTCAAAAACGAATCATTTTTGGCAAAATTTTAATTTTTTTCCTCAATTCTCCTCATTTTACCAAGATATTACCAAAAAAAACAAAAAAAATGGAATAAATTTAGCGAAATTTCAATTTTTTTTTCTCTTTGTCTTCCTAAATTTTCCTAATTTTATCGAGATATTAAAGAAAAAAGCAACAAAAACGAATAATTTTAGCGAAATTTCAATTTTTTTTCTCTTTTTTGCCATTAATTTTCCTCATTTTAATGAGATATGACCATAGAAAGCAACAAGAAGGAATAATTTTAGCGAAATTTTAATTTTTTCCGCTATTTTTTCCTTAATTTTCCCTTTTTTTATCGAGATATTATCGAAAAAAGCAACAAAAACGAATAATTTTGGAAAAATTTCAATTTTTTTCCTCTTTTTCTCATAAATTTTTACTCATTTTATCGAGATATTATGGAAAAGAGCAACAAAAACGAAAAAATTTAGCAAAATTTCAATTTTTATCCTCTTTTTTTCCCTTAACATTCCTCATTTTATTGAGATATGACAATAGAAAGCAACAAAAACGAATAATTTTAGAAAAATTGAAAATTTTTTCCTCTTTTTTTCCTTAATTTTCCAAATATTATCGAGATATGACCCAAAAAAAAGCAAAAAAATAAAAAAATTTTAGCAAAATTTCAATTTTTCCTCTTCTATTCCTTAATTGTCGTCATTTTTTTGAGATATGATCGAATATAGCAACGAAAACGGATAATTTTAGCTAAATTTCAATTTTTATCCCCTTTTTTTCCTGAATTTCCGGTATTTTCTTGAGATATGATCGAAAAAAGCAACGAAAGCGAATAATTTAAGCGAAATTTTCATTTTTATCCCCATTATTTCCTTAATTTTCGTAATTTTCTTGAGATACGATCGAAAAAAGCAACGAAAACGGATAATTTTAGCTAAATTTCAAATTTTCTACCCTTCTTTTCCATATGTTTCGAAATTTTCTTTAGATATGATCGAAAAAAGCAATGAAAACTAAAATTTAAGAGTAATTTCATTTTTGATCCCATTTTTTCCTAAATTTTTGTCATTTTCTTGAGATATGATCTAAAAAAGTAACGAAAACGGATAAATTTTGCAAAATTTCAATTTATACCCGCTTTTTTTCCTTAAATTTCGTAATATTCTTGAGATATAACCGAAAAAAGCAACGAAAAAGGATAATTTTAGCAAAATTTCAATTTTTTCCCATTTTTTTCCTGAATTTCCGGCATTTTCTTGAGATACGATCGAAAAAAGCAACGTAAACGGATAATTTTAGCGGAATTTCAATTTTTATCCCCTTTTTTTCCGTAATTTCCGTCATTTTCTTGAGATATGATCGTGAAAAGCAACGAAAACCGATAATTTTAGCGAAATTTCAATTTTTATCCCATATTTTTCGTTAAATTTCGTAATTTTCTTGAGATATGATCGAAAAAAGAAACAAAAATGGATAATTTTAGCATATTTCAATTTTTATCCCCTTTTTTTCCTTAATTTCCGTCATTTTCTTGAGATATGATCGTGAAAAGCAACGAAAACCGATAAATTTAGCGAAATTTCAATTCTTATCCCATTTTTTTCCTTAAATTTCGTAATTTTCTTGAGATATGAATGAAAAAAGAAACAAAAATGGATAATTTTAGCATATTTCTATTTTTAATCCCCTTTTTTTCCTAAATTTTCGTCATTTTCTTGAGATATGATCGAAAAAAGCAACGAAAACGACAATTTTAGCGTAATTTCAATTTTGTCCCCTTTTTTTCCTAAATTCTCGTCATTTTCTTGAGGTACGATCGAAAGAAGCAACGTAAACGGATAATTTTAGCGAATTTAAATTTTTGACCCCTATTTTCCTTAAATTCCGTCATTTACTTGAGATATGATCGTTAAAAGCAACGAAAACGGATACTTTTAGCGAAATTTCGTTTTTTATCCCCTTTTTTTTCCTTATATTTCGTAATTTTCTTGAGATATGATCGAAAAAAGAAACGAAAATGGATAATTTTACCGAAATTTCAATTTTAATCTCCTTGTTTTCCTTAATTTCCGTTTTATTCTTGAGATATGATCCAAAAAAGGCAACGAAAAGAATAATTATAGCGAAATTTGCATTTTTATCCCTTTTATTTCCTTAATTTTTGTAATTTTCTTGAGATATGTTCAAAAAAAGCAACGAAAACGACAATTTTAGCGTAATTTCAATTTTTGACCCCTTTTTTTCCTAAATTATCGTCATTTTCTTGAGATGTGATCGAAAAAAGTAACGAATTTCAAAATTTTAGGAAAATTTCAATTTTCATCCCCTTTTTTTCCTTAACTTCCGTCATTTTGTTTGAGATATGATCGAAAAAAGCACCGAAAACGACAAATTTAGCGTAATTTCAATATTTGTCCCCTTTTTTTCCTAAATATTCGTCATTTTCTTGAGATATGATCGAAAAAAGCAACGTAAACGAATAATGTTAGCGGAATTTCAATTTTTGGCCCCTTGGTTTTCCTTAATTTCCGCCATTCTCTTGAGATATGAATGAAAAAAGAAACGAAAGCGGATAATCTTAGAGAAATTTCAATTTTTATATCCCTTTATTTCCTTAATTTTCGTAATTTTCTTGTGATATGATCATAAAAACCACGAAAGCGACAATTTTAGCGAAATTTCCATTTTTTCTCCCCTTTTTTTTCTAAATTTTCGTCATTTTCTAGAGATATGATGGAAAAAAGCAACGTAAACGGATAATTTTAGCGGAATTTCGATTTTTGTCCTTTTTTCCTAAATTTCCTACATTTTCTTGAGATATGATCGAAAAAAGTAACGTAAACAGATAATTTTGGCGGAATTTCAATTTTTCTCCCCTTCTATTCCTTAATTTACGGCATTTTCTTGAGATATGATCGAAATAAGCAACGAAAAAGGATAATTTTAGCAAAATTTCAATTTTTATCCCCTTTTTTTCCTGAATTTCCGGCATTTTCTTGAGATATGACCGAAAAAAGCAACGAAAGCGAATAATGTAAGCGAAATTTTCAATTTTTTCCCCCTTTATTTCTTAATTCTCGTAATTTTCTTGAGATACGATCGAAAAAAGCAACGTAAACGGATAATTTTAGCGGAATTTCAATTTTTATCCCTTTTTTTTCGTAATTTCCGTAAATTTCTTGAGATATGATCGTGAAAAGCAACGAAAACCGATAATTTTAGCTATATTTCAATTTTTATCCCCTTTTTTTCCTTAAACTTCGTAATTTTCTTGAGATATGATCGAAAAAAGAAACGAAAATGGATAATTTTAGAGAAATTTCAATTTTATCCCCTTTATTTCATTAATTTTCGTAATTTTCTTGAGATATGTTCGAAAAAAGCAACGAAAACGACAATTTTAGCGTAATTTCAATTTTTGTCCCCTTTTTTTCCTTAATTTTCGTCATTTTCTTGAGATATGATCGAAAAAAGGAAGAAAAACGGATAATATTTTGAAATTTAATTTTTATCCCATTGATTTCCTTTATTTTCCTAATTTTCTTGATATATGATCGAAAAAAGGAACGAAATTGACAATTTTAGAGTAATTTCATTTTTGTCTCCTTTTTCCTTAATTTTCGTCATTTTCTTGAGATATGATCGAAAAAAGCAACGAAAACGACAATTTTAGCGTAATTTCAATTTTTGTCCCCTTTTTTTCCTAAATTCTCGTCATTTTCTTGAGGTACGATCGAAAAAAGCAACGTAAACGGATAATTTTAGAGGAATTTCAATTTTTGTCCCCTATTTTTCCTTAAATTCCGTCATTTACTTGAGATATGATCGTTAAAAGCAACGAAAACGGATACTTTTAGCGAAATTTCAATTTTTATCCCCTTTTTTTCTTTATATTTCGTAATTTTCTTGAGATCTGATCGAAAAAAGAAACGAAAATGGATAATTTTAGCGAAATTTCAATTTTATCCCCTTTTTTTCCTTAATTTCCGTTTTTTTCTTGAGATATGATCCAAAAAAGGCAACGAAAAAGAATAATTTTAGCGAAATTTGCATTTTTATCCCTTTTATTTCCTTAATTTTTGTAATTTTCTTGAGATATGTTCAAAAAAAGCAACGAAAACTACAATTTTAGCGTAATTTCAATTTTTGACCCCCTTTATTCCTAAATTTTCGTCATTTTCTTGAGATGTGATCGAAAAAAGTAACGAATTTGAAAATTTTAGCAAAGTTTCAATTTTCATCCCCTTTTTTTCCTTAACTTCCGTCATTTTGTTTGAGATATGATCGAAAAAAGCAACGAAAACGACAATTTTAGCGTAATTTCAATATTTGTCCCCTTTTTTTCCTAAATATTCGTCATTTTCTTGAGATATGATCGAAAAAAGAAACGTAAACGTATTATTTTATTGGAATTTCAATTTTTGTCCCCTTGTTTTCCTTCATTTCCGCCATTTTCTTGAGATATGAATGAAAAAAGAAACGAAAGCGGATGATCTTAGCGAAATTGCAATTTTTATCCCCCTTATTTCCTTAATTTTCGTAATTTTCTTGAGATATGATCATAAAAACCACGAAAGCGACAATTTTAGCATAATTTCCATTTTTTTCCCCTTTTTTTCCTAAATTTCCTACATTTTCTTGAGATATGTTCGGAAAAAGTAACGTAAACGGACAATTTTGGCGGAATTTCAATTTTTCTCCCCTTTTATTCCTTAATTTTCGGCATTTTCTTGAGATATGATCGAAAAAAGCAACGAAAAAGGATAATTTTAGCAAAATTTCAATTTTGATCCCCTTTTTTTCCTTAATTTCCGGCATTTTCTTGAGATATGAGCGAAAAAAGCAACGAAAACGAAAATTTTTGTCCCCTTTTTTTCCTAAATTTTTGTCATTTTCTTGAGATATGATCGAAAAAAGAAACGTAAACGTATTATTTTAGTGGAATTTCAATTTTTGTCCCCTTGTTTTCCTTAATTTCCTCCATTTTCTTGAGATATGAATAAAAAAAGAAACGAAAGCGGATAATCTTAGCGAAATTTCAATTTTTATCCCCCTTATTTCCTTAATTTTCGTTATTTTCTTGAGATATGATTATAAAAACCACGAAAGCGACAATTTTAGCGTAATTTCCATTTTTTTTCCCCTTTTTTTCCTAAATTTTCGTCATTTTCTAGAGATATGATGGAAAAATGCAACGTAAACGGATAATTTTAGCGGAATTTCGATTTTTGTCCTTTTTTTTCCTAAATTTCCTACATTTTCTTGAGATATGTTCGAAAAAAGTAACGTAAACGGACAATTTTGGCGGAATTTCAATTTTTCTCCCCTTCTATTCCTTAATTTTCGGCATTTTCTTGAGATATGATCGAGAAAAGCAACGAAAAAGGATAATTTTAGCAAAATTTCAATTTTGATCCCCTTTTTTTCCTGAATTTCCGGCATTTTCTTGAGATATGATCGAAGAAAGCAACGAAAGCGAATATTGTAAGCGAAATTTTCAATTTTATCCCCTTTATTTCCTTAATTTTTGTAATTTTCTTGATATACGATCGAAAAAAGCAACGTAAACGGATAATTTTAGTGGAATTTCAATTTTTATCCCCTTTTTTTTCGTAATTTCCGGCATTTTCTTGAGATATGATCGTGAAAAGCAACGAAAACCGATAAATTTAGCGAAATTTCAATTTTTATCCCATTTTTTTCCTAAAATTTCGTAATTTTCTTGAGATATGATCGAAAAAAGAAACAAAAATGGATAATTTTAGCATATTTCAATTTTTGTCCCCTTTTTTTCCTAAATTCTCGTCATTTTCTTGAGGTACGATCGAAAAAAGCAACGTAAACGGATAATTTTAGCGTAATTTCAATTTTTGTCCCCTTTTTTTCCTAAATTCTCGTCATTTTCTTGAGGTACGATCGAAAAAAGCAACGTAAACGGATAATTTTAGCGGAATTTCAAATTTTATCCCCTTTATTTCCTTAATTTTCGTAATTTTCTTGAGATATGATCATAAAAACCAAGAAAGCGACAATTTTAGCGTAATTTCCATTTTTTTCCCCTTTTTTTCCTAAATTTTCGTCATTTTCTAGAGATATGATGGAAAAAAGCAACGTAAACGGATAATTTTGGCGGAATTTCGATTTTTGTCCATTTTTTTCCTAAATTTCCTACATTTTCTTGAGATATGATCGAAAAAAGTAACGTAAACGGATAATTTTGGAGGAATTTCAATTTTTCTCCCCTTCTATTCCTTAATTTTCGGCATTTTCTTGAGATATGATCGAAAATAGCAACGAAAAAGGATAATTTTAGCAAAATTTCATTTTTTATCCCCTTTTTTTCCTGAATTTCCGGCATTTTCTTGAGATATGATCGAAAAAAGCAACGAAAGCGAATATTGTAAGCGAAATTTTCATTTTTATCCCCTTTATTTCCTTAATTTTCGTAATTTTCTTGAGATACGATCGAAAAAAGCAACGTAAACGGATAATTTTAACAGAATTTCAATTTTTATCCCCTTTTTTTCCGTGATTTCCGTCATTTTCTTGAGATATGATCGTTAAAAGCAACGAAAACCGATAATTTTAGCGAAATTTCAATTTTTATCCCCTATTTTTCCTTAAATTTCGTAATTTTTTTGAGATATGAATGAATAAAGAAACAAAAATGGATAATTTTAGCATATTTCAATTTTTATCCCCTTTTCTTCCTTAATTTCCGTCATTTTCTTGAAATATGATCGAAAAAAGAAACGAAAATGGATAATTTTAGAGAAATTTCAATTTTTATCCCCTTTATTTCATTAATTTTCGTAATTTTCTTGAGATATGTTCAAAAAAAGCAACGAAAACGACAATTTTTGTCCCCTTTTTTTCCTAAATTTTCGTCATTTTCTTGAGATATGATCGAAAAAAAAAACGTAAACGTATTATTTTAGTGGAATTTCAATTTTTGTCCCCTTGTTTTCCTTAATTTCCGCCATTTTCTTGAGATATGAATAAAAAAAGAAACGAAAGCGGATAATCTTAGCGAAATTTCAATTTTTATCCCCCTTATTTCCTTAATTTTCGTAATTTTCTTGAGATATGATTATAAAAACCACGAAAGCGACAATTTTAGCGTAATTTCCATTTTTTTCCCCTTTTTTTCCTAAATTTTCGTCATTTTCTAGAGATATGATGGAAAAAAGCAACGTAAACGGATAATTTTAGCGGAATTTCGATTTTTGTCCTTTTTTTTCCTAAATTTCCTACATTTTCTTGAGATATGTTCGAAAAAAGTAACGTTAACGGACAATTTTGGCGGAATTTCAATTTTTCTCCCCTTCTATTCCTTAATTTACTGCATTTTCTTGAGATATGATCGAAAAAAGCAACGAAAAAGGATAATTTTAGCAAAATTTCAATTTTGATCCCCTTTTTACTTTCTCCATATACGAAGTATAGAGAAAGTATTGTTTTCATGAAAAAATTCGCCTTCGTGATTTCAACGGAAATACATGTTTTGGGGTCCCTAGAACACGTTTTGACCATTTTCGGAACGATGTCTGTGTGTATGTGTGTGTGTGTGTGTGTGTGTGTGTGTGTGTGTGTGTGTGTGTGTGTGTGTGTGTGTGTGTGATAGTGGGCGCTCTAACGTGAAAACTATTAATCGTATCAATTCCAAACTTCATATATAGTACTGTGGTGTGTGCTGTCAGAGTTGATTAGTTTTTGGAGTAAATCAGTCCACCGGAAGTCGAGCTTTATTCATTAAAGCTCATTTCCGGTTTTCAAATTATCTCCATAAATATGATATATATGTATATTGTATTGCTTATAAAAGTTTTAGATAATGTAATTTACTATTGCTTTTGTATTTTACATATTTTTGTATCACCGGTTGATTAGGAGTTATTCGTAAAATACTGATAAACCGGAAGAAGATGATTATGTACTTTGTGGGCGCTCTAAAATAAAAACTATTTGTCGGATCAACACTAAATTTCATATATAGTTCTTTCATTACAGTCGTTAGAGTTGATTAGTTTTTAGAGTAAATCGGTCAACCGGAAGTCGAGCTTCATTCTTCAAAGCTCATTTCCGGTTATCAAAATATCTCCATAAATATGATATTTAGGTATACACTATTATTTATAAATGTTTTAGAAAATTAAATTTACTATAACTTTTGTATGAAATATATTTTTGTGTCACTGATTGTTTAGGAGTTATTCATAAAATACTGATAAACCGGAAGTTGCTGATTATGTACTTTGTGGGCGATCTGGGCTCTATGGGCGAAAGTGACGTAAAAGATAATAATATATAAATTAATTACTCATCTTCAAGGTTTAGATTGAATATAGAGTTCGAATAACTGACGTAGATTAATATTTGCATCTTTTATATGGAGAAAGTCATGTGCTGGCCACATCAGATTTTTTTTCCTGAATTTCCGGCATTTTCTTGAGATATGATCGAAAAAAGCAACGAAAGCGAATATTGTAAGCGAAATTTTCATTTTTATCCCCTTTATTTCCTTAATTTTCGGAATTTTCTTGAGATACGATCGAAAAAAGCAACGAAAGCGAATATTGTAAGCGAAATTTTCATTTTTATCCCCTTTATTTCCTTAATTTACGTAATTTTCTTGAGATATGATCGAAAAAAGCAACGAAAACGACAATTTTAGCGTAATTTTAATATTTGTCCCCTTTTTTTCCTAAATATTCGTCATTTTCTTGAGATATGATCGAAAAAAAGGAACGTAAACGAATAATGTTAGCGGAATTTCAATTTTTGTCCCCTTGTTTTCCTTAATTTCCGCCATTTCTTGAGATATGAAAGAAAATAGAGACGAAAGCGGATAATCTTAGCGAAATTTCAAATTTTATCCCCTTTATTTCCTTAATTTTCGTAATTTTCTTGAGATATGATCATAAAAACCACGAAAGCGACAATTTTAGCGTAATTTCCATTTTTTTCCCCCTTTTTTTCCTAAATTCTCGTCATTTTCTAGAGATATGATGGAAAAAAGCAACGTAAACGGATAATTTTAGCGGAATTTCAATTTTTGTCCTTTTTTTTCCTAAATTTCCTACATTTTCTGGAGATATGATCGAAAAAAGTAACGTAAACGGATAATTTTAGAGCAATATCAATTTTTTTCCCCTTTATTTACTTAATTTTCGTAATTTTCTTGAAATATGATCGAAAAAAGCAACGAAAACGAAATTTTAGCGTAATTTTAATATTTGTCCCCTTTTTTTCCTAAATATTCGTCATTTTCTTGAGATATGATCGAAAAAAGGAACGTAAACGAATAATGTTAGCGAAATTTCAAATTTTATCCCCTTTATTTCCTTATTTTCGTAATTTTCTTGAGATATGATCATAAAAACCACGAAAGCGACAATTTTTAGCGTAATTTCCATTTTTTTCCCCTTTTTTTCCTAAATTTTCGTCATTTTCTAGAGATATGATGGAAAAAAGCAACGTAAACGGATAATTTTAGCGGAATTTCGATTTTTGTCCATTTTTTTCCTAAATTTCCTACATTTTCTTGAGATATGATCGAAAAAAGTAACGTAAACGGATAATTTTGGAGGAATTTCAATTTTTCTCCCCTTCTATTCCTTAATTTTCGGCATTTTCTTGAGATATGATCGAAAATAGCAACGAAAAAGGATAATTTTAGCAAAATTTCATTCTTTATCCCCTTTTTTTTTGAATTTCCGGTATTTTCTTGAGATATGATCGAAAAAAGCAACGAAAGCGAATATTGTAAGCGAAATTTTCATTTTTATCCCCTTTATTTCCTTAATTTTCGGAATTTTCTTGAGATACGATCGAAAAAAGCAACGTAAACGGATAATTTTAGCGGAATTTCAATTTTTATCCCCTTTTTTTCCGTAATTTCCGTCATTTTCTTGAGATATGATCGTGAAAAGCAACGAAAACCGATAATTTTAGCGAAATTTCAATTTTTATCCCCTTTTTTTCCTTAAATTTCGTAATTTTCTTGAGATATGAATGAAAAAAGAAACAAAAATGGATAATTTTAGCATATTTCAATTTTTATCCCCTTTTTCTCCTTAATTTCCGTCATTTTCTTTAGATATGATCGAAAAAAGGAAACGAAAATGGATAATTTAGAGAAATTTCAATTTTTATCCCCTTTATTTCATTAATTTTCGTAATTTTCTTGAGATATTTTCGAAAAAAGCAACGAAACGACAATTTATGTCCCCTTTTTTTCCTAATTTTCGTCATTTTCTTGAGATATGATCGAAAATAGCAACGAAAAAGGATAATTTTAGCAAAATTTCATTCTTTATCCCCTTTTTTTCTGAATTTCCGGTATTTTCTTGAGATATGATCGAAAAAAGCAACGAAAGCGAATATTGTCAGCGAAATTTTTATTTTTATCCCCTTTATTTCCTTAATTTTCGGAATTTTCTTGAGATACGATCGAAAAAAGCAACGTAAACGGATAATTTTAGCGGAATTTCAATTTTTATCCCCTTTTTTTCCGTAATTTCCGTCATTTTCTTGAGATATGATCGTGAAAAGCAACGAAAACCGATAATTTTAGGGAAATTTCAATTTTTATCCCTTTTTTTTCCTTAAATTTCGTAATTTTCTTGAGATATGAATGAAAAAAGAAACAAAAATGGATAATTTTAGCATATTTCAATTTTTATCCCCTTTTTCTCCTTAATTTCCGTCATTTTCTTGAGATATGATCGAAAAAAGAAGCGAAAATGGATAATTTTAGAGAAATTTCAATTTTTATCCCCTTTATTTCATTAATTTTCGTAATTTTATTGAGATATTTTCGAAAAAAGCAACGAAAACGACAATTTATGTCCCCTTTTTTTCCTAAATTTTCGTCATTTCTTGAGATATGATCGAAAAAAGAAACGTAAACGTATTATTTTAGTGGAATTTCAATTTTTGTCCCCTTGGTTTCCTTAATTTCCGCCATTTTCTCGAGATATGAATGAAAAAAGAAACGAAAGCGGATAATCATAGCGAAATTTCAATTTTTATCCCCCTTATTTCCTTAATTTTCGTAATTTTCTTGAGATATGATCATAAAAACCACGAAAAAGACAATTTTAGCGTAATTTCCATTTTTTTCCCCTTTTTTTCCTAAATTTTCGTCATTTTCTAGATATATGATGGAAAAAAGCAACGTAAACGGATAATTTTAGCGGAATTTCGATTTTTTTCCTTTTTTTTCCTAAATTTCCAACATTTTCTAGAGATATGTTGGAAAAAAGTAACGTAAACGGACAATTTTGGCGGAATTTCAATTTTTCTCTCCTTCTATTCCTTAATTTTCGGCATTTTCTTGAGATATGATCGAAAAAAGCAACGAAAAGGATAATTTTAGAGCAATATCAATTTTTTTCCCCTTCTTTTACTTAATTTTCGTAATTTTCTTGAGATATGATCGTAAAAAGCAACGAAAACGACAAAATAGCTTAATTTCAATATTTGTCCCCTTTTTTTCCTAAATATTCGTCATTTTCTTGAGAAATGATCGAAAAAAGCAACGTAAACGAAAAATCTTAGCGGAATATCAATTTTTGTCCCCTTGTTTTCCTTAATTTCCGCCATTTTCTTGAGATATGAATGAAAAAAGAAACGAAAGCGGATAATCTTAGCGAAATTTCAATTTTTATCCCCTTTATTTCCTAAATTTTCGTCATTTTCTAGAGATATGATGGAAAAAAGCAAAGTAAACGGATAATTTTAGTGGAATTTCGATTTTTGTCCTTTTTTTTCCTAAATTTCCTTAATTTTCTATAGATATGATGGAAAAAAGCAACGTAAACGGATTATTTTGGCGGAATTTCAATTTTTCTCCCCTTCCATTCCTTAATTTTCGGCATTTTCTTGAGATATGATCGTAAATAGCAACGAAAAAGGATAATTTTAGCAAAATTTCAATTTTTATCCCCTTTTTTTCCTGAATTTCCGGCATTTTCTTGAGATATGATCGAAAAAAGCAACGAAAGCGAATACTGTAAGCGAAATTTTCATTTTTATCCCCTTTATTTCCTTAATTTTCGTAATTTTCTTGAGGTACGATCGAAACAAGCAACGTTAACGGATAATTTTAGCGGAATTTCAATTTTTATCCCCTTTTTATCCGTAATTTCCGTCATTTTTTTGAGATATGATCGTGAAAAGCAACGAAAACTGATAATTTTAGCGAAATTTCAATTTTTATCCCCTTTTTTTCCTTAAATTTCGTAATTTCCTTGAGATATGAATGAAAAAAGAAACAAAAATGGATAATTTTAGCATATTTCAATTTTTATCCCCTTTTTTTCCTTAATTTCCGTCATTTTCTTGAGATATGATCGAAAAAAGAAACGAAAATGGATAATTTTAGAGAAATTTCAATTTTTGTCCCCTTTATTTCATTAATTTTCGTGATTTTCTTGAGATATTTTCTAAAAAAAGCAACGAAAACGACAATTTTAGCGTAATTTCAATTTTTGTCCCCTTTTTTTCCTAAATTTTCGTCATTTTCTTGAGATATGATCGAAAAAAGAAACGTAAACGTATTATTTTAGTGGAATTTCAATTTTTGTCCCCTTGTTTTCCTTAATTTCCGCCATTTTCTTGAGATATGAATGAAAAAAGAAACGAAAGCGGATAATCTTAGCGAAATTTCAATTTTTATCCCCTTTATTTCCTAAATTTTCGTCATTTTCTAGAGATATGATGGAAAAAAGCAAAGTAAACGGATAATTTTAGCGGAATTTCGATTGTTGTCCTTTTTTTTCCTAAATTTCCTTAATTTTCTATAGATATGATGGAAAAAAGCAACGTAAACGGATTATTTTGGCGGAATTTCAATTTTTCTCCCCTTCCATTCCTTAATTTTCGGCATTTTCTTGAGATATGATCGTAAATAGCAACGAAAAAGGATAATTTTAGCAAAATTTCAATTTTTATCCCCTTTTTTTCCTGAATTTCCGGCATTTTCTTGAGATATGATCGAAAAAAGCAACGAAAGCGAATACTGTAAGCGAAATTTTCATTTTTATCCCCTTCATTTCCTTAATTTTCGTAATTTTCTTGAGATACGATCGAAAAAAGCAACGTAAACGGATAATTTTAGCGGAATTTCAATTTTTATCCCCTTTTTTTCCGTAATTTCCGTCATTTTCTTGAGATATGATCGTGAAAAGCAACGAAAACCGATAATTTTAGCGAAATTTCAATTTTTGTCCCCTTTTTTTCCTAAATTTTCGTCATTTTCTTGAGATATGATCGAAAAAAGAAACGTATACTTATTATTTTAGTGGAATTTCAATTTTTGTCACCTTGTTTTCCTTCATTTCCGTCATTTTCTTGAGATATATGATCGAAAAAAGAAACGAAAATGGATGCTTTTAGAGAAATTTCAATTTTTGTCCTTTTTATTTCATAAATTTTCGTAATTTTCTTGAGATATATTCGAAAAAAGCAACGAAAACGAAAATTTTAGCGTAATTTCAATTTTTGTCCCCTTTTTTTCCTAAATTTTCGTCATTTTCTTGAGATATGATCGAAAAACAAAACGTAAACGTATTATTTTAGTGGAATTTCAATTTTTGTCCCCTTGTTCTCCTTAATTTCCGCCATTTTCTTGAGATATGAATGAAAAAAGAAACGAAAGCGGATAATCTTAGCGAAATTTCAATTTTTATCCCCTTTATTTCCTTAATTTTCGTAATTTTCTTGAGATATGATCATAAAAACCACGAAAGCGAAAATTTTAGCGTAATTTCCATTTTTTTCCCTTTTTTTCCTAAATTTTCGTCATTTTCTAGAGATATGATGGAAAAAAGCAACGTAAACGGATAATTTTAGCGGAATTTCGATTTTTGTCCTTTTTTTTCCTAAATTTCCTACATTTTCTTGAGATATGATCGAAAAAAGTAACGTAAACGGATAATTTTGGCGGAATTTCAATTTTTCTCCCCTTCTATTCCTTAATTTTCGGCATTTTCTTGAGATATGATCGAAAAAAGCAACGAAAAAGGATAATTTTAGCAAAATTTCAATTTTTATCCCCTTTTTTTCCTGAATTTCCGGCATTTTCTTGAGATATGATCGAAAAAAGCAACGAAAGCGAATATTGTAAGCGAAATTTTCATTTTTATCCCCTTTATTTCCCTAATTTTCGTAATTTTCTTGAGATACGATCGAAAAAAGCAACGTAAACGGATAATTTTAGCGGAATTTCAATTTTTATCCCCTTTTTTTCCGTAATATCCGTCATTTTCTTGAGATATGATCGTGAAAAGCAATAAAAACCGATAATTTTAGCGAAAATTCAATTTTAATCCCCTTTTTTCCTTACTTTTCGTCATTTTCTTGAGATATGATCGAAAAAAGCAAGGAAAACGGATAATTTTATTGAAATTTTAATTTTTATCCCATTGATTTCCTTTATTTTCCTAATTTTCTTGAGATATGATCGAAAAAAGGAACGAAATTGACAATTTTAGCGTAATTTCCATTTTTTTCCTAAATTTTCGTCATTTTCTAGAGATATGATGGAAAAAAGCAACGTAAACGGATAATTTTAGCGGAATTTCGATTTTTGTCCTTTTTTTTCCTAAATTTCCTACATTTTCTTGAGATATGATCGAAAAAAGTAACGTAAACGGATAATTTTGGCGGAATTTCAATTTTTCTCCCCTTCTTTTACTTAATTTTCGAAATTTTCTTTAGATATGATCGAAAAAAGCAACGAAAACGACAATTTTAGCGTAATTTCAATATTTGTCCCCTTTTTTCCCTAAATATTCGTCATTTTCTTGAGATATGATCGAAAAAAGCAACGTAAACGAATAATGTTAGCGGAATTTCAATTTTTATCCCCTTTTTTTCCTTAAATTTCGTAATTTCCTTGAGATATGAATGAAAAAAGAAACAAAAATGGATAATTTTAGCATATTTCAATTTTTATCCCCTTTTTTTCCTTAATTTCCGTCATTTTCTTGAGATATGATCGAAAAAAGTAACGTAAACGGATTATTTTGGCGGAATTTCAATTTTTATCCCCTTTTTTTCCTGAATTTCCGGCATTTTCTTGAGATATGATCGAAAAAAGCAACGAAAGCGAATACTGTAAGCGAAATTTTCATTTTTATCCCCTTTATTTCCTTAATTTTCGTACTTTTCTTGAGGTACGATCGAAACAAGCAACGTTAACGGATAATTTTAGCGGAATTTCAATTTTTATCCCCTTTTTTTCCGTAATTTCCGTCATTTTTTTGAGATATGATCGTGAAAAGCAACGAAAACTGATAATTTTAGCGAAATTTCAATTTTTATCCCCTTTTTTTCCTTAAATTTCGTAATTTCCTTGAGATATGAATGAAAAAAGAAACAAAAATGGATAATTTTAGCATATTTCAATTTTTATCCCCTTTTTTTCCTTAATTTCCGTCATTTTCTTGAGATATGATCGAAAAAAGAAACGAAAATGGATAATTTTAGAGAAATTTCAATTTTTGTCCCCTTTATTTCATTAATTTTCGTGATTTTCTTGAGATATTTTCGAAAAAAGCAACGAAAACGACAATTTTAGCGTAATTTCAATTTTTGTCCCCTTTTTTTCCTAAATTTTCGTCATTTTCTTGAGATATGATCGAAAAAAGAAACGTAAACGTATTATTTTAGTGGAATTTCAATTTTTGTCCCCTTGTTTTCCTTAATTTCCGCCATTTTCTTGAGATATGAATGAAAAAAGAAACGAAAGCGGATAATCTTAGCGAAATTTCAATTTTTATCCCCTTTATTTCCTAAATTTTCGTCATTTTCTAGAGATATGATGGAAAAAAGCAAAGTAAACGGATAATTTTAGCGGAATTTCGATTTTTGTCCTTTTTTTTCCTAAATTTCCTTAATTTTCTATAGATATGATGGAAAAAAGCAACGTAAACGGATTATTTTGGCGGAATTTCAATTTTTCTCCCCTTCCATTCCTTAATTTTCGGCATTTTCTTGAGATATGATCGTAAATAGCAACGAAAAAGGATAATTTTAGCAAAATTTCAATTTTTATCCCCTTTTTTCCTGAATTTCCGGCATTTTCTTGAGATATGATTGAGAAAAGCAACGAAAGCGAATACTGTAAGCGAAATTTTTATTTTTATCCTCTTTATTTCCTTAATTTTCGTAATTTTCTTGAGGCACGATCGAAACAAGCAACGTTAACGGATAATTTTAGCGGAATTTCAATTTTTATCCCCTTTTTTTCCGTAATTTCCGTCATTTTTTTGAGATATGATCGTGAAAAGCAACGAAAACCGATAATTTTAGCGAAATTTCAATTTTTATCCCCTTCTTTTCCTTAAATTTCGTAATTTTCTTGAGATATGAATGAAAAAAGTAACAAAAATGGTTAATTTTAGCATATTTCAATTTTTATCCCCTTTATTTCATTAATTTTCGTAATTTTCTTGAGATATGTTCGAAAAAAGCAACGAAAACGACAATTTTAGCGTAATTTCAATTTTTGTCCCCTTTTTTTCCTAAATTTTCGTCATTTTCTTGAGATATGATCGAAAAAAGAAACGTAAACGTATTATTTTAGTGGAATTTCAATTTTTGTCCCCTTGTTTTCCTTAATTTCCGCCATTTTCTTGAGATATGAATGAAAAAAGAAACGAAAGCGTATAATCTTAGCAAAATTTCAATTTTTATCCCCTTTATTTCCTTAATTTTCGTCATTTTCTAGAGATATGATGGAAAAAAGCAACGTAAACGGATAATTTTAGCGGAATTTCGATTTTTGTCCTTTTTTTCCTAAATTTCCTTAATTTTCTATAGATATGATGGAAAAAAGCAACGTAAACGGATTATTTTGGCGGAATTTCAATTTTTCTCCCCTTCCATTCCTTAATTTTCGGCATTTTCTTGAGATATGATCGTAAATAGCAACGAAAAAGGATAATTTTAGCAAAATTTCAATTTTTATCCCCTTTTTTTCCTGAATTTCCGGCATTTTCTTGAGATATGATCGAAAAAAGCAACGAAAGCGAATACTGAAAGCGAAATTTTCATTTTTATCCCCTTCATTTCCTTAATTTTCGTAATTTTCTTGAGATATGATCGTGAAAAGCAACGAAAACCGATAATTTTAGCGAAATTTCAATTTTTGTCCCCTTTTTTTCCTAAATTTTCGTCATTTTCTTGAGATATGATCGAAAAACAAAACGTAAACGTATTATTTTAGTGGAATTTCAATTTTTGTCCCCTTGTTTTCCTTAATTTCCGCCATTTTCTTGAGATATGAATGAAAAAAGAAACGAAAGCGGATAATCTTAGCGAAATTTCAATTTTTATCCCCTTTATTTCCTTAATTTTCGTAATTTTCTTGAGATATGATCATAAAAACCACGAAAGCGAAAATTTTAGCGTAATTTCCATTTTTTTTCCCCTTTTTTTCCTAAATTTTCGTCATTTTCTAGAGATATGATGGAAAAAAGCAACGTAAACGGATAATTTTAGCGGAATTTCGATTTTTGTCCTTTTTTTTCCTAAATTTCCTACATTTTCTTGATATATGATCGAAAAAAGTAACGTAAACGGATAATTTTGGCGGAATTTCAATTTTTCTCCCCTTCTATTCATTAATTTCCGGCATTTTCTTGAGATATGATCGAAAAAAGCAACGAAAGCGAATACTGTAAGCGAAATTTTCATTTTTATCCCCTTTATTTCCTTAATTTTCGTAATTTTCTTGAGGCACAATCGAAACAAGCAACGTTAACGGATAATTTTAGCGGAATTTCAATTTTTATCCCCTTTTTTCCGTAATTTCCGTCGTTTTTTTGAGATATGATCGTGAAAAGCAACGAAAACTGATAATTTTAGCGAAATTTCAATTTTTATCCCCTTCTTTTCCTTAAATTTCGTAATTTTCTTGAGATATGAATGAAAAAAGAAACAAAAATGGATAATTTTAGCATATTTCAATTTTTATCCCCTTTTTTTCCTTAATTTCCGTCATTTTCTTGAGATATGATCGAAAAAAGAAACGAAAATGGATAATTTTAGAGAAATTTCAATTTTTGTCCCCTTTATTTCATTAATTTTCGTAATTTTCTTGAGATATGTTCGAAAAAAGCAACGAAAACGACAATTTTAGCGTAATTTCAATTTTTGTCCCCTTTTTTTCCTAAATTTTCGTCATTTTCTTGAGATATGATCGAAAAACAAAACGTAAACGTATTATTTTAGTGGAATTTCAATTTTTGTCCCCTTGTTTTCCTTAATTTCCGCCATTTTCTTGAGATATGAATGAAAAAAGAAACGAAAGCGGATAATCTTAGCGAAATTTCAATTTTTATCCCCTTTATTTCCTTAATTTTCGTCATTTTCTTGAGATATGATCATAAAAACCATGAAAGCGACAATTTTAGCGTAATTTCCATTTTTTTCCTAAATTTTCGTCATTTTCTAGAGATATGATGGAAAAAAGCAACGTAAACGGATAATTTTAGCGGAATTTCGATTTTTGTCCTTTTTTTTCCTAAATTTCCTTAATTATCTATAGATATGATGGAAAAAAGCAACGTAAACGGATTATTTTGGCGGAATTTCAATTTTTCTCCCCTTCCATTCCTTAATTTTCGGCATTTTCTTGAGATATAATCGTAAATAGCAACGAAAAAGGATAATTTTAGCAATATTTCAATTTTTATCCCCTTTTTTTCCTGAATTTCCGGCATTTTCTTGAGATATGATCGAAAAAAGCAACGAAAGCGAATACTGTAAGCGAAATTTTCATTTTTATCCCCTTTATTTCCTTAATTTTTGTAATTTTCTTGAGATACGATCGAAAAAAGCAACGTAAACGGATAATTTTAGCGGAATTTCAATTTTTATCCCCTTTTTTTCCGTAATTTCCGTCATTTTCTTGAGATATGATCGTGAAAAGCAACGAAAACCGATAATTTTAGCGAAATTTCAATTTTTGTCCCCTTTTTTTCCTAAATTTTCGTCATTTTCTTGAGATATGATCGAAAAAAGAAACGTAAACTTATTATTTTAGTGGAATTTCAATTTTTGTCACCTTGTTTTCCTTCATTTCCGTCATTTTCTTGAGATATATGATCGAAAAAAGAAACGAAAATGGATGCTTTTAGAGAAATTTCAATTTTTGTCCTTTTTATTTCATTAATTTTCGTAATTTTCTTGAGATATATTCGAAAAAAGCAACGAAAACGAAAATTTTAGCGTAATTTCAATTTTTGTCCCCTTTTTTTCCTAAATTTTCGTCATTTTCTTGAGATATGATCGAAAAACAAAACGTAAACGTATTATTTTAGTGGAATTTCAATTTTTGTCCCCTTGTTCTCCTTAATTTCCGCCATTTTCTTGAGATATGAATGAAAAAAGAAACGAAAGCGGATAATCTTAGCGAAATTTCAATTTTTATCCCCTTTATTTCCTTAATTTTCGTAATTTTCTTGAGATATGATCATAAAAACCACGAAAGCGAAAATTTTAGCGTAATTTCCATTTTTTTCCCATTTTTTTCCTAAATTTTCGTCATTTTCTAGAGATATGATCGAAAAAAGTAACGTAAACGGATAATTTTGGCGGAATTTCAATTTTTCTCCCCTTCTATTCCTTAATTTTCGGCATTTTCTTGAGACATGATCGAAAAAAGCAACGAAAAAGGATAATTTTAGCAAAATTTCAATTTTTATCCCCTTTTTTTCCTGAATTTCCGGCATTTTCTTGAGATATGATCGAAAAAAGCAACGAAAGCGAATATTGTAAGCGAAATTTTCATTTTTATCCCCTTTATTTCCCTAATTTTCGTAATTTTCTTGAGATACGATCGAAAAAAGCAACGTAAACGGATAATTTTAGCGGAATTTCAATTTTTATCCCCTTTTTTCCGTAATATCCATCATTTTCTTGAGATATGATCGTGAAAAGCAATAAAAACCGATAATTTTAGCGAAAATTCAATTTTAATCCCCTTTTTTCCTTACTTTTCGTCATTTTCTTGAGATATGATCGAAAAAAGCAAGGAAAACGGATAATTTTATTGAAATTTTAATTTTTATCCCATTGATTTCCTTTATTTTCCTAATTTTCTTGAGATATGATCGAAAATAGGAACGAAATTGACAATTTTAGCGTAATTTCCATTTTTTTCCTAAATTTTCGTCATTTTCTAGAGATATAATGAAAAAAGCAACGTAAACGAATAATTTTAGCGGAATTTCGATTTTTGTCCTTTTTTTTCCTAAATTTCCTACATTTTCTTGAGATATGATCGAAAAAAGTAACGTAAACAGATAATTTTGGCGGAATTTCAATTTTTCTCCCCTTCTATTCCTTAATTTTCGGCATTTTCTTGAGATATGATCGAAAAAAGCAACGAAAAGGATAATTTTAGAGCAATATCAATTTTTTTCCCCTTCTTTTACTTAATTTTCGAAATTTTCTTTAGATATGATCGAAAAAACAAACGAAAACGACAATTTTAGCGTAATTTCAATATTTGTCCCCTTTTTTCCCTAAATATTCGTTATTTTCTTGAGATATGATCGAAAAAAGCAACGTAAACGAATAATGTTAGCGGAATTTCAATTTTTATCCCCTTTTTTTCATGAATTTCCGGCATTTTCTTGAGATATGATCGAAAAAAGCAACGAAAGCGAATATTGTAAGCGAAATTTTCATTTTTATCCCCTTTATTTCCTTAATTTTCGTAATTTTCTTGAGATACGATCGAAAAAAGCAATGTTAACGGATAATTTTAGCGGAATTTCAATTTTTATCCCATTTTTTTCCGTAATTTCCGTCATTTTCTTGAGATTTATTCGAAAAAAGCAACGAAAACGAAAATTTTAGCGTAATTACAATTTTTGTCCCCTTTTTTTCCTAAATTTTCGAAATTTTCTTGAGATATGATCGAAAAAAGAAACGTAAACGTATTTTTTAGTGGAATTTCAATTTTTGTCCCCTTGTTTTCCTTAATTTCCGCCATTTTCTTGAGATATGAATGAAAAAAGAAACGAAAGCGGATAATCTTAGCGAAATTTCAATTTTTATCCCCTTTATTTCCTTAATTTTCGTAATTTTCTTGTGATATGATCATAAAAACCACGAAAGCGACAATTTTAGCTTAATTTCCATTTTTTTCCCCTTTTTTCCTAAATTTTCGTCATTTTCTAGAGATATGATGGAAAAAAGCAACGTAAACGGATAATTTTAGCGGAATTTCGATTTTTGTCCTTTTTTTTCCTAAATTTCCTACATTTTCTTGCGATATGATCGAAAAAAGTAACGTAAACGTATAATTTTAGAGCAATATCAATTTTTTTCCCCTTCTTTTACTTAATTTTCGTAATTTTCTTGAAATATGATCGAAAAAAGCAACGAAAACGAAAATTTTAGCGTAATTTCAAAATTTGTCCCCTTTTTTTCCTAAATATTAGTCATTTTCTTGAGATATGATCGAAAAAAGCAACGTAAACCAATAATGTTAGCGGAATTTCAGTTTTTGTCCCCTTGTTTTCCTTAATTTCCGCCATTTTCTTGAGATATGAATGAAAAAAGAAACGAAAGCAGATAATCTTAGCAAAATTTCAATTTTTATCCCCTTTATTTCCTTAATTTTCGTCATTTTCTAGAGATATGATGAAAAAAAGCTACGTAAACGGATAATTTTAGCGGAATTTCGATTTTTGTCCATTTTTTTTCCTAAATTTCCTACATTTTCTTGAGATATGATCGAAAAAAAGTAACGTAATCGGATAATTTTGGCGGAATTTCAATTTTCCTCCCCTTCTATTCCTTTATTTTCTGCATTTTCTTGAGATATGATCGAAAATAGCAACGAAAAAGGATAATTTTAGCAAAATTTCAATTTTTATCCCCTTTTTTCCTGAATTTCCGGCATTTTCTTGAGATATGATCGAAAAAAGTAACGAAAGCGAATATTGTAAGCGAAATTTTCATTTTTATCCCCTTTATTTACTTAATTTTCGTAATTTTCTTGAGATACAATCGAAAAAAGCAACGTAAACGGATAATTTTAGCGGAATTTCAATTTTTATCCCCTTTTTTTCCGTAATTTCCGTCATTTTCTTGAGATATGATCGTGAAAAGCAACGAAAACCGATAATTTTAGCGAAATTTCAATTTTTATCCCCTTTTTTTCCTTAAATTTCGTAATTTTCTTGAGATATGAATGAAAAATGAAACAAAAATGGATAATTTAATCATATTTCAATTTTTATCCCCTTTTTTTCCTTAATTTCCGTCATTTTCTTGAGATATGATCGAAAAAAGAAACGAAAATGGATAATTTTAGAGAAATTTCAATTTTTATCCCCTTTATTTCATTAATTTTCGTAATTTTCTTGAGATATGTTCGAAAAAAGCAACGAAAACGACAATTTTAGCGTAATTTCAATTTTTGTCCCCTTTTTTTCCTAAATTTTCGTCATTTTCTTGAGATATGATCGAAAAAAGAAACGTAAACGTATTATTTTAGTGGAATTTCAATTTTTGTCCCCTTGTTTTCCTTAATTTCCGCCATTTTCTTGAGATATGAATGAAAAAAGAAACGAAAGCGGATAATCTTAGCGAAATTTCAATTTTTATCCCCTTTATTTCCTTAATTTTCGTAATTTTCTTGAGACATGATCATAAAAACCACGATAGCGAAAATTTTAGCGTAATTTCCATTTTTTTCCCCTTTTTTTCCTAAATTTTCATCATTTTCTAGAGATATGATGGAAAAAGCAACGTAAATGGATAATTTTAGTGGAATTTCGATTTTTGTCCATTTTTTTCCTAAATTTCCTACATTTTCTTGAGATATGATCGAAAAAAGTAACGTAAACGGATAATTTTGGTGGAATTTCAATTTTTCTCCCCTTCTATTCCTTAATTTTCGGCATTTTCTTGAGATATGATCGAAAATAGCAACGAAAAAGGATAATTTTATCAAAATTTTAATTTTTATCCCCTTTTTTTCCTGAATTTCCGGCATTTTCTTGAGATATGATCGAAAAAAGCAACGAAAGCGAATATTGTAAGCGAAATTTTCATTTTTATCCCCTTTATTTCCTTAATTTTCGTAATTTTCTTGAGATACGATCGAAAAAAGCAACGTAAACGGATAATTTTAGCGGAATTTCAATTTTTATCCCCTTTTTTTCCGTAATTTCCGTCATTTTCTTGAGATATGATCGTGAAAAGCAACGAAAACCGATAATTTTAGCGAAATTTCAATTCTTATCCACTTTTTTTCCTTAAATTTCGTAATTTTCTTGAGATATGAATGAAAAAAGAAACAAAAATGGATAATTTTAGCATATTTCAATTTTTATCCCCTTTTTTTTCTTAATTTCCGTCATTTTCTTGAGATATGATCGAAAAAAGAAACGTAAACGGATTATTTTAGTGGAATTTCAATTTTTGTCCCCGTTTTTCCTTAATTTCCGTCATTTTCTTGAGATATGATCGAAAAAAGCAACGAATACTGATAATTTTAGCAAAATTTCAATTTTTTTCCCCTAATTTTTTCTTAACTTCCGTCATTTTCTTGAGATATGATCGAAAAAAGCAACGAAAACGACAATTTTAGCGTATTTTCAATTTTTGTTCCCTTTTTTTCCTAAATTCTCGTCATTTTCTTGAGGTACGATCGAAAAAAGCAACGTAAACGGATAATTTTAGGGGAATTTCAATTTTTGGCCCCTTTTTTTTCCTTAAATTCCGTCATTTACTTGAGATATGATCGTTAAAAGCAACGAAAACGGATAATTTTAGCGAAATTTTAATTTTTATCCCCTTTTTTTCCTTAATTTCCGTCATTTTCATGAGATATGATTGAAAAAAGGCAACGAAAAAGAATAATTTTAGCGAAATTTCAATTTTTGTTCCCTTTTTTCCCTAAATATTCGTCATTTTCTTGAGATATGATCAAAAAAAGCAACGTAAACGAATAATATTAGCGGAATTTCAATTTTTGTCCCCTTGTTTTCCTTAATTTCCGCCATTTTCTTGAGATATGAATGAAAAAAGAAACGAAAGCGGATAATCTTAGCGAAATTTCAATTTTTATCCCCTTTATTTCCTTAATTTTTGTAATTTTCTTGAGATATGATCATAAAAACAACGAAAGCGACAATTTAAGCGTAATTTCCATTTTTTTCCCCCTTTTTTTCCTAAATTTTCGTCATTTTCTAGAGATATGATGGAAAAAAGCAACGTAAACGGATAATTTTAGCAGAATATCGATTTTTGTCCTTTTTTTTCCTAAAGATCCTACATTTTCTTGAGATATGATCGAAAAAAGTAACGTAAACGGATAATTTTGGCGGAATTTCAATTTTTCTCCCCTTCTATTCCTTAATTTTCGGCATTTTCTTGAGATATGATCGAAAAAAGCAACGAAAAGGATAATTTTAGAGCAATATCAATTTTTTTCCCCTTCTTTTACTTAATTTTCGTAATTTTCTTGAGATACGATCGAAAAAAGCAACGAAAACGGATAATTTTAGCGAAATTTCAGTTTTTGTCCCCTTTTTTTCCTTAATTTCCGTTTTATTCTTGAGATATGATCGAAAAAAGAAACGAAAACGGATAATTTTAGCGAAATTTCAATTTTTGTCCCCTTTTTTCCTTAATTTTCGTCATTTTCTTGAGATATGATCGAAAAAAGCAAGGAAAACGGATAATTTTATTGAAATTTTAATTTTTATCCCATTGATTTCCTTTATTTTCCTAATTTTCTTGAGATTTGATCGAAAAAAGGAACGGAATTGACAATTTTAGAGTAATTTCATTTTTGTCTCCTTTTTTCCTTAATTTCTGTCATTTTCTTGAGATATGATCGAAAAAAGCATCGAAAACGGATAATTTTGGCGAATTTTAATTTTTGTCCCCTTTTTTTCCTTAATTTTCTTCATTATTTGAGATATTATGGAAAAAAGCAACAAAAACGAATAAATTTAGCAAAATTTCAATTTTTATACTCTTTTTTTCCCTTAACCTTCCTCATTTTATTGAGATATGACCATAGAAAGCAACAAAAACGAATAATATTAGTAAAATTGAAAATTTTTTCCTCTTTTTTTCCTTAATTTTCCTAATTTTATCGAGATATGACCGAAAAAAGCAAAAAAATCGAAAAATTTTAGCAAAATTTTAATTTTTTTCCTCTTCTTTTCCTTAATTTTCGTCATTTTTTTGAGATATGATCGATTAAAAAAACGAAAACGGATAGTTTTAGCTAAATTTCAATTTTTGTACCCTTCTTTTCCATAATTTTCGTAATTTTCTTTAGATATGATGATAAAAAGCAACGAAAACTAAAATTTAAGAGTAATTTCATTTTTGATCCCATATTTTCTTAAATTTTTGTCATTTCCTTGAGATATGATCTAAAAAAGTAACGAAAACGGATAAATTTAGTAAAATTTCAATTTATACCAGCTTTTTTTCCTTAAATTTCGTAATTTTCTTGGGATATGATCGAAAAAAGCAACGAAAAAGGATAATTTTAGCGAAATTTTCATTTTCATCAACTTCATTTCCTTAATTTTCGTAATTTTCTTGAGATATGATCGTAAAAAGCAACGAAAACGGATAATTTTAGCGAAATTTAAATTTTTATCCCCTTTTTTTCCTTAAATTTCGTAATTTTCTTGAGATATGATCGAAAAAGGCAACGAAAATGGATAATTTTAGCATATTTCAATTTTTATCCCCTTTTTTTCCTTAATTTCCGTCATTTTCTTGAGATATGATCGTTAAAAGCAACGAAAACGACAATTTTAGCGTAATTTCCATTTTTATCCCCTTTTTTTCCTAAATTTTCGTCATTTTTTGAGATGTGATCGAAAAAAGAAACGTAAACGGATAATTTTAGAAGAATTTCAATTTTTGTCCCCTTTTTTCCTTAATTTCCGTCATTTTCTTGAGATATGATCAAAATAACCACGAAAGCGACAATTTTAGCTCAATTTCCATTTTTTCCCTCTTTTTTTCCTAAATTTTCGTCATTTTCTAGAGATATGATCGAAAAAAGCAACGTAAACGGATAATCTTAGCGGAATTTCGATTTTTGTCCTTTTTTTTCCTAAATTTCCTACATTTTCTTGAGATATGATCGAAAAAAGTAACGTAAACGGATAATTTTGGCGGAATTTCAATTTTTCTCCCCTCTATTCCTTAATTTTCAGCAATTTCTTGAGATATGATCGAAAAAAGCAAAGAAAAGGATAATTTTAGAGAAATTTCAATTTTTTTCCCCTTCTTTTACTTAATTTTCGTCATTTTCTTGAGATATGATTGAAAAAAGCAAGGAAAACGGATAATTTTAGTGAAATTTTAATTTTTATCCCATTTATTTCCTTATTTTCCTAATCTTCTAGAGATATGATCCAAAAAAGGAACGAAATTGACAATTTTAGAGTAATTTCATTTTAGTCCCCTTATTTTCCTTAATTTCTGTCATTTTCTTGAGATATGATCGAACAAAGCAAAAAAATCGAATAATTATAGCGAAATTTCAATTTTTTTCCTGTTTTTTTCCTTTATTTTCCTCATTTTATCGAGATGTTTCCGAAAAAAGCAACAAAAACGAATAATTTTAGCGAATTTAAATTTTTTTCTTTATTTTCCACATTTTATCGAGAAATTATCGAAAAAAGCAACAAAAACGAATAATTATAGCAAAATTTCCATTTTTTTCAAGTTCGTTTTCCTTAACTTCCCCAATTTTATCGATATATTAAAGAAAAAAGTAACAAAAACGCAGAATTTTAGCGAAATTTCATTTTTTTTCAGTTTTTTTTTTCGTTAATTTTCCCCTTTTTTATGGAGATATTATCGAAAAAGGCTACAAAATCGAATAATTTTAGCTAAATTTCAATTTTTACCTCTTTTTTTCCCTAGTTTTTAATCATTTTATCGAGATAATATCGAAAAAAGCAACAAAATTGGTTAATTTTAGCGAAATTTCAATTTTTTCCATATTTTTTCCTTAATTCTCCTCATTTTCCCGAGATATGACCGAAAAAACCAAAAAAAATGGAATAATTTTAGCGAAATTTCAATTTTTTTTCTCTTTGTCTTCCTTAATTTTCCTAATTTAATCGAGATATTAAAGAAAAAAGCAACAAAAACGAATAATTTTAGCGAAATTTCAATTTTTTTCTTTAATTTTTCTCAATTTATCGCGATATGACTGAAAAAGGAACAAAAACGAATAATTGTATCGAAATTTCATTTTTTTCCTCTTTTTTGCCCTTAATTTTCCTCATTTTATTAAGACATGACATAGAAAGCAACAAGAACGAAAATTTTAGCGAAATTTTAATTTTTTCCGCTTTCTTTCCTTAATTTTCCCTTTTTTAATCGAGATATTATCAAAAAAGCAACAAAAAAGAATAATTTTGGTAAAATTTCAATTTTTTTCCTTTTTTCTCATAACTTTTTACTCATTTTATCGAGATATTATGGAAAAAAGCAACAAAAACGAATAAATTTAGCAAAATTTCAATTTTTATCCTCGTTCTTCCCTTAACTCTCCTCATTTTATTGAGATATGACCATAGAAAGCAACAAAAACGAATAATAGTAGTAAAATTGAAAATTTGTTCCTCATTTTTTCCTTAATTTTCCTAATTTTATCGAGATATGACCGACAAAAGCAAAAAAATCGAAAAATTTTAGCAAAATTTCAATTTTTTTCCTCTTCTTTTCCTTAATTTTCGTCATTTTCTTGAGATATGATCGAATAAAGCAACGAAAACGGATAATTTTAGCGAAAATTCAATTCTTCTAACCTTCTTTTCCATAATTTTCGTAATTTTCTTTAGATTTGATCGAGAAAAGCAACGAAAACTAAAATTTAAGAGTAATTTCATTTTTGATCCCATTTTTTCCTAAATTTTTGTCATTTTCTGGAGATATGATCTAAAAAAGTAACGAAAACGGATAATTATAGCTAAATTTCAATTTACACCCGCTTTTTTTCCTTAAATTTCGTAATTTTCTTGAGATATGATCGAAAAAAGCAACGAAAAAGGATAATTTTAACGAAATTTCAATTTTTATCCCCTTTTTTTCCTTAATTTCCATAATTTTCTTAAGATATGATCGAGAAAAGCAACGAAAACTAAAATCTAAGAGTAATTTCATTTTTGTCCCCTTAATTTCCTTAATTTCTGTCATTTTCTTGAGGTATGATCGAATAAAGCAAAAAATCGAATTATTATAGCAAAATTTCAATTTTTTTCCTCTTTTTTTTCCTTTATTTACCTCATTTTGTCGAGATGTTTCTGAAAAAAGCAACAAAAACGAATAATTTTAGCGAATTTAAATTTTTTTCTTTATTTTCCACATTTTATCGAGAAATTATCGAAATAGCAACAGAAACGAATCATTATAGCAAAATTTCCATTTTTTTTCAACTTTGTTTTCCTTAACATTCCAAATTTTATCGATATTTTAAAGAAAAAAGTGACAAAAACGCATAATTTTAGCGAAATTTCAATTTTTTTCTTTTTTTTTCGTTAATTATCCCCTTTTTTATGGAGATATTATCGAAAAAGGCTACATAATCGAATAATTCTAGCTAAATTTCAATTTTTACCTATTTTTTTCCTTAATTTTTACTCATTTTATCGAGATAGTATCGAAAAAATCAACGAAAACGGATGATTTTAGCGAAAAATCAATTCTTCTAACCTTTTTTTCCTTAATTTTCGTAATTTTCTTAAGGTATGTTCGAAAAAAGCAACGGAAACGACAATTTTAGCGTAATTTCAATTTTTGTCCCTTTTTTTCCTAAATTTTCGTCATTTTCTTGAGATATGATCGAAAAAAGCAACGTAAACGGATAATTTTAGCGGAATTTCAATTTTTGTCCCCTTTTTTTCCTTAATTTCCGTTTTTTTCTTGAGATATGATCGAAAAAAGAAACGAAAACGGATAATTTTAGCGAAATTTCAATATTGTCCCCTTTTTTCCTAAATTTTCGTCATTTTCTTGAGAAATGATCGAAAAAGCATCGAAAATAGATAATTTTGTCGAAATTTCAATTTTTCTCCCCTTTTTTTCCTTAATTTTCGTCATTTTCTTGAGATATGATCGAAAAAAGCAACGAAAACGGATAATTTTAGTCAAATTTTAATTTTTATCTCCTATATTTCTTTTATTTTCGTAATTTTCTTGAGATATGATCGAGAAAAGCAACGAGAACATATATTTAAGAGTAATTTCATTTTTGTCCCCTTATTTTCCTTAATTTCTGTCATTTTCTTGAGATATGATCGAATAAAGCAAAAAATCGAATAATTATAGCGAAATTTCAATTTTTTTCCTCTTTTTTTCCTTTATTTTCCTCATTTTATCGAGATGTTTCCGAAAAAAGCAACAAAAACGAATAATTTTAGCGAATTTAAATTTTTTTTCTTCCATTTCCACATTTTATCGAGAAATTATCGAAAAAAGCAACAGAAACGAATAATTGTAGCAAAATTTCCATTTTTTCAACTTTGTTTTCCTTAACATTCCCAATTTTATCGATATATTAAAGAAAAAAGTATCAAAAACGCATAATTTTAGCGAAATTTCAATTTTTTTCAGTTTTTTTTTTCGTTAATTTTCCCCTTTTTTATGGAGACATTATCGAAAAAGGCTACAAAATCGAATAATTTTAGCTAAATTTTGATTTTTACCTCTTTTTTTCCTTAATTTTTACTCATTTTATCGTGATAATATCGAAAAAAGCAACAAAATTAGTTAATTTTAGCGAAATTTCAATTTTTTCAGTTAATTCTCCTCATTTTCCCGAGATATGACCGAAAAAAACCAAAAAAAATGGAATAATTTTAGCAAAATTTCAATTTTTTCGTCTTTTTTACCCTTAATTTTCCTCATTTTATTGAGATATGACCATAGAAAGCAACATGAACGAATAGTTTTAGCGAAATTTTAATTTTTTCCGCTTTTTTTCCTTAATTTTCGTAATTTTATTGAGATATAACCGAAAAAAGCAAAAAAATCGAAAAATTTCAGCAAAATTTAAATTTTTTCCTCTTCTTTTCCTTAATTTTCGTCATTTTCTTGAGATATGATCGAATAAAGCAACGAAAACGGATAATTTAGGCGAAAATTCAATTCTTCTAACCTTCTTTTCCATAATTGTCGTAATTTTCTTTAGATTTGATCGAGAAAAGCAACGAAAACTAAAATTTAAGAGTAATTTCATTTTTGATCCCTTTTTTTCCTGAATTTCCGGCATTTTCTTGAGATATGATCGAAAAAAGCAACGAAAGCGAATATTGTAAGCGAAATTTTCATTTTTATCCCCTTTATTTCCTTAATTTTCGTAATTTTCTTGAGATACGATCGAAAAAAGCAACGTAAACGGATAATTTTAGCGGAATTTCAATTTTTATCCCCTTTTTTTCCGTAATTTCCGTCATTTTCTTGAGATATGATCGTGAAAAGCAACGAAAACCGATAATTTTAGCGAAATTTCAATTTTTATCCCCTTTTTTTCCTTAAATTTCGTAATTTTCTTGAGATATGAATGAAAAAAGAAACAAAAATGGATAATTTTAGCATATTTCAATTTTTATCCCCTTTTTACTTTCTCCATATACGAAGTATAGAGAAAGTATTGTTTTCATGAAAAAATTCGACTTTGAGATTTCAACGGAAATACACGTTTTGGGGTCCCTAGAACACGTTTTGACCATTTTCGGAATGATGTCTGTGTGTATGTGTGTGTGTGTGTGTGTGTGTGTGTGTCTGTATGTGTGTGTGCTAGTGGGCGCTCTAACGTGAAAACTATTAGTCGTATCAAAACCAAACTTCATATATAGTACTGTTTTGTGTGCTGTCAGAGTTGATTAGTTTTTGGAGTAAAACGGTTGACCGGAAGTCGAGCTTTCTTCATCAAAGCTCATTTCCGGTTTTCAAAATATCTCCATAAATATGATATATACGTGCATTGTATTACTTATAAAAGTTTTAGATAATGTTATTTACTATAACTTTTGTATTTAACATATTTTTGTATCACCGGTTGATTAGGAGTTATTCGTAAATTACTGATAAACCTTAAGTAGCTATTATGTACTTTTTGGGCGATCTTACATTAAAATTAATTGTCGGATCAACACCAAATTTCATATATAGTATTTTGGTTGGTGTGTTTAGAGTTGATTAGTTTTTGGAGCAAATCAGTACAACGGAAGTCGAGCTTCATTCTTCAAAGCTCATTTCCGGTTTTCAAAATATCTCAATAAATATGATATTTAGGTATATACCATTTATTATAATAGTTTTAGAAAATTAATTTTGCTATAACTTTTGTTTGAAATATATTTTTGTAAAACTGATTTTTTAGGAGATATTCATGAAATACTGATAAACCGGAAGTTGCCGATTTTGTACTTCATGAGCGCTCTGGGCGCTGTGGGCGAATAGCCATTTCATCGTTTTTCATCGAGCATGTCCCGAAAAACATTATTTATAATGTTTGTGACGTAAAAGATAATATGATATAAATTAATCACTCATCTTCAAAGTTTAGATGGAATACAGAGTTCGAAAATACTTTCGTAGATAAATATTTACATCTTATATATATGGAGAAAGTCATGTGCTGGCCACATCAGATTTTTTTTCCTTAATTTCCGTCATTTTCTTGAGATATGTTCGAAAAAAGAAACGTAAACGGATTATTTTAGTGGAATTTCAATTTTTGTCCCCGTTTTTCCTTAATTTCCGTCATTTTCTTGAGATATGATCGAAAAAAGCAACGAATACTGATAATTTTAGCAAAATTTCAATTTTTTTCCCCTTTTTTTTCTTAACTTCCGTCATTTTCTTGAGATATGATCGAAAAAAGCAACGAAAACGACAATTTTAGCGTAATTTCAATTTTTGTTCCCTTTTTTTCCTAAATTCTCGTCATTTTCTTGAGGTACGATCGAAAAAAGCAACGTAAACGGATAATTTTAGGGGAATTTCAATTTTTGGCCCCTTTTTTTTCCTTAAATTCCGTCATTTACTTGAGATATGATCGTTAAAAGCAACGAAAACGGATAATTTTAGCGAAATTTTAATTTTTATCCCCTTTTTTTCCTTAATTTCCGTCATTTTCATGAGATATGATTGAAAAAAGGCAACGAAAAAGAATAATTTTAGCGAAATTTCAATTTTTGTTCCCTTTTTTTCCTAAATATTCGTCATTTTCTTGAGATATGATCAAAAAAAGCAACGTAAACGAATAATATTAGCGGAATTTCAATTTTTATCCCCTTGTTTTCCTTAATTTCCGCCATTTTCTTGAGATATGAATGAAAAAAGAAACGAAAGCGGATAATCTTAGCGAAATTTCAATTTTTATCCCCTTTATTTCCTTAATTTTTGTAATTTTCTTGAGATATGATCATAAAAACAACGAAAGCGACAATTTTAGCGTAATTTCCATTTTTTTCCCCCTTTTTTTCCTAAATTTTCGTCATTTTCTAGAGATATGATGGAAAAAAGCAACGTAAACGGATAATTTTAGCGGAATATCGATTTTTGTCCTTTTTTCTCCTAAAGATCCTACATTTTCTTGAGATATGATCGAAAAAAGTAACGTAAACGGATAATTTTGGCGGAATTTCAATTTTTCTCCCCTTCTATTCCTTAATTTTCGGCATTTTCTTGAGATATGATCGAAAAAAGCATCGAAATGGATAATTTTAGAGCAATATCAATTTTTTTCCCCTTCTTTTACTTAATTTTCGTAATTTTCTTGAGATACGATCGAAAAAAGCAACGAAAACGGATAATTTTAGCGAAATTTCAGTTTTTGTCCCCTTTTTTTCCTTAATTTCCGTTTTTTTCTTGAGATATGATCGAAAAAAGAAACGAAAACGGATAATTTTAGCGAAATTTCAATTTTTGTCCCCTTTTTTCCTTAATTTTCGTCATTTTCTTGAGATATGATCGAAAAAAGCAAGGAAAACGGATAATTTTATTGAAATTTTAATTTTTATCCCATTGATTTCCTTTATTTTCCTAATTTTCTTGAGATTTGATCGAAAAAAGGAACGAAATTGACAATTTCAGAGTAATTTCATTTTTGTCTCCTTTTTTCCTTAATTTCTGTCATTTTCTTGAGATATGATCGAAAAAAGCATCGAAAACGGATAATTTTGGCGAATTTTAATTTTTGTCCCCTTTTTTTCCTTAATTTTCTTCATTATTTGAGATATTATGGAAAAAAGCAACAAAAACGAATAAATTTAGCAAAATTTCAATTTTTATACTCTTTTTTTCCCTTAACCTTCCTCATTTTATTGAGATATGACCATAGAAAGCAACAAAAACGAATAATATTAGTAAAATTGAAAATTTTTTCCTCTTTTTTTCCTTAATTTTCCTAATTTTATCGAGATATGACCGAAAAAAGCAAAAAAATCGAAAAATTTTAGCAAAATTTTAATTTTTTTCCTCTTCTTTTCCTTAATTTTCGTCATTTTTTTGAGATATGATCGATTAAAAAAACGAAAACGGATAATTTTAGCTAAATTTCAATTTTTCTACCCTTCTTTTCCATAATTTTCGTAATTTTCTTTAGATATGATGGAAAAAAGCAACGAAAACGGATAAATTTAGTAAAATTTCAATTTATACCAGCTTTTTTTCCTTAAATTTCGTAATTTTCTTGGGATATGATCGAAAAAAGCAACGAAAAAGGATAATTTTAGCGAAATTTTCATTTTCATCCCCTTCATTTCCTTAATTTTCGTAATTTTCTTGAGATACGATCAAAAAAAGCAACGTAAACGGATAATTTTAGCGGAATTTCAATTTTTATCCCCTTTTTTCCCGTAATTTCCGTCATTTTCTTGAGATATGATCGTAAAAAGCAACGAAAACGGATAATTTTAGCGAAATTTAAATTTTTATCCCCTTTTTTTCCTTAAATTTCGTAATTTTCTTGAGATATGATCGAAAAAAGCAACGAAAATGGATAATTTTAGCATATTTCAATTTTTATCCCCTTTTTTTCCTTAATTTCCGTCATTTTCTTGAGATATGATCGTTAAAAGCAACGAAAACGACAATTTTAGCGTAATTTCCATTTTTATCCCCTTTTTTTCCTAAATTTTCGTCATTTTTTGAGATGTGATCGAAAAAAGAAACGTAAACGGATAATTTCAGCAGAATTTCAATTTTTGTCCCCTTTTTTTCCTTAATTTCCGTCATTTTCTTGAGATATGATCGAAAAAAGCAACGTAAACGGATAATCTTAGCGGAATTTCGATTTTTGTCCTTTTTTTTCCTAAATTTCCTACATTTTCTTGAGATATGATCGAAAAAAGTAACGTAAACGGATAATTTTGGCGGAATTTCAATTTTTCTCCCCTCTATTTCTTAATTTTCAGCAATTTCTTGAGATATGATCGAAAAAAGCAAAGAAAAGGATAATTTTAGAGAAATTTCAATTTTTTCCCCTTCTTTTACTTAATTTTCGTCATTTTCTTGAGATATGATTGAAAAAAGCAAGGAAAACGGATAATTTTAGTGAAATTTTAATTTTTATCCCATTTATTTCCTTATTTTCCTAATCTTCTAGAGATATGATCGAAAAAAGGAACGAAATTGACAATTTTAGAGTAATTTCATTTTAGTCCCCTTATTTTCCTTAATTTCTGTCATTTTCTTGAGATATGATCGAACAAAGCAAAAAAATCGAATAATTATAGCGAAATTTCAATTTTTTTCCTCTTTTTTTCCTTTATTTTCCTCATTTTATCGAGATGTTTCCGAAAAAAGCAACAAAAACGAATAATTTTAGCGAATTTAAATTTTTTTCTTTATTTTCCACATTTTATCGAGAAATTATCGAAAAAAGCAACAAAAACGAATAATTATAGCAAAATTTCCATTTTTTTTCAAGTTCGTTTTCCTTAACTTCCCCAATTTTATCGATATATTAAAGAAAAAAGTAACAAAAACGCAGAATTTTAGCGAAATTACATTTTTTTCAGTTTTTTTTTTCGTTAATTTTCCCCTTTTTTATGGAGATATTATCGAAAAAGGCTACAAAATCGAATAATTTTAGCTAAATTTCAATTTTTACCTCTTTTTTTCCCTACTTTTTAATCATTTTATCGAGATAATATCGAAAAAAGCAACAAAATTGGTTAATTTTAGCGAAATTTCAATTTTTTCCATATTTTTTCCTTAATTCTCCTCATTTTCCCGAGATATGACCGAAAAAACCAAAAAAAATGGAATAATTTTAGCGAAATTTCAATTTTTTTTCTCTTTGTCTTCCTTAATTTTCCTAATTTAATCGAGATATTAAAGAAAAAAGCAACAAAAACGAATAATTTTAGCGAAATTTCAATTTTTTTCTTTAATTTTTCTCAATTTATCGCGATATGACTGAAAAAGGAACAAAAACGAATAATTGTATCGAAATTTCATTTTTTTCCTCTTTTTTGCCCTTAATTTTCCTCATTTTATTGAGACATGACATAGAAAGCAACAAGAACGAAAATTTTAGCGAAATTTTAATTTTTTCCGCTTTTTTTCCTTAATGTTCCCTTTTTTAATCGAGATATTATCAAAAAAGCAACAAAAAAGAATAATTTTGGTAAAATTTCAACTTTTTTCCTCTTTCTTCCCTTAACTCTCCTCATTTTATTGAGATATGACCATAGAAAGCAACAAAAACGAATAATAGTAGTAAAATTGAAAATTTTTTCCTCATTTTTTCCTTAATTTTCCTAATTTTATCGAGATATGACCGACAAAAGCAAAAAAATCGAAAAAATTTAGCAAAATTTCAATTTTTTTCCTCTTCTTTTCCTTAATTTTCGTCATTTTCTTGAGATATGATCGAATAAAGCAACGAAAACGGATAATTTTAGCGAAAATTCAATTCTTCTAACCTTCTTTTCCATAATTTTCGTAATTTTCTTTAGATTTGATCGAGAAAAGCAACGAAAACTAAAATTTAAGAGTAATTTCATTTTTGATCCCATTTTTTCCTAAATTTTTGTCATTTTCTGGAGATATGATCTAAAAAAGTAACGAAAACGGATAATTATAGCTAAATTTCAATTTACACCCGCTTTTTTTCCTTAAATTTCGTAATTTTCTTGAGATATGATCGAAAAAAGCAACGAAAAAGGATAATTTTAATGAAATTTCAATTTTTATCCCCTTTTTTTCCTTAATTTCCATAATTTTCTTAAGATATGATCGAGAAAAGCAACGAAAACTAAAATCTAAGAGTATTTTCATTTTTGTCCCCTTAATTTCCTTAATTTCTGTCATTTTCTTGAGGTATGATCGAATAAAGCAAAAAATCGAATTATTATAGCAAAATTTCAATTTTTTTCCTCTTTTTTTTCCTTTATTTTCCTCATTTTGTTGAGATGTTTCTGAAAAAAGCAACAAAAACGAATAATTTTAGCGAATTTAAATTTTTTTCTTTATTTTCCACATTTTATCGAGAAATTATCGAAATAGCAACAGAAACGAATAATTATAGCAAAATTTCCATTTTTTTTCAACTTTGTTTTCCTTAACATTCCAAATTTTATCGATATTTTAAAGAAAAAAGTGACAAAAACGCATAATTTTAGCGAAATTTCAATTTTTTTCTTTTTTTTTCGTTAATTATCCCCCTTTTTATGGAGATATTATCGAAAAAGGCTACATAATCGAATAATTCTAGCTAAATTTCAATTTTTACCTATTTTTTTCCTTAATTTTTACTCATTTTATCGAGATAGTATCGAAAAAATCAACGAAAACGGATGATTTTAGCGAAAAATCAATTCTTCTAACCTTTTTTACTTTCTCCATATACGAAGTATAGAGAAAGTATTGTTTTCATGAAAAAATTCGACTTCGAGATTTCAACGGAAATACATGTTTTGGGGTCCCTAGAACACGATTTGACCATTTTCGGAATGATGTCTGTGTGTATGTGTGTGTGTATGTGTGTGTGTGTGTGTGTGTGTGTGTATGTGTGTGTGTGACAGTGGGCGCTCTAACGTGAAAACTATTAGTCGTATCAATACCAAAATACATATATAGCACTGTGATGTGTGCTGTCATAGTTGATTAGTTTTTCAAGTAAATCGGTAAACCGGAAGTCGAGCTTCATTCATCAAAGCTCATTTCCGGTTTTCAAAATATCTCCATAAATATGATATATAGGTGTATTGTATACCCAATAAAAGTTTTAGATAATGTGTTTTACTATAAGTTTTGTATTTAAAATATTTTTGTATCACCAGTTGATTAGGAGTTATTCGTGAAATACTGATAAAACTGAAGTAGCTGATTATGTACTTTGTGGGCGCTTTAACATGAAAACGGTTTGTTGGATCAACACCAAATTTCATATATAGTATTTTGGTTTGTATTGTTAGAGTTGATTAGATTTTGAAGTAAATCGGTTGACCGGAAGTCGAGCTTCATTCTTCAAAGCCCATTTCCGGTTTTCAAAATATCTCCATAAATATCATATTAAGGCATATACTATTAATTATAAAAGTTTTAGTAAATGTATTTTACTATAACGTTTGTTTAAAACATATTTTTGTATCACTAATTGTGTAGGAGTTATTTGTGAAATACTGATAACCCGGAAGTTGTTGATTATGTACGTTGTGGGCGCTCTGGGCGCTGGGTCGAAAAGCAAATTTCATCGTTTTTCATCGAACATGTCCCAAAAAACATTATTTATAATGTTTGTGACGTCAAAGATAATATGAAAGAAATTAATCACTTATCTTCCAAGTTTAGATTGAATATAGAGTTCGAAAATACTGCCGTAGATACATATTTACATCTTATATATATGGAGAAAGTCATGTGCTGGCCACATCAGATTTTTTCCTTAATTTTCGTAATTTTCTTAAGGTATGTTCGAAAAAAGCAACGGAAACGACAATTTTAGCGTAATTTCAATTTTTGTCCCTTTTTTTCCTAAATTTTCGTCATTTTCTTGAGATATGATCGAAAAAAGCAACGTAAACGGATAATTTTAGCGGAATTTCAATTTTTGTCCCCTTTTTTTCCTTAATTTCCGTTTTTTTCTTGAGATATGATCGAAAAAAGAAACGAAAACGGATAATTTTAGCGAAATTTCAATATTGTCCCCTTTTTTCCTAAATTTTCGTCATTTTCTTGAGAAATGATCGAAAAAAGCATCGAAAATAGATAATTTTGTCGAAATTTCAATTTTTCTCCCCTTTTTTTCCTTAAATTTCGTAATTTTCTTGAGATATGATCGAAAAAAGCAACGAAAACGGATAATTTTAACGAAATTTCAATTTTTATCTCCTATATTTCTTTTATTTTCGTAATTTTCTTGAGATATGATCGAGAAAAGCAACGAGAACATATATTTAAGAGTAATTTCATTTTTGTCCCCTTATTTTCCTTAATATCTGTCATTTTCTTGAGATATGATCGAATAAAGCAAAAAATCGAATAATTATAGCGAAATTTCAATTTTTTTCCTCTTTTTTTCCTTTATTTTCCTCATTTTATCGAGATGTTTCCGAAAAAAGCAACAAAAACGAATAATTTTAGCGAATTTAAATTTTTTTTCTTCCATTTCCACATTTTATCGAGAAATTATCGAAAAAAGCAACAGAAACGAATAATTATAGCAAAATTTCCATTTTTTCAACTTTGTTTTCCTTAACATTCCCAATTTTATCGATATATTAAAGAAAAAAGTATCAAAAACGCATAATTTTAGCGAAATTTCAATTTTTTTGAGTTTTTTTTTTCGTTAATTTTCCCCTTTTTTATGGAGATATTATCGAAAAAGGCTACAAAATCGAATAATTTTAGCTAAATTTTGATTTTTACCTCTTTTTTTCCTTAATTTTTACTCATTTTATCGTGATAATATCGAAAAAAGCAACAAAATTGGTTAATTTTAGCGAAATTTTAATTTTTTCCTTAATTCTCCTCATTTTCCGAGATATGACCGAAAAAAACAAAAAAAATGGAATAATTTTAGCGAAATTTCAATTTTTTTTCTCTTTGTCTTCCTTAATTTTCCTAATTTAATCGAGATATTAAAGAAAAAAGCAACAAAAACGCATAATTTTAGCGAAATTTCAATTTCTTCGTCTTTTTTACCCTTAATTTTCCTCATTTTATTGAGATATGATCATAGAAAGCAACAAGAACGAATAATTTTAGCGAAATTTCAATTTTTTCCGCTTTTTTCCTTAATTTTCCCTTTTTTAATCGAGATATTATAGAAAAAAGCAACAAAAACGAATAATTTTGGTAAAATTTAAATTTTTTTCCTCTTTTTCTCCTAAATTTTTACTCATTTTATCGAGATATTATGGAAAAAAGCAACAAAAACGATTAAATTAAGCAAAATTTCAATTTTTGTCCTCTTTTTTCCCTTTAACTTTCCTCATTTTATTGAGATATGACCAAAGAAAGCAACAAAAACGAATAGTTTTAGTAAAATTGAAAATTCATTCCTCTTTTTTTCCTTAATTTTCCTAATTTTATCGAGATATGACCGAAAAAAGCAAAAAAATCGAAAAATTTTAGCAAAATTTCAATTTTTTTCCTCTTCTTTTCCTTAATTTTCGTCATTTTCTAGAGATATGATCGAATAAAGCAACGAAAACGGATAATTTTAGCGAAAATAAATTCTTCTAACCTTCTTTTCCATAATTTTCGTAATTTTCTTTAGATTTGATCGAGGAAAGCAACGAAAACTAAAATTTAAGAGTAATTTAGTTTTCGATCCCATTTTTTCCTAAATTTTTGTCATTTTCTTGAGATATGATCGAAAAAAGAAACGTAAACTTATTATTTTAGCTAAAATTTCAATTTTTATCCCCTTTTTTTCCTTAATATTCGTAATTTTCTTGAGATATGTTCGAAAAAAGCATCGAAAATAGATAATTTTGTCGAAATTTCAATTTTTCTCCCCTTTTTTTCCTTAATTTTCGTCATTTTCTTGAGATATGATCGAAAAAAGCAACGAAAACGGATAATTTTAGTCAAATTTTAATTTTTATCTCCTATATTTCTTTTATTTTCGTAATTTTCTTGAGATATGATCAAAAAAAGCAACGAGAACATATATTTAAGAGTAAATTCATTTTCGTCCCCTTATTTTCCTTAATTTCTGTCATTTTCTTGAGATATGATCGAATAAAGCAAAAAATCGAATAATTATAGCGAAATTTCAATTTTTTTCCTCTTTTTTTCCTTTATTTTCCTCATTTTATCGAGATGTTTCCGAAAAAAGCAACAAAAACGAATAATTTTAGCGAATTTAAATTTTTTTTCTTCCATTTCCACATTTTATCGAGAAATTATCGAAAAAAGCAACAGAAACGAATAATTGTAGCAAAATTTCCATTTTTTCAACTTTGTTTTCCTTAACATTCCCAATTTTATCGATATATTAAAGAAAAAAGTATCAAAAACGCATAATTTTAGCGAAATTTCAATTTTTTTCAGTTTTTTTTTTCGTTAATTTTCCCCTTTTTTATGGAGATATTATCGAAAAAGGCTACAAAATCGAATAATTTTAGCTAAATTTTGATTTTTACCTCTTTTTTTCCTTAATTTTTACTCATTTTATCGTGATAATATCGAAAAAAGCAACAAAATTAGTTAATTTTAGCGAAATTTCAATTTTTTCAGTTAATTCTCCTCATTTTCCCGAGATATGACCGAAAAAAACCAAAAAAAATGGAATAATTTTAGCAAAATTTCAATTTTTTCGTCTTTTTTACCCTTAATTTTCCTCATTTTATTGAGATATGACCATAGAAAGCAACAAGAACGAATAGTTTTAGGGAAATTTTAATTTTTTCCGCTTTTTATCCTTAATTTTCGTAATTTTATTGAGATATGATCGAATAAAGCAACGAAAACGGATAATTTAGGCGAAAATTCAATTCTTCTAACCTTCTTTTCCATAATTTTCGTAATTTTAGTTAGATTTGATCGAGAAAAGCAACGAAAACTAAAATTTAAGAGTAATTTCATTTTTGATCCCATTTTTTCCTAAATTTTTGTCATTTTCTGGAGATATGATCTAAAAAAGTAACGAAAACGGATAATTATAGCTAAATTTCAATTTACACCCGCTTTTTTTCCTTAAATTTCGTAATTTTCTTGAGATATGATCGAAAAAAGCAACGAAAACGGATAATTTTAACGAAATTTCAATTTTTATCTCCTATATTTCTTTTATTTTCGTAATTTTCTTGAGATATGATCGAGAAAAGCAACGAGAACATATATTTAAGAGTAATTTCATTTTTGTCCCCTTATTTTCCTTAATTTCTGTCATTTTCTTGAGATATGATCGAATAAAGCAAAAAATCGAATAATTATAGCGAAATTTCAATTTTTTTCCTCTTTTTTTCCTTTATTTTCCTCATTTTATCGAGATGTTTCCGAAAAAAGCAACAAAAACGAATAATTTTAGCGAATTTAAATTTTTTTTCTTCCATTTCCACATTTTATCGAGAAATTATCGAAAAAAGCAACAGAAACGAATAATTATAGCAAAATTTCCATTTTTTCAACTTTGTTTTCCTTAACATTCCCAATTTTATCGATATATTAAAGAAAAAAGTATCAAAAACGCATAATTTTAGCGAAATTTCAATTTTTTTGAGTTTTTTTTTTCGTTAATTTTCCCCTTTTTTATGGAGATATTATCGAAAAAGGCTACAAAATCGAATAATTTTAGCTAAATTTTGATTTTTACCTCTTTTTTTCCTTAATTTTTACTCATTTTATCGTGATAATATCGAAAAAAGCAACAAAATTGGTTAATTTTAGCGAAATTTTAATTTTTTCCTTAATTCTCCTCATTTTCCGAGATATGACCGAAAAAAACAAAAAAAATGAAATAATTTTAGCGAAATTTCAATTTTTTTTCTCTTTGTCTTCCTTAATTTTCCTAATTTAATCGAGATATTAAAGAAAAAAGCAACAAAAACGCATAATTTTAGCGAAATTTCAATTTCTTCGTCTTTTTAAACCTTTATTTTCCTCATTTTATTGAGATATGATCATAGAAAGCAACAAGAACGAATAATTTTAGCGAAATTTCAATTTTTTCCGCTTTTTTCCTTAATTTTCCCTTTTTTAATCGAGATATTATAGAAAAAAGCAACAAAAACGAATAATTTTGGTAAAATTTAAATTTTTTTCCTCTTTTTCTCCTAAATTTTTACTCATTTTATCGAGATATTATGGAAAAAAGCAACAAAAACGATTAAATTAAGCAAAATTTCAATTTTTGTCCTCTTTTTTCCCTTTAACTTTCCTCATTTTATTGAGATATGACCAAAGAAAGCAACAAAAACGAATAATTTTAGTAAAATTGAAAATTCATTCCTCTTTTTTTCCTTAATTTTCCTAATTTTATCGAGATATGACCGAAAAAAGCAAAAAAATCGAAAAATTTTAGCAAAATTTCAATTTTTTTCCTCTTCTTTTCCTTATTTTTCGTCATTTTCTTGAGATATGATCGAATAAAGCAACGAAAACGGATAATTTTAGCGAAAATAAATTCTTCTAACCTTCTTTTCCATAATTTTCGTAATTTTCTTTAGATTTGATCGAGGAAAGCAACGAAAACTAAAATTTAAGAGTAATTTAGTTTTCGATCCCATTTTTTCCTAAATTTTTGTTATTTTCTTGAGATATGATCGAAAAAAGAAACGTAAACTTATTATTTTAGCGAAATTTCAATTCTTATCCCCTTTTTTTCCTTAATATTCGTAATTTTCTTGAGATATGTTCGAAAAAAGCAACGAAAACGACAATTTTAGCGTAATTTCAATTTTTGTCCCCTTTTTTTCCTTAATTTCCGACATTTTCTTGAGATATAATCGAAAAAAGGAACGAAAACGGATAATTTTAGCGAAATTTCAATTTTTATCCCCTTTTTTACTTTCTCCATATACGAAGTATAGAGAAAGTATTGTTTTCATGAAAAAATTCGACTTCGAGATTTCAACGGAAATACACGTTTTGGGGTCCCTAGAACACGTTTTGACCATTTTCTGAATGATGTCTGTGTGTATGTGTGTGTGTGTGTGTGTGTGTGTGTGTGTGTGTGTGTGTGTGAGTGTGTGTGTGTGTATGTGTGTGTGTGATAATGGGCGTTCTAACTCGAAAACTAAAAGTCGTATCAATACCAAACTTCATATATAGTACTGTTGTGTGTGCTGTCAGAGTTGATTAGTTTTTGGAGTAAATCCGTTAACCGGAAGTCGAGCTTTATTCATTAAAGCTCATTTCCGGTTTTCAAAATATCTCCATAAATATGATATATACGTCTATTGTATTACTTATAAAAGTTTTAGATAGTATAATTTACTATAACTTTTGTATTTAACATATTTTTGTATCACCGGTTCATTAGGAGTTATTCGTGAAATACTGATAAACCGGAAGAAGATGATTATGTACTTTGTGGGCGCTCTAACATGAAAACTATTTGTCGGATCAACACCAAATTTCATACATAGTACTTTTATTACAGTCGTTAGAGTTGATTAGTTTTTGGAGTAAATCGGATGACCGGAAGTCGAGCTTCATTCTTCAAAGCTCATTTCCGGTTTTCAAAATATCTCCATTAATATGATATTTAGGTATATACTATTATTTATAAATGTTGTAGAAAATTTATTTTACTATAACTTTTGTATGAAACATATTTTTGCATCACTGATTGTTTAGGAGTTATCCATGAAATACTGATAAACCGGAAGTTGCTGATTATGTACGTTGTGTAAAGCTCATTTCTGGTTTTCAAAATATATCCATAAATACGATATATTGGTATATTGTATTCCTTATAAAAGTTTTAGATAATATAATTTACTATAACTTTTGTATTTAACATATTTTTGTATACCCGGTTGATTAGGAGTTATTCGTGAAATACTGATAAACCGGAAGAAGATGATTATGTACTTTGTGGGCGCTCTAACATGAAAACTATTTGTCGGATCAACACCAAATTTCATATATAGTATTTTGGTTTGTGTCGTTAGAGTTGATTAGTTTTTGGAGTGAATCGGTTAACCGGAAGTTGAGCTTAATTCTTCAAAGCTCATTTCCGGTTTTCAAAATATCTCCATAAATATGGTATTTAGGTATATACTATTATTTGTAAAAGTTTTAGAAAATGTAATGTACTATAACTTTTGGTTGAAATATATTTTTGTATCACCGATTGTGTAGGAGTTATTCATGAAATACTGATAAACCGGAAGTTGCTGATTATGTACTTAGTGGGCGCTCTGGGCTCTATGGGCGAAAGGCCAATTTCATCGTTTTTCATCGATCATGTCCCGTAAAAATTATTTATCATGTTTTTGGCATCGAAGATAATATATAATATTAATAACTCAAATTCCATGTTTAGATGGAATATAGAGTTCGAAATTATTGCGGTAGATAAATATTTACATCTTATATATATGGAGAAAGTCATGTGCTGGCCACATCAGATTTTTTCCTTTAATTTTGTAATTTTCTTGAGATATGATCGAAAAAAGCAACGTAAATGGATAATTTTAGCGAAATTTCAATTTTTATCCCCTTTTTACTTTCTCCATATACGAAGTATAGAGAAAGTATTGTTTTCATGAAAAAATTCGACTTCGAGATTTCAACGGAAATACACGTTTTGGGGTCCCTAGAACACGTTTTGACAATTTTCGGAATGATGTCTGTGTGTATGTGTGTGTGTGTGTGTGTGTGTGTGTGTGTGTGTGTGTGTCTGTATGTGTGTGTGTTAGTGGGCGCTCTAACGTGAAAACTAGTGGTCGTATCAATACCAAACTTCATAGATAGTACGGTTTTGTGTGCTGTCAGAGTTGATTAGTTTTTGGAGTAAATCGGTTTACCGGAAGTCGAGCTTCATTCAACAAAGCTCATTTCCGGTTTTCAAAATATCTCCCTAAATATGATATATACGTGCATTGTATTACTTATAAAAGTTTTTGATAATATAATTTACTATAACTTTTGTATTTAACATATTTTTGTATCACCGGTTAATTAGGAGTTATTCGTGAAATACCGATAAACCGGAAGTAGCTGATATGTACTTTGTGGGCGCTCTAACATGAAAACCATTCATTGTATCAACACCAAATTTCATATATAGTACTTTGGTTGATGTCTATAAAGTTGATTAGTTTTTGGAGTAAATCGGTTTACCGGAAGTTGAGCTTCATTCTTCAAAGCTCATTTCCGGTTTTCAAAATATCTCCATAAATATGATATTTAGGTGTATACTATTATTTAAAAAAGTTTTAGAAAAAGTAATTTACTATAATTTTTGGTTGAAACATATTTTTGTATCACTGCTTGTTTAGGAGGTATTCATGAAATACTGATAAACCGGAAGTTACTGATTATATACTTTGTGGACGCTGTGGGCTCTATCGGCGAGAGGCCAATTCCATCTTTTTTCATCGGTCATTTCCCGAAGAACATTATTTATAATGTTTTTGGCGTCAAAGATAAAAATATATATATTAATCACTCATCTTCCAAGTTTAGATGGAATGTAGAGTTCGAAAAAATGTCGTAGATAAATATTTACATCTTATAGATGGAGAAAGTCATGTGCTGGCCACATCAGATTTTTTTCCTTTAATTTTGTAATTTTCTTGAGATATGTTCGAAAAAAGCAACGAAAACGACAATTTAAGCGTAATTTCAATTTTTGTCCCCTTTTTACTTTCTCCATATACGAAGTATAGAGAAAGTATTGTTTTCATGAAAAAATTCGACTTTGAGATTTAAACGGAAATACATGTTTTGGGGTCCCTAGAACACGTGTTGACCATTTTCGGAATGATGTCTGTGTGTATGTGTGTGTGTGTGTGTGTGTGTGTGTGTGTAGTGTGTGTGTGTGTGTGTGTGTGTGTGTGTGTGTGTGTGTGTGTGTGTGTGTGTGTGTGTGTGTGTGTGTGTGTGTGTGTGTGTGTGATAGTGGACGCTCTAACGTGAAAACTATTAGTCGTATCAACACCAAACTTCATATATAGTACTATGGTGTGTGCTGTCAGAGTTGATTAGTTTTTGGAGTAAATCGGTCAACCGGAAGTCGAGCTTTATTCATCTAAGCTCATTTCCGGTTTTCAAAATATCTCCATAAATATGATATATAGGTATATTGTGCACTTTATAAACGTTTTAGATAATGTGTTTTGCTATAACTTTTGTATTTAACATATTTTTGTATCACCGGTTGATTAGGAGTTATTCGTGAAATACTGATAAACCGGAAGAGGATGATTATGTACTTTGTGGACGCTCTAACATGAAAACTATTTGTTGGTTCAACACCAAATTTCATACATAGTATTGTGGTTGGTGTCTTTAGAGTTGATTAGTTTTTGGAGAAGATCGGTTAACCGGAAGTTGAGCTTTATTCTACAAAGCTCATTTCCGGTTTTCAAAATATCTCCATAAATATGATATTTAGGTGTATACTATTTTTTATAAAAGTTTTAGAAAATGTATTTTCCTATATTTTTTGTATGAAACATATTTTTGTATCATGATTTTTTAGGAGTTATTCATGAAATACTGATAAACCGGAAGTTGCTGATTATGTACTTTGTGGGCGCTCTGGGCTCTATGGGCGAAAGGCCAAATTCATCGTTTTTCATCGAGCATGTCCCGAAAAGCATAATTTATAATGTTTGTGACGTAAAAGATAATAATATATAAATTAATCACTCATCTTCCAAGTTTAGATGGAATATAGAGCTCGAAATTACTGTCATAGATAAGTATTTACATCTTATGTATGGAGAAAGTCATGTGCTGGCCACATCAGATTTATTCCTAAATTTTCGTCATTTTCTTGAGATATGATCGAAAAAGCAACGTAAACGGATAATTTAAGCGGAATTTCAATTTTTGTCCCCTTTTTTTCCTTAATTTCCGTCATTTTCTTGAGATATAATCGAAAAAAGCAACGAAAACGGATAATTTTAGCGAAATTTCAATTTTTATCCCCTTTTTTACTTTCTCCATCTATGAAGTATAGAGAAAGTATTGTTTTCATGAAAAAAATCGACTTCGAGATTTCAACGGAAATACATGTTTTGGGGTCCATAGAACACGTTTTGACCATTTTCGGAATGATCTCTGTGTGGATGTGTGTGTGCGTGTTGGTGTGTGTGTTTGTGTGTGTGTGTGTGTGTGTGATAGTGGGCGCTCTAACGTGAAAACTATAAGTCGTATCAATACCAAAATTCATATTTAGTACTGTAGTTTGTGCTGTCAGAGTTGATTAGTTTTTCATGTAAATCGGTAAACCGGAAGTCGAGCTTCATTCATCTAAGCTCATTTCCGGTTTTCAAAATATCTCCATAAATATGATATATAGGTATTTTGTGTACCAAATAAAAGTTTTAGATAATGTGTTTTACAATAACTTTTGTATTTAACATATTTTTGTATCACCGGTTGATTAGGAGTTATTCGTGAAATACTCATAAACCGGACGTAGCTGATTATGTACTTTGTGGGCGCTCTAACATAAAAAGTATTTGTCGGATCAACACAAAATCTTATGTATAATATTTCGGTTTGTGTCTTTAGAGTTGATTAGATTTTGGAGAAAATCGGTGAACCGGAAGTCGAGCTTCATTCTTCAAAGCTCATTTCCGGTTTTCAAAATATCCCCATAAATATGATATTTAGGTATATACAATTATGTATAAAAGTTTTAGAAAACATACTTTACTATAACCTTTTTAAAAAACATATTTTTGTATCACTGATTGTATAGGAGTTATTTATGAAATACTGATAAAACGGATATTGCTGATTATGTACGTTGTGGGCGCTCTGGGCTCTATGGGCGAAAGGCCAATTTCATCATTTTTCATCAAACATGTCCCGAAAAACATTTTTTATAATGTTTGTGACGTCAAAGATGATAATATCTAAATTAATCACTCATCTTCAAAGTTTAGATGGAATATAGAGTTCGAAATTACTGTCGTAGATAAATATTTACGTCTAAAATATGGAAAAAGTCATATGCTGGCCACATCAGATTTCTTCCTTAAATTTTGTAATTTTCTTGAGATATGATCGAAAAAAGCAACGTAAATGGATAATTTTAGCGAAATTTTAATTTTTATCCCCTTTTTTCCTTAATGTCCGTCATTTTCTTGAGATATGATCGAAAAAGCAACGAAAGCGAATAATGTTAGCGAAATTTGCATTTTTATCCCCTTTATTTCCTTAATTATCGTAATATTCTTGAGATATGATCGAAAAAAGAAACGAAAACGGATAATTTTAGTGAAATTTGAATTTTTATCCCATTTATTTCCTTTATTTTCCTAATTTTCTTGAGATATGATCGAAAAAAGGAACGAAATTGTCAATTTTAGAGTAATTTTATTTTTTTCCCCTTATTTTTCTTAATTTCTACCATTTTCTTGAGATATGATCGAATAAAGCAAAAAAAATCGAATAATTATAGCGAAATTTTAATTTTTTTCCTCTTTTTTTTCCTTTATTTTCCTCATTTTATCAAGATGTTTCCGAAAAAAGCAACAAAAACGAATAATTTTAGCGAATTTTAATTTTTTTCTTTATTTTCCACATTTTATCGAGAAATTATCGAAAAAAGCAACAAAAACGAATAATTATAGCAAATTTTTCTATTTTTTTCAACTTTGTTTTCCTTAACTTTCCCAATTTTATCGATATATTAAAGAAAAATTAACAAAAACGCATAATTGTAGCGAAATTTCAATTTTTTTCAGCTTTTTTTCGTTAATTTTCCCCTTTTTTATGGAGATATTATCGAAAAAAGCAACAAAATTGGATAATTTTAGCGAAATTTCAATTTTTTTTCGCTTCATTTTCCCTTTTTTATCGAGATATTATGGAAAAAAGCAACAAAAACGAATAATGTTTGCAAAATTTCGATTTTTATCCTCTTTTTTTTCCTGAATTTTTACGATAATTTAATCGAAATTTCAATTCTTCTCCTCTATTTTGCCTTAATTTTCGTCATTTTATCAAGATATGATCGAAAAAAGCAACTGAAAAAGATAATATTAGCATAATTAGAATTTTAATCCTCTATTTTTTCTTTGTTTCACGTAATTTTATCGAGCTATGATCGAAAAAAGCAACAAAAATGGATAATTTAAACGATATTTCAATCATTATTCTATATATTTCGTCTTTTTTTTCATCATTTTATCTTGATTGGATCGAAAAGATCAACGAAAACGTAGTATTTAAGCGAAATTTCAATTTTCTTCCTCTATTCTCCTCTATGTTCACTTTTTTTGTTGATATGATTGATGAAAGCACAAAAACGGATAATTTTAGTTAAATTTCAATTTTTTTCCTCTATATTGTCTTTATTTTTCTTTATTTTATCGAGATATGATCGTAATAAGCAACGAAAACGGATAATTTTAGCAAAATATAAATTATTTTCCTCTATACTGTATTTATTTTAGTCATTTTACGAGATATGATCGAAAAAAGCAACATAAACGGATAATTTTAACAAAATTACAATTTTTCTCCTTTATTTTTAATTAATTTTCGTATTTTTATCGAGATATGATCGTAAAAAGCATTGAAAACGGATAATTTGATCGAAATATCGATTTTTTCCTTCATTTCGATTATTCCCACTATTTTGTCTTTTTTTTGTCATTTTATCGAGAAATTTTCCAAACAAGCATCGAAAACGGATAAATTTAACGAAATTTAATTTTTTTCCTCTATTTTGTCTTTCTTTTTCATCATTATATCGAGATATGATCGAAAAAAGCAAAGAAAACGGATAATTTTAGCAAAATTTCCATTTTTCTCCCCTATTTTGAATTAATTTCCGTCATTTTATCGAGATATGATCGTAAAAAGAAACGAAAACGGATAATTTTAGCAAAACATAATTTTTTTCCTCTAAACTGTCTTTATTTTCAGTCATTTTATCGAGATATGATCGAAAAAAGCAACGAAAACAGATAATTTTAGTGAAATTTTAATTTCTTTTCCTCTATTATGTCTTCATTTTTCGTCCTTTTATCGAGATATGTTTTTAAAAACGCAACGAAAATAGATAATTTTAGTGAAATTTTAATTTCTTTTCCTCTATTATGTCTTCATTTTTCTTCATTTTATCGAGATATGATAGAAAATATCAACAAAAATAGATAACTTTAGCGATATTTCAATGTTTTTTCCCTATTTTGTCTTTTTTTTATCATTTTATCTTGATTTAATCGAAAAAATCAACGAAAACGGATAATTTTAGCGAAATTTCAATTTATTTCCTCTATCATATCTTCACTTTTCGTCATTTTTTCGAAATATGATCGAAAAAGCAACGAAAACGGATAATTTTAGCGAAATATAAATATTGTTCCTCTACACTGTCTTTATTTTTCATCATTTTATCGGGATATGATCGTAAAAAGCAACGAAAAATGATGATTTTAGCGAAATTTCCATTTTTCTCCTCCATTTTGATTTAATTTTCGTCATTTTATTGAGATATGATCGTAAAAAGCAACGAAAATGGATAATTTTATCAAAATTTCAATTTTTACCTCTATATCTACCCCGAAGGTCAACTCCAAGAGGTCAATTGCAGGAGATCGACTCCCGAAGGTTGACTCCGAGATGTTTACTCCGGGAAGTCGACTCCGGGATGACTAACGATCTATTATCCAAGGTCGACGACCCTAGATCGACGACCCAAGGTCGATGACCCAAGGTCGATGAACCGAGGTCGATGAACCGAGGTCGATGACCCGAGGTCGATGATCCGAGTCGATCTACCGGAGTCGATATACCGAAGTCGACCTCTCGGAGTCGGCCTCCCGGAGGCGAACTCCTGGAGTCGACCACCTCCCGGAGTCGACATCCCGGATTCGCACTCCTGGAGTCGACCTCCCGGAGTCGATCTCCCGGAGTCGACCTCACGCAGTCGATCTCCGGTTATCGACCTTGAGTCATTGACTTTGTGTCATCAACCTTGGGTCTTTAACCTCGGGTCATCGATCTCGGGTCATTGTTCTCTGGTCATCGACCTCGAGTATTCGACCTTGGGTCAAGGACCTTGGGTCATCGACTTCGAGTCAACGAGCACAGGTCATCGACCTCTGGTCAAGATAATATCGAAATAAGCGACAAAATGGGATTATTGTGTGGAATTTTATTATTTTCGCTCTCGTTCAGCAAATGTTTCGTCATTTTGCGAAGATAATATCGAAGAAAACGAATAATGGGATAATTTGAGTGAAATATTAATGAAATTAAATTTTTTTGCTCTATTTCACCATGATTTTGGGCATTGTGAAGGATAATATCGAAAAAAGTGAGGATCATTAAGCGAAATTGCAATATTTTACCTCTATTTTGCCTTAATTTTCATCATTTTATCGAGATATTATCCAAAATAGAAAAGAAAACGGAGAATTTTATCGAAAATTCTACTTTTTTCCTCTAGTTTGTCTTTCTTTTTCCTCATTTTATCTTGAAATGCTCCAAAAAAGTAACTAAAACGGATACCTTTAGCGAAATATCAATTATTTTTTCTCTATTATGTCTTCATTTTTCGTCATTTTATCGAGATATGATCGAAAAAAGCAAAGAAAACGGATCATTTTATTAATTGTCATTTTTTTTTTCTATTTTGTCTTTAATATTAGTAATTTTACGAATTATGATCACAAAAACCAACGAAAACGGATAATTGTAACGAAATTTCAATCTTATTTCTCTATTTTTCCATAATTTTCGTCATTATATTGAGTATGTTCGAAAAAAGCAACGTAAATGGATATTTTTAGCAAAATTACAATTTTTCTCCTTTATTTTTTCTTTATTTTTCGTCCTTTAATCGTGATATGATCGAAAAGCAACGAAAGTAGAACCTTTTAGCAAAATTTCAATTTTTTCCCTTAATTCTCCTCATTTTCCCGAGATATGACCGAAAAAAACCAAAAAAAATGGAATAATTTTAGCGAAATTTCAATTTTTTCGTCTTTTTTACCCTTAATTTTCCTCATTTTATTGAGATATGACCATAGAAAGCAACAAGAACGAATAACTTTAGCGAAATTTTAATTTTTTCCGCTTTTTTTCCTTAATTTTCCTAGTTTTATCGAGATATAACCGAAAAAAGCAAAAAAATCGAAAAATTTCAGCAAAATTTCAATTTTTTTCCTCTTCTTTTCCTTAATTTTCGTAATTTTCTTTAGATTTGATCGAGAAAAGCAACGAAAACTAAAATTTAAGAGTAATTTCATTTTTGATCCCATTTTTTCCTAAATTTTTGTCATTTTCTGGAGATATGATCTAAAAAAGAAACGAAAACGGATAATTATAGCTAAATTTCAATTTACACTCGCTTTTTTTCCTTAAATTTCGTAATTTTCTTAAGATATGATCGAAAAAAGCTACGAAAAAGGATAATTTTAACGAAATTTCAATTTTTATCCCCTTTTTTCCTTAATTTCCATAATTTTCTTGAATTACGATCGAGAAAAGCAACGAGAACCAAAATTTAAGAGTAATTTCATTTTTGTCCCCTTATTTTCCTTAATTTCTGTCATTTTCTTGAGATATGATCGAATAAAGCAAAAAATCGAATAATTATAGCGAAATTTCTATTTTTTTCCTTTTTTTTCCTTTATTTTCCTCATTTTATCGAGATGTTTCCGAAAAAAGCAACAAAAACGAATAATTTTAGCGAATTTAAATTTTTTTTCTTTATTTTCCACATTTTATCGAGAAATTATCGAAAAAAGCAACAAAAACGAATAATTATAGCAAAATTTCCATTTTTTTCAACTTTGTTTTCCTTAACTTTCCCAATTTTATCGATATATTAAAGAAAAAAGTATCAAAAACGCATAATTTTAGCGAAATTTCAATTTTTTTCAGTTTTTTTTTCGTTAATTTTCCCCTTTTTTATGGAGATATTATCGAAAAAGGCTACAAAATCGAATAATTTTAGCTAAATTTTGATTTTTACCTCTTTTTTTCCTTAATTTTTACTCATTTTATCGTGATAATATCGAAAAAAGCAACAAAATTGGTTAATTTTAGCGAAATTTTAATTTTTTTCCTTAATTCTCCTCATTTTCCGAGATATGACCGAAAAAAACAAAAAAAATGGAATAATTTTAGAGAAATTTCAATTTTTTTTCTCTTTGTCTTCCTTAATTTTCCTAATTTAATCGAGATATTAAAGAAAAAAGCAACAAAAACGAATAATTTTAGCGAAATTTCAATTTTTTCGTCTTTTTTACCCTTAATTTTCCTCATTTTATTGAGATATGACCATAGAAAGCAACAAGAACGAATAATTTTAGCGAAATTTTAATTTTTTCCGCTTTTTTTCCTTAATTTTCCCTTTTTTAATCGAGATATTATAGAAAAAAGCAACAAAAACGAATAATTTTGGTAAAATTTCAATTTTTTTACTCTTTTTCTCCTACATTTTTACACATTTTATCAAGATATTATGGAAAAAAGCAACAAAAACGATTAAATTAAGCAAAATTTCAATTTTTGTCCTCTTTTTTCCCTTTAACTTTGATCATTTTATTGAGATATGACCATAGAAAGCAACAAAAACGAATAATTTTAGTAAAATTGGATATTTATTCCTCTTTTTTTCCTTAATTTTCCTAATTTTATCGAGATATGACCGAAAAAGGCAAAAAAAATCGAAAAATTTTAGCAAAATTTCAATTTTTTTCCTCTTCTTTTCCTTATTTTTCGTCATTTTCTTGAGATATGATCGAATAAAGCAACGAAAACGGATAATTTTAGCAAAAATAAATTCTTCTAACCTTCTTTTCCATAATTTTCGTAATTTTCTTTAGATTTGATCGAGGAAAGCAACGAAAACTAAAATTTAAGAGTAATTTTGTTTTCGATCCCATTTTTTCCTAAATTTTTGTCATTTTCTTGAGATATGATCTAAAAAAGTAACGAAAACGGAAAATTTTAGCGAAATTTCAATTTTTATCCCCTTTTTTTCCTTAATATTCGTAATTTTCTTGAGATATGTTCGAAAAAAGCAACGAAAACGACAATTTTAGCGTAATTTCAATTTTTGTCCCCTTTTTTTCCTTAATATCCGACATTTTCTTGAGATATAATCGAAAAAAGCAACGAAAACGGATAATTTTAGCGAAATACTAATTTTTATCCCCTTTTTTTTCCTTAATTTCCGTCATTTTTTTGAGATATGATCGAAAGAAGCAACGAAAACGGATACTTTTAGCGAAATTTCAATTTTGTCCCCTTTTTACTTTCTCCATATACGAAGTATAGAGAAAGTATTGTTTTCATGAAAAAATTCGACTTCGAGATTTCAACGGAAATACATGTTTTGGTGTCCCTAGAACACGTTTTGACTATTTTCGGAATGATGTCTGTGTGTATGTGTGTGTGTGTGTGTGTGTGTGTGTGTGTGTGTGTGTGTGTGTGTGTGTGTGTGTCTGTGTGTGTGTGTGTGTTAGTGGGCGCTGTATCGTGAAAACTATTGGTCGTATTAATACCAAACTTCGTATATAGTACTGTGGTGTGTGCTGTCAGAGTTGATTAGTTTTTGGAGTAAATCGGTTGACCGGAAGTCGAGCTTCATTCATTATAGCTCATTTCCGGTTTTCAAAATATCTCCATAAATATGATATATACGTGCATTGTATTATTTATAAAAGTTTTAGATAATGTAATTTACTATAACTTTTGTATTTAACATATTTTTGTATCACCGGTTGATTAGGAGTTATTCGTGAAATACCGATAAACCGGAAGTAGCCGTTATGTACTTTGTGGGCGCTCTAACTTAAAAATGATGCATTATATCAACACTAAATTTCATATATAGTATTTTATTTAGTTTCTTAAGAGTTGATTAGTTTTTGGAGTAAATCGGTTTACCGGAAGTCGAGCTGTATTCTTCAAAGCTCATTTCCGGTTTTCAAAATATCTCCAAAAATATGATATTTAGGTATATAGTATTATTTATAAAAGTTTTAGAAAATAAAATTACTATAACTTTTGGTTGAAATTTTTTTTTTATCACTGATTGTGTTGGAGTTATTCATGAAATACTGATAAACTGGAAGTTGCTGATTATGTACTTTTTGGGCGCTCTGGGCTCTATGGGCGAAATGCCAATTTCATCGTTTTTCATCGATCATGTCCCGTAAAACATTATTATTCATGTTTTTGGCGTCAAAGATAATAATATATATATATTAATCACTCATATTCCAAGTTTAGATGGAATATAGAGTTCGAAATTACTGCGGTAGATAAATATTTACATCTTATATATATGGAGAAAGTCATGTGCTGGCCACATCAGATTTTTTCCTTAATTTTCGTCATTTTCTTGAGATATGTTCGAAAAAAGCAACGAAAACGACAATTTTAGCGTAATTTCAATTTTTGCCCCCTTTTTACTTTCTTCATATACGAAGTATAGAGAAAGTATTTTTTTCATGAAAAAATTCGACTTTGAGATTTAAACGGAAATACATGTTTTGGGGTCCCTAGAACACGTTTTGACCATTTTCGGAATGATGTCTGTGTGTATGTGTGTGTGTGTGTGTGTGTGTGTGTGTGTGTAGTGTGTGTGTGTGTGTGTGTGTGTGTGTGTGTGTGTGTGTGTGTGTTTTTTGTGTGTGTGTGTGTGTGTGTGTGTGTATGTGTGTGTGTGATAGTGGACGCTCTAACTCGAAAACTATTAGTCGTATCAACATCAAACTTCATATATAGTACTGTGGTGTGTGCTGTCAGAGTTGATTAGTTTTTGGTGTAAATCGGTCAACCGGAAGTCGAGCTTCATTCATCTAAGCTCATTTCCGGTTTTCAAAATATCTCCATAAATATGATATATAGGTATTTTGTGTACCAAATAAAAGTTTTAGATAATGTGTTTTACAATAACTTTTGTATTTAACATATTTTTGTATCACCGGTTGATTAGGAGTTATTCGTGAAATACTCATAAACCGGACGTAGCTGATTATGTACTTTGTGGGCGCTCTAACATAAAAAGTATTTGTCGGATCAACACAAAATCTTATGTATAATATTTCGGTTTGTGTCTTTAGAGTTGATTAGATTTTGGAGAAAATCGGTGAACCGGAAGTCGAGCTTCATTCTTCAAAGCTCATTTCCGGTTTTCAAAATATCCCCATAAATATGATATTTAGGTATATACAATTATGTATAAAAGTTTTAGAAAACATACTTTACTATAACTTTTGTAAAAAACATATTTTTGTATCACTGATTGTATAGGAGTTTTTTGTGAAATACTGATAAAACGGAAGTTGCTGATTATGTGCGTTGTGGGCGCTCTGGGCGCTGGGGCGAAAGGCCAATTTCATCATTTTTCATCAAACATGTCCCGAAAAACATTTTTTTATAATGTTTGTGACGTCAAAGATGATAATATCTAAATTAATCACTCATCTTCAAAGTTTAGATGGAATATAGAGTTCGAAATTACTGTCGTAGATAAATATTTACGTCTAAAATATGGAGAAAGTCATATGCTGGCCACATCAGATTTCTTCCTTAAATTTTGTAATTTTCTTGAGATATGATCGAAAAAAGCAACGTAAATGGATAATTTTAGCGAAATTTTAATTTTTATCCTCTTTTTTTCCTTAATTTCCGTCATTTTCTTGATATATGATCGAAAAAGCAACGAAAGCGAATAATGTTAGCGAAATTTGCATTTTTATCCCCTTTATTTCCTTAATTATCGTAATATTCTTGAGATATGATCGAAAAAAGCAACGAAAACGGATAAATTTAGCGAAATTAAAATTTTAAATTAATTTTCGTCTTTTTATCGAGATATTATCGTAAAAAGAATCGAAAACGGATAATTTTAGTGAAATATCAATGTTTTATCTCTATTTTGTCTTAATTTTTCCTGAATTTCCTTAATTTTGGCTTAATTTGTCTGGATTCGAACTCCTGGAGTCGATCTTTCGGAGTCGACCTCCCGGAGTCGACCTCCCGGAGTCGACCTCACGCAGTCGATCTCCGGTTATCGACCTTGAGTCATTGACTTTGTGTCATCAACCTCGGGTCTATTACCTCGGGTCATCGGCCTCGGGTCATCCACCTCGGGTCATCGACCTCGGGTCATCGACCTCGGGTCATCGATCTCGGGTCATCGACCCCGGGGCATCGACCCCGGGACATCGACTTCGGATCATCCACCTCGGGTCGTCGACCTAGGGTCTTTAACCTGGGTATTAGACCGTGAGTCATCCCGGAGTCGACCTCCCGGAGTAAACATCTCGGAGACGACCTCCCGGAGTCAATCTCCTGCAGTTGACCTCTTGGAGTCGACCTTCGGAGTCGATATAGAGACAAAAATTGAAATTTTGCTAAAATTATCCGTTTTTGATGCTTTTTTCGATAATATTTCGAAACAATGACTAAAGTAAAGGTAAAATGGAGGGAAGAATATTACAATTTCGGTGAAATTATCCATTTTCGTTATTTTCCGACCATATCTTGTCAAAATGACAAAAATTAAGGTAATACTGAGGAAATAAATTCAAATACTGCTAAAATTATCCATTTTAGTTACTTTTTTGATCATATTTCGTTCGGTGTTTCGGTGAAATTATACGTTTTCGTTGCTTCTTTTGATTACTTCACGAAAAAATGACGAAAATTGAGGACCAATAGTGGTAAAAAATTGAAATTAACAAAAAATTATCCTTTTTCGTTGCTTTTTACGATCATATCGATTTTTTCTCTATTATTTTTCGTCATTATATCGAGAAATTATCAAAAAACAACGACAAAGGGTAATTTAAGCGAAATTTCAATTTCGCTCCTCTATTTTGCCTTTATTTTCGTCACTTTATGGAAATATCGCCAAAAAAAGCAACAAAATCGGATAATTTAAGCGAAATTTAAAACTTTTTCATCTATTTTTTCTTAATCTTCGACATTTTTTTCGAGATATGATCGAAAAAAGCAACGAAAACGGATATGTTTTGTGAAATTTCTTTTTTTCCCTTCTATTTTGCCTAAATTCCCGTCATTTTATCGAGATACGATCATAAAAGCAACGACAAAGGGTAATTTAAGCGAAATTTCAGTTTCACTCCTCTATTTTGGCTTAAGTTTCGTCATTTTATCTTATCGATATATGATCGAAAAAACCAACGAATACGGATAATTTAAGCGAAATTTCAATTCTTCCTCTCTATTTTGCCTTAATTTTCGTCATTTTATCAAGATATGATCGAAAAAAGCAACTGAAACTGATAATATTAGCATAATTAGAATTTAAATCCTCAATTTTTTCTTTGTTTCACGTCATTTTATCGAGCTATGATCTAAAAAAGCATTGAATACCGATAATTTAAGCAAAATTTCAATTCTTCTCCTCTTCTTTTCTCAATTTTCGTCATTTTTCGAGATATGATCGTAAAAAGCAACGAAAATCGGATAATTTTAGCGAAATTTCCATTTTTCTCCTCTATTTTGCCATAATTTTCGTCATTTTATCAAGATAAAATCGTAAAGAGCCACAAAACAGATAATTTAAGCAAAATGTCACTTCTTCTTATCTATTTTTCCATTATTATCGTCATTATATCGAGATATGATTAAAAAAAGCAACGAAAGCTGATCATTTAAGCGAAATTCCCTTTTTTCTCCTCTATTGTGCCTTAATTTTCGTCATTTTATCGAGGTATGATTTAAAAAAGCAACGAAAATAGATAATTTAAGCGAAATTTCAATTCTTCTCCTTTATTTTGCCTTAACTTTCGTCATTCGTTCGAGATTTGATCGTGAAAAGAAATGAAAACGGTTAACTTTAGCGAAATTTTAACTTTTTTCATCTATTGCTTCTTTATTTTCGTCATTTATTCAAGATATGTTCGAAAAAAGGTACGGAAACGGATAATGTTAGCGTAATTTAAAATCTTTTCCCCTATATTGTCATTATTTTATGTCATTTTACCGAGATATGATCGAATAAAGCAACGAAAACTGATAATTTAAGCGAAATTTCAATTCTTCTCCTATATTTTCCGTTAATTTTAAGAATATTAAATAATTAAGACAAAATTAAGGAAATTAAGGAAAAATTAAGACAAAATAGGGATAAAACATTGAAGTTTCGCTAGAATTATCAATTATCGTTGCTTTTCTCGATCATATCTCGATAAAATGAGGAAGATTAAGGTGAAATGAAGGAGAAAAATTGAAATGTCGCTAACATTATCTGCTTTGTTTGCTTTTCGATCATATCTAGATTAAAGGACAAAAAATAAAGAAAAAATATCGGAAAAATTGATATTTCGCTAAAATTATCCGTTTTCGATGCTTTTTACGATCATATCTCGATAAAATGACGAAATTTAATTAAAATCGACCTCTGGTCATCGACCTCAAGTATTCGACCTTGGGTCAAGGACCTTGGGTCATCGACTTCTGGTCAACGAGCACAGGTCATCGACCTCTTGTCAAGATAATATCAAAAAAGCGACTAAATGGGATAATTTTAGCGATCATTGAATATTTTTGCTCTATTTTAGGAAAATGTTCGTCATTTTGTCTGGATAATATCGAAAAAAGCGACAAAATGGGATTATTGTAGCGAATGTTTAATGTTATCGCTACCGTTCAGCAGATTTTTCGTTTCGTCATTTTATCGAGATATTATCCAAAAGAGAAAAGAAAACGGAGAATTTTGGCGAAATTTCTACTTTTTTCCTCTGGCTTGTCTTTCTTTTTCCTCATTTTATCGAGATTTGATCGAAAAAATCAACAAAAAAGGATAATTTTAGCGAAATTTCAATTTATTTCTTCTATTTTGTCTTTATTTTTCGTAATTTTACGAGATATGATCACAAAAAGCAACGAAAACGGATAATTGTAACGAAATTTCAATCCTATTTCTCTATTTTGTCTTAATTTTCGTCATTTTATTGAGATGTGATCGAAAAAAGCAACAATAACGGATAATTTTACCGAAATTACAATTTTTTCCTCTTTACTGTCTTTATTTTCAGCCATTTTATCTTGATTTGATCGAAAAAATCAACGAAAAGGAGTATTTAAGCGAAATTTCAATTTTCTTCATCTATTTCACCTTTATTTTCGTAATTTTATCGAGATATGATCGTAAAAAGCAACGAAAACGGATAATTTTAGCGAAATATCAATTTTTTTCCTATATTATGTCTTCACTTTTCGTCATTTTATTGAGATATGATCGAAAAAAGCAAATGAAACGGATACTTTTTGCAATATTTCCATTTTTCTCCTTTATTATGAGTTAATTTTCGTCATTTTATCGAGATATGATCGAAAAAAGCAACATAAATGGATAATTTTAGCAAAATACAAATTTTTTTCCACTAAACTGTCTTTATTTTCAGTCATATTTTCAAGATATATTCGAAAAAACGACGAAAACGGATAATTCATAGATAAATTTTAATTTTTATTCTACTATTTTTTCATTATGTTTTGAAATTTTACGAGATATGATCACAAAAAGCAACGAAAACGGATAATTGTAACGAATTTCAATCCTATTTCTCTATTTTGTCTTAATTTTCGACATTTTATCGAGATATGATCGAAAAAAGCAACAATAACGGATAATTTTACCGAAATTTCATTCTTTATTCTCTATTTCGTCTTTATTTTGTAATTTTTTGATATATGATTGAAAAAAGCAACGATATTGGAAAATTTTAGCGAAATTTCAATAATTTATCTCTATTTTTTCTTGATTTTTCCTCATTTTATCGAGATATGATCGAAAAAAGAAGCGTAAATGGATAATTTTAGCGATATTTGAATCTTTATTCCCTATTTTGTCTTTATTTTTCATCATTTTTTTGAGATTTGATCGAAAAAATCTGTGAAAATTGAGTATTTAAGCGAAATTTCAATTTTATTTCCCTATTTCTCCTTTATTTTCGTCATTTTATCGAGATATTATCGAAAAAAGCAACGTAAACGGATAATTTTAGAAAAATTACAATTTTTCTCCTTCATTTTTAATTAAATTTCGTAATTTTATCGAGATATGATCGAAAAAAGCAACGATAAGGGATAATTTTTTTTTAATTTTAATAATTTTTAATTTTAAATCACGGCCATTTCGTAGTTTTTCTTTATCAAACCGATTTTCAAAAGGACATTTATCCGTTCGTTTGAGGTGATGACGAAGAAATATAACATCGAGGAACAGAATTTTAACGCAAAGTTGATTTTACAGCAAAGATTCTAAAGCAGTGCGTTTGTGCGATTATCACGAACTGCACAATATTCAATGGAATCGAATTCGTAATTTCGCTAAAATTCTTTTTTATAATTAAGATATTTATTTATCTATAGATATACATAGTTACAAAGTCATTTAAGTATACATATCAGACAAAATTGAACAAAAAATTACACTTGAAGGTATTGGTTTCTTTTCTCCTGAGCCAATAATTGGCTCGTCAGGAGGTGCGCAAATAAATTGACAACCAGAATATGGATAGAATATAGAATAATGAAGAATTGCAGATATACAACTTACTTCTAAAAACTTTCTATTTTGCTTGAATTTCGAATAAGCTAGTTGTGTTTGGTGTCGTACTTAAGATCTTACCAAGATGTATACAGTACAAATTTTGAACAAATATTCCTCATTAAATCAGAAAATTATAGAAAAATCGGCAGAAAACAGTTATTTTTTGAACATTTTTTGGTGGTATTTTGCCTGAAAGTCGTGAAAACATAGCTGAATATTGACTCGTTTTAAGATGAAACTAGAAATTTCCATATTTTGCACAGATATTACTATATTTTAGCAAATTTCAGATAAATCGGCGAAAAATTTCATTTTTTTCGAAAATTTATTTTCTGATGTATTTTCCTAAATTTTGAGTAAACCTACTAAAAATTGGACTTGTTTTGATAATCTCAGCAAGATCTTTCCATATTTTGAACAAACATTCCAATTTTACCAGCAAGTTACGGGTAAATTGGCAAAAAAAGGTCATTTTTTCAAAAATCTTCACAACTGAAAACATATTTATACTTTTTATAAGTTCCTGAGTAAATACCTTTGTGGAAAATTATAATCAGTTTTCGGTTATATCTTTCAACATCATCTCGGCCGAATCGATAGATTATACAAATTTTTCAGATTTTTGGCTGTATTTTGCCTAATATTCGAGAAAGATACTCAAATTTGGATTTTTCTTGTGGAACTTACCGATTTTCTTACATAAATCGCACAAAAATCCCCTTTATTAGCAAAGAACGGAGAAATCAACGAAAATTTCGAATTTTTTCGATACTGTTCAGGTTTTGGGCTGTATTTTGCCTGAAATTTGCGAAAATATAGCCATATTTAGACTAGCCTTAATGACGCAAGCAAAAATTCCATATATAGAAATTTAATTCCTTTTTTAATAGCAAATTTTGGAAAAAAAATTCGTAAAATAGGGGCATGCTTATAATGTTTCAGTTTATTTGGCTGTATTCTGTTTTAATTTTATAAAATCTAATCCAATTCGGAATCTTTTTGAAGATATGTAGATGTTCATCCCGTATTTTCAAAAAGTATTCCACTTTAATTAGCGATTCTCCGAAAAATTGGCGAAAAGTGAACACTTTTTTCCAAGTTTTCCAATTTTGGCTTTATTGTGCCAAAAAATTTAAGATAAACTATTCGAAATAAGAATCTTTTTGATAATCTTAGCGAGATATTTACATATTAAAAAAAATTCATTTAAGGTGGCATATTTCAAAAAAAAATCAGCGAAAAATGAAAATGTTTTGGAAATTTTTCTCTGATTTAGCAGCATTTCGCCAATATTTCAAGAAACATCGTCGTATTTGGACTTGAATTGAAAAACTGAGCGATAGCCTTCCATATTTTGAACCTAAATGCCACAATAAATACGTAAATTTCGGAGAAATCGGCGAAAAATTGGTATTTTTTCCATATTTTTTAAAAGTTTTTAGCTGTAGTTTGGCTGAAATACGAAAAAACCTAGTCGTATTTGGACTCGTATTGAAGATCTAACCGAGGTTTTTCAATATTTCGAACAAAAATTCCACATTTATCAGCTTATTTCGGAATAATATTAGAAAAATGGCAATTTTTTCAATCTCTTTCAGTATTTTGGCTGTATTTTGACTTAAATTGGAGAGCACTAGTTGTATAAGGAATCTTGTTGAAGATCTTACCGAGATTTAGACATATTTCTTACAAACATTTTACAGTAAACTACAAATTTTGTAAAAAATGGGTTTTTTGAAAGTTTTTACTTTTATAGCTGTATTTTGACTAAATTTCGGGGAAACCTAGTCGTATTTGGACACGTATTGAAGAGGAAAGCGATATTTTTTCTTATTTTCAACAAAAATCCCAAATTTATCCGAAAATTTCTGAAAAATCAACAAAAATTTGGCATTATTCGATCGGTTTATCGGTTTTCAGTTTTTTTGGCTTTTTTGCCTTTAATCCGAGAATACGACATTATTCGAAATGTATGACATATTTCTGTATCACCTATTGTTTAGGAGTTAGTTTTGAAATACTGATAAACCGGAAGTTGCTGATTGTGCACTTTGTGGGCGCTCTAACGTGAAAACTATTTTCCGTACCAATCTTTATATATAGCAGTAGGTCTATAGCATACAAATCAGCATATAGGTAGATGCTGTTAGAGTGGATTAGCTTTATGAGTAAACTGGTCAACCGGAAGTTGAGCTTTATTTTTCGAAGCTCGTTTCCGTTGTTGCAAAATTTCTCTATTAATCCTATATTTAGGTATACGCAATTTTCTACAATAGTTACGAGAAATTTATTTTTCTATTAGTTTTATTAGAAAAAATATTCGCTACCAACCACCATCAGTCTTAACATAGTTACCCAATTTTGTGGTTATTGCGAGATGTTTACGTCAAAACGTCGTTTTCATTTATACCTTTTCGTAATCATGTTAAATACAACATGATTGCTATATTTCTTCAAAGTTTTATTTGGAGGCTGATTATAAATTTAAAACACGCATATTTATTTCAAAATAATTATTCAGTTATAATATTTGAAATTATAACTGTGAGCTGACTCTCTTGCTGTAGATTGAGCTCTTGCTGATTGATAAGGTTTAAAAGTTTTCTCCTTAGCTTTTATTCCATTTGTCTTTATTGGTTTTCTTTTCTGTATATTCCCATGGAAAAACGGACTTGAAAAAGTCTGACAGGGCCAGGAATCGAACCCGGGGTCTTCCTCTAACCGGGAGGCTGCCTTAACCATCTAGGCTACCCGACCAGAACCAGAACCAGAATTTTCCTGGGTGCACGCCCTTATGTGCAAAGTCACCTTTACCCTTTCCTTATTTCTGTATATTGTTAATTTTCGACATTCTCTGTCACCTTTTAGGCTCCCACTGTTTAAATGTGCGGTCTTTATTATTAATAATAGTTTTTGTTTGTAATTTGCTAAAATTTTAACACTTATGGCATTCGGGAAATTTAAAATTAATCGTCAGTTTTATCGGTTTTCATCGAATATGTCCAGAAAAACATTATTTATCATCTTTGTGACAATTAGTTAAAATAATATAAATTTGAAAACGCTTATACATCCCAAGGAATAACGGACTTGAAAAAGGTCTGACAGGGCCGGGAATTGAACCCGGGATCTTCCTGTATCAGGCAAATTTAAATTTAATATGGTCATCGGGAAAACTGTCGTGGATAAAAATTCTTATTTGTGGAGAAAGTCATGTGCTGGCCACATCAGATTTTTTCATATACATTTCATTTATATTGGAATTCGTTATACTATTTGGGTGGATATCTTCGAAAGCTTTAAAACTAGTCCGTACTTGACTAGAATTTTGGATTTTTAGCATTTCAGCGCCAATGTAATTTATTTTTTATGGAAAGCGCGAGTTATTGTCTTATTTTCGGTAAATATTTTGAAACATTTTAGAATTTTTAACATATTTGGTTCAATTTCGTTGAAATCTTTAATAGAATATAAGGCATAATCGTTATTCGGCTACAATTTTCTCGAGTTATGAGCAACTTAAAGCCAAATAACTGATTTTTTTTTACAAAAATGTTGACTGTTTGCCCGTTTTTTCGTGAAATTTTTCATAACTTTGAAAGAGAGACTTCTTGAAAATATTTATATTGAATCGGTATTTTACTAGGTTTTCTGGAATTTTGGGCATTTTAAGCCGAAGATACTTCAAATTTGAGAGAAATTATTCAATTTTGCCCATTATTTCGTCGAAATTTCGAAAAATTGAGAATTGATCATCATACTTGGTGTGATATCTTCAAAATGTAAACACTAACACTGTTGAATGATAATTTCAGGGAAAATTAAAACATGCATGGAGAAATCCCTTCACAATGTACCTTGAATATCATTGCAAAATAAGCTAAGACTTCAAATAATAAAATGATAACTAGCACAACATTTACTTTGTGATGCAGAATGATTACATATTTTCTTAGTGGTATAGTTATAAAAACCTACTTTCCACTAGCAAAAATCCATACTGTACAGTGATACAGTACGTTATACACTGATAATTACAATATAGTTAATGACTATATAACTACTATAGAACATGTATCAATTTTCTATAACCTTACAATCAACAAAATATATTTATTGAATAGTTATAACGTCTCACTATTACATTACGATTTTTGGTAATCTTAAAGTATCATCATAAGTTCAACATGCAATCATAATTACTACAATTCTTATGTTTTCCTTTAAAAATTAAATACCACTAGCAAACACATGTTTGTAATGTATATCTATGACAAGAATTAGCATTTCCTCAAAATCATTAAAATAAAATTCCTTATTTGTGACTTAGTATGTGATTTTGTACTTTAGTATAAATACATTTATCAAGGGTAAACTAATAAATAAATTAATACGGCCTGCTGTAGTTAAAAGACTAAAAACTATAGCTCTTAACACATCCGTGATTTTTTTGCATATAACATTACATTTTGCAGACAAATGATAATAACACCAAGTGATACATAAGAATTAGCCTTGCAATGAGGATATGCAGAAAAGGAACTCGATATAAATTAACCAATACCTTACCATTACAAATTACTTTTAAACTACCATAATATACATTACCAAGTTCATACTCTAACCAACAACAAAGAGGAGACACAGAAATTTAAAAAAAAACTCTTGTCCTCAGGAAATATTGTGAGAAAGCTCCTGAAGTGTACTCAAAAATCAGAATTCGACTTCACATTGGCATATTTGGCAAAATAATTATTTATCTCACAATAAATTCCAAAGTTTTGAGAGAAAATTATTAATCAAAGATACAAAATCTTTCTATTCCTATGGAAAATTTGAATTAATTAGAACGTAGTAGTAGATGAGAAAATACATAAAGAACACATCAATACCTTACTTTATTCCATGCTTTTCGAATGGAATCCATCTAACAACACTTCTATCCTCAACTTGTATCTGGAGCATAGGCTGAGAAGAGGTTTTCCAGTTCATGATGTGGACCGATATATTTTCTTTCACAGTAACTGATATTGCATCTTACCTCACTACATATACAACCTTGTAGATAATAACAATATGTTTATTACGAGTGTTATTCCATTGACAGTTTACAATAAAAACATTTACAATATTATAAAATACTATTGCAATAAGAAATATAGCCAGGAAAAATAAATACAATCAATAAAAAACTATCTAGAAAAAAAATCAATAAAATAATGTTAACTTAGTATCTAATTTTATGTTTTTAAAACTAATGTTGTCCTAGGTGAAGGAATTATTCATTTAAAATATGTGAGATAAAATAATAAAATTATATATTATAAAATATTATACATAATTATTCACTTTGAGGAAAAAAAACTAGCTGCAATGATTTGGACACTGTCATAGGTGCATTTTACTACCTCATTTACCACAGAATATGATATTTGCATTAATGCATTATGCAACACAATAATCGTTTATTAGCTATACTTGGGAGTGTTTTAACATTAACCCCACTTAATTGAAATGCAATATAAAAGCTGAATTGAATTCAAATAGAATAATTCACTTAATAATAAAATAAATTAACTAAAAAACTATATTCCAATGCAGGGGCCATATTCTGTATCTAATTTCCCGTCGGTACGGTAGCCTCTCAGTCGGTTGGGATCGCAAACCGACTCCTTGAGCTCTCGATGCTATTCCCTAAGCTCCTGCGTCGGTACGACGGCTAGCCATCGTCGGTAAATCTACCAATAGTGAAAAGGACTCAGTAGCGATAGGGGTCAGTCAGTTAGCAGAAGAACTGTGGCAAGAGTGTGCATATTTAACAATATCATCAAGGCAAATGCGTCAATTGAATGCCCATAATCAGCAGAATGCCTACAGAAGACGATTTTTGAAGGAAAGATCAAGGGGAAACGACAAAGAGGAAGAAGAAAATTCGGAATGCTGACTGATTTAAAACAAGGAAAAGAATATCAAGTTCTAAAAAGAGAGGCACAGGATAGAGATGCCTGGAGGAGCAAGTTTTGTTGAGACCTGTCTGCGGACAGAAGCACAATGATAATGATGATGAATTAGCAAAATGTAAAATAAAGCCGCAATAAGACATGCAATTGCATAAAACAAATGCGATTCTCGCTTTTAGATGCAAACTGATGTATGCCATAGCACATATGGATGCAGGTATGTACTACATTTCTTGGAGCGTGCATCTGTCCAAGGACGAGGAACAAAATAAACGTTTTAATCTTTAATTAACAATTACATTGATATGAATCAAACTTGGTTGATACAGACGCTTCCATAAAATTAGAAAAACTTTCTAAAATACTGGTATTTGTACCTTTGTATGCTCGATTCTTCACAGTATATCGTTCATAACTGCAGTTACTAATATCTCCTTAAATTTCTCCCTCTTCATATAATCTATCACTTATTCCTAACATTAATTTGAGTTGGGCATATTTTCTCCATGTGTTCTTACCAATGAATACATACAACCTCAAAATTTCGATAAAATATTCAGGAACTTTACAAAATTTGCGCAAACTTAAATATCAAACGATTTTCAGGAACACAAAAAGAATCCTTGTTCGATTTTTTTTCTTATGGTGCTTAATTTGACTTCCTACAACAATTATTTCTAATTTAATTTTGAAAAACAAGTTGACCTTGCAACAAAAAAATGACGTTGACTTTTATTTCTTAAGAAAACGTTTTCACCCATCTGGGTACGAAACATGGACTTCAGGGAAATAAAGAGTAGCCTGTAGGTAGCCTAAGAGTAGCCTAAGAGTAGCCTCTGCACGTGGTTGACTTTTAATAATGTAGAATATTTCTAAGTTGTGTGACTCTTGGTTCTCTAGTATTTAGTAAACATGCACAAACACACTATTTTATATTTTACATATATAGTCATAAAGAAGACTAGTTGAAGTGCTTATTGACTCTCAAGGGGAATATAAATTGATAAATACCATTGTTATAGAGTTGATAGTAACACATACTTCATAATTAAGGCTACATAGAAAATGCTAGGCTATAATTATGTCCAAATCAATAAACAAACAAAATAAATTTATAATAAAATATGTAAAAAAACCTATATATTAGAACTCATATCCTTTGAATGAAAAATTTATTTGATGAAGACAATGTTTGTTTAAGGATAATAAAAATGTATTCGAAGATAGCATTAGGATAAGAATCATCAGGTTTAATGAGATATTTTAGGAAAGGCACAAATGGATATCGGAATCAATGAACAAACACAAGAGAAATATACTTTATAACACTCTAAAACAACCAATGAACATTCTTTGCGGAAAGTAAGTGTATTACAGAGCTGACTTGTGCCCCAATGCTATAATGTGTAACATGGAGCTTGATCAAATAACACAAATGCAGTCACAGTGCCTAAACAGATGCAGAGATTAAACACCAATAACTGAAAAATATCAAATGTATATGAAGTGGAAGCACTTGAAAAATTCTGATGTGTCCAACACATGACTTTCTCCATATTTATTGAAAACAGAAGCCTATGCCGGTAATATATAAATTACTCGAAAACAATGAGTGTTACAAAAAATATTTAAAAAAAGTTGTAATGAAGTATATTATCTATAACTATTGTGGATAATTGTATATTCCTACATTGCATTGTGACAGAGATATGTATGAAAAACTTCCATTTCTGAATAAACAACAACTTCTGGTTAACCATTATTCAAGAATAACACCTAAACCATCAGTGTTGCGGAAAAATGTTTCAAACAAAAGTTGTAGTAAAGTGCATTATCTATAACGTTTATGCATGATTGTATATACCTACATTGCATTCTGACATAGATATACATGAAACAAAAGTTTGTTCCAGCTAAACCACAACTTCCGGTTAAGCGATATTCATCAAAAACTAATCAACTCTTGGCATTGTTAGGAAAATACTAAATACCAAGTTTGGAGATGATCAGATAATTACCTTTTAAAATAGAGCGCCCACAATTCTTTTTACCTCAGACAGACACAGACAGACATGTTTGGGAAAATAGCGAAAACATAAAATATGAGCTCCAAAACATCTATTTCTGTTGAAATTTGTAGGCTGAATTTTTTGTGAATACAATACTCTCTCTATACTATTATAGGGAGAAAGTAAAAATACTATGAATTACTTTTTGCATTCTACATATAGCAAAACATAAACTTTACCTCTCCGATCAAGGAATATGGTATTGGAGATTTGCTACAACATGACAACTCGCCTTAGAACAGCATATCGTTCATAGCTGCAGCTACTAACAGCTCATTAAATTTCTCCTTCTTCCTATAATCTATCAGTTATTGCTGACATTAATTTGAAGTACTCATATCTTCTCAATGTGTTCTTACCAATACATACATCAGCTAGATAAAAACAAATACCTTGATCGTGAGGGGGATGGGTTGTTTACAAACTAAAAATATTGATAAAATTTTCAAATATTTTATCAAAATATTCACAATTTCTAATCAAGCATGATTTTCAATGACCAATATAAGAATCTATATTCTATTTTCCTTCTTTTGGTGCTTAAATCAACTCTTGAAGACTGTTATTTCTAATTTAATTTTGAAAAAGACATGAACCCTGCAACAAAAGAAATTAATTTTACCTCTATTTCATTTGAAAATGTTTTGACCTGTCTGGGTATGAACCGTGGACTTTACTTAAGTAATTAAAAAGTAGCCTATACTCTGCGTAACCTTTAATAATGCAGAAAATCTCAAAGGTTTGCAACTTACGAGTTTTTAGAGAAAATACACAGAAACATACCCACTGTCTATTTTATATAAATATATGGATACATTATTTATAATCTAAAAAAGAAATATCAAGAAAATATTTAAATTTTAATAATTGAGAATTAAAATGCTTGATTCATAAAATTTCAATGGTAATTGTTCACTGTCATTGTTGTCTGTTAACATATCTACCTTCCAATGATGAGAATAGAATTCACAACACTTTTAAAAAATCTGATGTGGCCAAAACATGACTTTCTCCGTATTTATTGAAAACAGAAGCCTATGCCGGTAATATATAAATAACTATAAAACAATGAGTGTTACAGGAAAATTTTTCATACAAGCTTTGTAGTAAAAAACATTATCTACAACTTTGGTACATAATTGTTTATACCTACATTCCATTTTGACAGAGATATGTATGAAAAAATTCCATTTCTGGATTAACAACAACTTCCGGTTAACCATTATTGGGGAATAACTCCTAAACAAACAGTGTTATGAAAAAATGTTTCTTACAAAAGTTGTAGCAAAATACATTATCTATAATTTTTGTGTGTAAATGTATGTACCTATATTGCATACTTACAGAGATATTTAAGAAACAAGGTTATGTTCCGGATAAACCGCAACTTCCGGTCAAGCGATATTCTCCAAAAACTAATCAACTCTTGGCATTGTTAGGAAAATTCTAAATGTGAATTTTGAAAATGATTGGATAATTTCATTATAAGATAAAGCGCACACAAACTCTTTAACCACAGACAGACAGACAGACAGACGCACAGACAGACATGTTCGGGAAAATAGCTAAAACATGCTCTATGGGCCCCAAAACATCTATTTCCGTCGAAATCTGGAGGTCGAATTCTTTTGTGAATACAATACTTTCTCTATACTACCTATAGAGAGAAAGTAAAAATATATAAGATGATAAAACTCAAGATTGTAGGCAATTATTCGGTCAATTTATATTATGAGAGTAATTAAGTTATAGAATATATCACTAAAATCACAAATATTCCTAACAAACGCAGTGTCAGAGATCCAGAGTTTTTCCGAGATAATCCAAAGGTACTGATTCGCTTTGAGGAATACAACTTAGTCACCTATAAAAGTCTACTCATCTACAATATTGCAATTCTTCCCGACATTTATATTTCAAAAGTAGAGCATTGATGGCTTCTTGCTATAATCATGATGTTTGGTTATAAATATTATGTCATAATTTTGTTGCTAAAAACTAAAGAACACCAGCAAATACAGATGTGATGTAAGTAGTAAAGAATTGCTGGAAACTGATTAGTAAAAGTTCAAAATTACCTAATTGTGACATCTGTAGCATGTTTATGTAGCATCAATTATAACATAGATACATTATTTTACCTTCTACTGAAGGACTCAAAAAGTAACACCAACAAAAAGAGGAATAAAAGTAAAAGCTTTTAGGTATATTTTGCTGATTTTTAAACATATTCAAGAATACTAATGCAAACATAAATGCTACGACTGTTAATATATATTGTTGCAATGCATTTGGACTTGAGTTTATTTACTCATGGAATACGGTGATTCAGCCAAATGTCATTATATTCATCTCAACAGATACTTTTAAAGCTCAAGTCCCATACCACATATGCTCCCTGCTCTTAAGCAAAAGTATTTGCATGATTTTTTAAGCCTAAAAAAATGCTAAAATTAACTTCTATAGCAAATTATTAACGAAAATTTCTGATTTTGAAGACTGGTTATTTTTTATGTAATTAATACCTGATTTTTATGTAAAATAAAAATATTTAACCAATTTATTGCAAGTCTATCGCTTAAAATTAATGATGGAATATTTTAACCAATCAAAGAGGTAAAGAAGGACTTAATAGAAAATATTGTGATTGTTACTTATAAATAAACAACATAATAGACATCAGTATATCATTAAGTATATTTGCACTACGGTTAGCATGAATGTTTCTTAACGCAAACTCTTTGCCCGGTCCCTTGAGATTTGTGTTAGTGAGGGTTTACTGTATTCTAGAATAATAATGACTTATAATAATTAATAATCTATTAACAACATACTCATAGTATGTACAAGCAAAAGTTATATAAAAGCATATTGATAATGCAAATGAAACGACGGTATCAAATCAAGTAGTCCCTCAAACCTAATTGTGTACTACCTCTTACAAATATATGGTTGAATACAAATGGTGCCCAAGCTATAGAACACAATTTTCATAAGGTGATAGACAATCTATCTTTAAGAAATATTTATTAAATCTCTTCACATGCCAGGCTAGAGAATTTTCAACTATGGTTAACGAATATAAAAAATTGAAATTCCCGCAAAGCATTTCAAATGGTAGAGCTACCTGGTCTTGAACCCAGGACTTTTCCAATAATGTGAAAACATAGAACTACCATGTAGGAATAAAACTAATTTAATACAAGGGTTTAAGAGGATATCATACCTGGGTTATCCTTAACCAAGAATCCTTTATTCGCATTTTCAAAGCATAGAGAAAGGCGCTCTGTCTTCGAAGCACGCATCATGAGAGAAACCGTTAAATTTTTACATGAAATATATTAGTGATCTCTATTTACATGCGGTATTCTACGTTTGCATGTAATCGGAAAAGAGATTGAAATTATTATTAAAAATTGCAGCAATTCTTCTTAAATGGGAGAAATTTTCACCCACCACCACAAAGCATAGGCACCTAAATTATTCCATATAAAATTCGATTCTGTATTCAGTATACCTGGTGTCGAACCAAGGACTTTAATTATGACAAAATGACATGGAAAAATTTGCTTTGGGATAATCTCACCATTTCTAAAATCCTAATACAATTATCACGAAAGACTTAAAACAGAACTCTATATTTGCGTTTAATTGAATGATGGATTCCAAACCGTGCATCGAACCAATGATCATAAGGAAAATGATTAGCTGCGTTCATGAAAGATCCATTACTTTAGTTCATATGCATGGTAAAATTTCAACCTTCAATCAATCATAAAAAAATTGAAAATCTCGATATACGTACTTTTAAAAAAGTAGAGAAGCCTTGTGTCAAATGCAAAAACATTTTGAGGTTTTGATAAATAGAATGACCTGGAAGGAATGGAAGCACTTTAAAAAAATTATATTGAAATATTATACCAAAAAATATATTATTACTCAAATAAGGCATGAAATATATATAAAAAAAATTATGAACTCCCCAGAATATTATGATCATTTATCCCCAAATCTAGCATAGAGCAATATGAATGGAAAAGCCTGAGCAAACATATTTTGAAATGAAAGGATTTAACAGTACTTCCTACAGAACTAAGGGAAAGCCACAAAACTTCAACAGAGGCAAACTGGAGCAAGAGCTTATGAAAAAATGGCTTGTTTTCCCCATCACACATCTTAAGTCCACTGTATCATCCTTGAAACCCAATTAACTTATCATTACTGATTAAGAACATAAAATGACATGACATAACACCATTGAAACTTAATCAAAGAAATAAGTAGGACTTACATTGCATTGGAAAACTTAGAGACGCATTTAAAAACAATGAATTGAAAACAATATATGTAATAATATCTTACTCTGCAGTCACCCTTAAAGCACTCAGTGGCTGCCGTTATACTTCCCTTGCCCTCCACAGGAGCCGTGGAGAGGCCTCGTCCATTCTTCCAACGAATTTATCAGCAATGTGGTGTCTCTCTTAAGCAAATGTCCCATACTGTAGACAGTAGTTGTCCATTTCCACCATTCTCCACTTTACTCACAAGTTGCAGCACTCTGGAGCTTCTGGTATTATTTGAAGAACATTCAGTGCATATTCTCTATATGAATATTAAGACAAACATATAATATATTGAATATTATTATAAATACCCATTGATATTCCAGTAATAACAGCAGATCCTGTTAAATATTTACAAGGCAACTAAACAAGGCAATTACTAATATTAATGAAATATGGTTACAATTTTAATGAACTATGAATGAATGAGTCAGTGAATGTATAATTAGGTATAATTGGAGAAACATCTATATTTAATAGATAGGAGATGGATTAACAGATATAACTTTAATATGTAATCATCATAAAGTAATTTTTCATACACCACTTTGTGCTACCAGTGCCTCAATGAGGCCATGGCAGTGGACGATGATGCACAGTCGGACGAGATCACACTTGCCCTTGCACAAAAAGTTCCCAAAATGGCCTGGGGAAAAACTACTACTAAATCTTTGACCCATAACCGTGTGCCCAAAGCAGTGTGGAGCTTGTGCTAAACATTTAATGTACTCAAACCAAAGTAGCTAGGCATACTCTATGCTCCGAAGGACTGGATACACAAAGAATATATTTCAATGAATTTCTATGAACTTATTATATTCCCATAGGAAGTTCTATTGGAAATGGATATATTGCCAATAAAGAATAGCAATTACTCAACTGAAAAAGAATAATATTAATCAATTACTAATGTAAATTTTTAAAATTAGGTCTCATAATTTTCCTTAAGTAATGGTTTGTCAGAAAAATAGAACACAATACATCTTAAGTATCAACCCATTTTCAGTAAAAATACATAACTAATATTGTAAATAATATTAGTTCTGTGTAACAATATACAAATATTTTATGGTAACCTATTAACAAACATATTCTGAAATTGATATCATAAAGAATTTATTTATATTTCATATTGCATATATTCTATACATATTTTATAATTTTAAAACTCTAAATTGGACAATTAAAATATCCAAACCAATACGTGGGTAAATCCTAGCCATGACAAGGAAACCATTGTTCAAATGCGATGAAATTCTGCCCCTATCAAAAACACCGCTAATAACAATCAAAACGAGAGCAAGGAAAACACCTACATGTCAACAAAAAGCTGTTCTGGGATACCTGAGAAGTAGCGCCAATGCATCACAAAAAAATCTGATGTGGCAAGCTCATGACTTTCTTCATGTATAAGATGTCAATATTTTTCTACGACATTATTTTCGAATTCTATATTCAAACTAAATTCGGAAGATAAGTGATTAATTTATATCATAATATCTTTTTCGTCACAAACATTATAAGTAATATTTTTGGGACATGTTCGATGAAAAACGATTAAAATTGCCTTTTCCCGAGAGCGCCCACAAAGTACATAATCAGCTACTTCCGGTTTATCAGTATTTCATTAATAACTATTTAGCAATCAGGGATTAAAAATAAGATCACTGAAGCATTTAAAGAAAATTACATTTTCTAAATTTTTTATAAACAATGGTATAAACCTAAATTTCATTTTTAACAAAAACAAAAAAGGAAATTTGCTTCCAAGATTAAAAAAATCTCAACATCCGGTTAAACCATTTGCTCCAAAAAATTATCAACTCTATCAACACACGACAGTATATATGTGAAGTTTGGTACTGATAGGGCTAATAGTTTTCACGTTAGAGCGCCCACAAGCACACACACACACACACACAGACGCAAACATCGTTCCAAAAATGGTCAAAACGTATTCTAGGGACCCCAAAACATGTATTTTGGTTGAAATCTCGAAGTCAAATTTTTTCAGAAAAACAATACTTTCTATATACTACGAATATGGAGAAAGTAAAAATCCTATTAGTATGAAAGAATTGACCCTAAAATACAGTGTATATTGTATGTTTGCAATAACAAAAGTGTAAAATCTTCTACCGCTATTCTGAAGAGTCTAAACAATTTCAGTTACAGACCACCCATTGCCATTATACACTTCCATTATTTCATTGAATTTAAGAAAAAGAAATCAAACAAAGCAAACCAAAAGACAGCGTAAATGTAAAGTAGCCACAAGGATGATCATTGAAATAAATCAGATTTCCAGAAATACATCCCACAAACTTCGTCCATGATCCGAATTGGAAATATTCCTATAACAATAATAAAATCTGCAAGTTAAGATGGCAGACATTGGCTGACTCAAGCAAATTGACGAAATCGTATTGCAACCTCTATAACAGAACATATTGACAGTAATTGCAATATTATATCTAAATATATATTATAACTCAAATAAGGCATGCAATATATATAAAAAATTATGGACTCCCCAGAATATTATGATCATGTATCCCCAAATCTAGCATAGAGCAATGTGAAAGGAAAAGCCAGAGCAGAGATATTTTGAAAGGAGAGGATATATCAGTACTTCAACAGAACGAATGGAAAACCACAACAATTCAATAGAGGCAAACTGGAGCAAGAGCATATGAAAAAATTTCCTGATTTTCCCCATCATACCATCTAAATCCACTGTATCAAACTTGAAACCCAATTAACTTATCATTACCAACTAAAAACATAAATTGACATGATATAACACCATTGAAACTTAATCAAAGAAATAATTAGGTCTTGCATTGTATTGGAAAACTTAGAGACGCTTTTAAAAACAATGAATTGAAAACAATATATGTAATAATATCTTACTCTGCAGCCATCCTTAAGGCACTCAGTAGCTGCCGTTATACTTCCCTCACCCTTAACAGGAACCGTCAAGAGGCCTCGTACATTCTTCCAATGAATGTCTCCGCAACCTGGTCTCTCTCTTAAGCAACTGTCCCATACTGTAGACAATAGTGGTCCATTTCCACCATTCTCCACTTTACTTCCAAGTTGCAGCACTCTGGAGCTTCTGGTATTATTTGAAGAACATTCAGTGCATATTCTCTATATGAATAATAGGACAAACACATAATATATTTATTATAATTATAAATGCCAATTTAAATTCCAGTAATAGCAGCAGATCACATTAGATGATTACAAAGCAATTAAACAAGGAAATTACAATTTTGGATGCATAGTGCTAAACCTGTATTGAAATGAGGATCATTTAAATGATAAAAGAGTTACCTTAGATTATTCAAGAGGAGAGCCTGCACGAACCTTCTCAAACTAACCTGTAGTATCTGGTTCATCTATTTCTTCCACATCTCTGCTTTGTAGTAGGTGATGGTTATTAAGTCAAAATCATTAGGTTCAGAATGACTTATCTTGCCAGAGCAATTTAGACTGTGCTGCTATTCCTATGCATTTTACAATTTTTCTCTTCCACAGGATGGTTTAGGAGGAGATTTTAAAGTAGGTACACCAGTAAACCTATATCAATAAGGAATTTATTAGCTCCCCATTCCTGAAAGGTTAGAAAATAGACCATGAATATTCAATTAAAAAATTTTAATCATAAAAATTATTATTTTCTAATGATAATCATATACCTAGACTTAAAAAATATATTCTAAAATCTTAAGAGAAACATACCTTATTTTTTCATCACCAATTGGAAAGGCTTGGAATCACTACATCCAACGATAGTCTCAAATAAGATGTCTTCTTCAAAGCGCATCGATTATTAAAACGTCTCACTAAACATGAGAGGTCAGATCAGACCCTCTACATGAAATCTTCAAGTTTTAGTCCCATAATGGGCAGAACTTCTCAATCAAGAGAGGCAAAATGCCTCTCGGTGACGAGAATTGTATCTGCAAATGGTATCTCTCTTTTGATAGCTACCAGAAAGTCTTGAAGGGCAAAACATCTCAATCGGAATCCTGATCGTCGATGAGAATATTATTTTGCCAAAGGTAGCTTTCTATTGAGTGATACCATGAGGTACGCAGACCCTCTTTCCATGGGCAGAACCTCTCAAACAGGAGAGGCATTACACCTCCCCTGAAGAGAACTGTATTCTGAAAATGGTACATTCATTTGAGAGCTACCTAGTGGTACACAGACCCACTCGATGGGCAGAATCTCTCGACCTGGGGGAGGCACCACACCTCTCCATAGTGAGAATTTTATTCTGCTAGGGTAGCTCTCTTTTGAAGTTACCAGAAGACCAGTGGACCTCTCCATATGGGTACCTATAAAACAATAGTTGTTAATTATGGCCTTAAAGTAATTGAAAAATTGTGTCCAATTTTATTTAGTTATTTCCAAAGTATTCTAGGCTTAAACCTATTTACTCTAAAATTTGTAACCCTATGTTGATTCATTACCTCGAATGTCCTTTTAATATATTGAAGAAGTAGTCAGTTTTCCCTATGCCTATCCAACAACATCCAAAGATTTCAAATTTTTCTGTCCCCAGTTGCTGGGGTTCAATGAACATAGGTACTGCCATGCTTAGTCCCACATTAAGTTGACCTCAACTAATGGTGACTTATGATCTTCATCTGCGTGCTCATATGAGTTGTTTGCTTTTGTTGACCATCTCTTTCTAATGCCATCTATGGTTATAGTATCTCTGCTGCAAATAAAACTTCAAATGCACTCAAATATGTATTATAATTTTCAAACTTTGGATTCAGTTTTACCAAAAGGCTATTTTAGTTTAGTTATCACAAGTTTATTTACTATATAGAAATTGTCTTACCTTTCTAGACTATTATTGACCGATTTCCATTCCTTTTCCATCATTAAAAGTGAGAGAACATCCCACAGTTCAACAACGCATTAATCAGCTCGAAATTATTTCTTAGCATTGAGTGTCATGCAGGAGGAAAACATTTAAGAACAGTTTCAAAGACATTAACAATTTTCTTGGCATTCCCTAAGGAGAGACCTTGATCAGTGCAATTATTCACTCATACCTTTGTAGCTTTCATTTCATCACAGCCATGATCAAGACTGGGACAAAAGAAAATGAGAGATACATTTTTCTGTATCCTGTACCACATGACAAATGATAACAGTCCATTCATCAGAGTATGATAGCAGGAACAAAGGAGAATAATTGAAGTAAAAATAGAAGGAATGGGAGGAATGGCAAAAACAGGAATGGGGATTCTAGATTACGTAAAAAGGGCCAAAGTTACATGCAAATGAAAGAAGATGACCAGGATCAACTGTTTTGAATAGTTTGCAATTGACTTAAACGAGAAGTTGTAAATTAACTCATGTTGCAAAGAATTATTGCTAAGTAAAATGTAATGGCATACAAACTACAGGAAAACTTAAATCTGATATATTGATACTGATTTTCTAAGGATTATTGAGAGAAACGGATAAAGGGATTCATGAAATCAGAACAGAGAAACAAAGAATGGACTACATTATCCTACAACCCCGTAAGTTCGCTAGTAAAACTTCACAATCCTTAAAACCATAATAAAAATAGCCTGAAAAGAATAGTTATTAAACCGAAATATTATATGAATCGTGTAGAAAGACTGTAATAATATTCATGTTATGTTCTAAAAAATTATTTTTTATCATTATTTCTCTAAATACTTACCATTTTTATAGGAAATAAGGTCAACGAATGCCATTATCGGCGAATCATAAATAAAAAATATATGAAATGTGCTGAAGAAAATCAAAGGAAGTGGGTATTTTAATACTGAAGCATGTAATGGTGTGCTCACTACCTGAGTAAATGCACTTACTTTGAGGAATCAGCTGTCTTGTGACCTAGGACGTGACTTTCTCTTACGGCTGAGTTTCACTTTCTACGTCGGCAGGGAAATCAGCAGAGTACCAAGGAGGAGAAAACATCCCAGTTACTGGTCTCCTGTAAATAAATATTTGGTTTAATTAAGTTGCATTACGAATTGTCAGTTCACAGTTATTACTATTATTAATATAAATTGATAATAATGTAGCAAGGACTTATTAAATTTACAATAAAACATTATAATCATTATATGAGTAAAAAGTGCCTGAAATCTGCTTACGCGATTAATATCCATGATTAAATTAAATTTATTGATATGTGATGGACTCATTGTGTTACAAAGAAGAATATAATCTACTGATGCAACAAAATTAGAATGACAAATCTAGAGAGAATGAAATTTTACTATAAATTTGGCATGAATACAGTAGAGTACATAAAAAACAGAATAACAATGTTAATAGTTATCGTGAGTTGGCACAATGCACTTTTGTATTGTTAAATATTATCGCAAATGGTCATAATATGGTTTGCTAAAATACAATACAAATTATACTATTTAGGTAACTATATTCTGATTCCATTTAAATAATTATTTATACCACTGGCATCGCTGCTGATTTTTTTAAATCCCGTATGGTTACCATAGCCAGGATATCTCATCGGAAGACACGTAAGAAAAGTATTTAAAATGGAACGTGCAAAACTACTAAGTAGTTACTGAAAGTTTCAGAATACTAAATAGTGATCGATTTAAAACATATAACGCATTCTTAATTCCTTGCCATCGTATCCAAAAAGACAAACGACCGAATTATTTTTTCTTCTAAAAATCAGCAATTGATACGTAAAAAAATAATTCAATGATAGAATCGGCATTTAAGAACAACCACTTCTTCTCGTTTTCTCTGATTACCGGGGAAAAAACGAGGAGCGCCGACAACCACGGTTTTTTGAGATAATAAACCTCTTAGTCATTAGCAGCTGTGCTACATATTTTCTCTCTTTACATAAGAATTGCTTCGTATTACCAAAAAGAAGAAATGCTACGAAACAGAAAAGACCTAAGAGCAGTGGATACTTTGATAGTCAGTCCTTGGCAAATAAATGTTTACGCTACTGGAATAGACACTGAATTTGAAATCTCGGATTCCGTTAGAGTTCCCGTTGGCGAAATCTTGCAAGAAACTGGAAAATATTTCAAAACGTAGGTTGAAAATTCAATCCTTAATATTTGTTTAAAGCTACAGAGCACCCATTAATGACGGATGAAAAAGCAACTAATTCTTGATTCCTAAACAAAAATCAAAAATGATAAGCTACCGAATTACTCGGGCAAATTCTTCTAAAAGTCGGCAATTGATACGTTAAAATTTTAATCGACGATAAATGCAAAAAGCAATATTTCGAAATAGAGATATTGAAAGCAAGGGTAAGGTGTTAGTTTTATGGACGAAGGTCAAGGTATGGGAAAGCTCCTCGTTATCTCAAACAAACAGCTTTCCGGTGACCCTTGGTTTACACTGAATTCCAGTTATTGAATCACTGTATTATGCTGTAACATGTACTACATAAAAGAAAGATCGCGCGGCGCATACGACAGGAATAAATTCAGTAATTAGTTACATATTAAAGAAGCAGTTACCTTATAAGCGTTATAATGTATAATCGCTTGAAGTAAGTATTGATAAATCTATGTGACGTAATGCAATTTGAACTCCCGATGCCCGTTACCGTTGGTGACTTCTCGTATAGAGCTCCAAAGGTTTTTAACAAGATTTTAAACCTCTTAAAAACTTCGCATAGCAAAGGATAGTAATAACATCTCTAATGGAAACATAAAGACCCCAATGACATCCATTTAAAAAATTATTGCTCCTTACAAAGACACAAAACCATTCCCTGGCCAGGAAATTCCGACTTGCCGAGGTTCGAACCCGAGACCTTTGCGTTGGCGTAGCTAGCGCGCTAACCACTACGTCACCGCAGCACTTATTTATTTTGAGATTCCCTAAGAACAGAAAACCGAATGTAATTTCCCGAACATTGAAATTCCTGCTCATTCAAGACAACTATTCGCCGGAAATATTTTTCATCGCGATAGAATATCGATGAATCACATAAATAAGCGCAGACTTAGTAAGAATCTTCATTACGCGCAAACTTTCTTACTCGGAATTTCTTCCCTTGGAAGTGATATATTTCGCATTTATGTTTAATGAAACATCGGAAATATCATCTCTTGGCATTTGAGATTCCCTTAGAACAGATAATTCTTCCGCGTCAGTAAAAATCTAATAATTTGAATTTCCGAATGTTGAAAACACGATACAAATTTAATTTGCCGAATGTTCAATCTCCCGCAAGCTCATTCGGAAAACATCGTTCACAGAAATATTCCGTGTCATGGTAGATTAGCAATAGATAGATTAAGTGCATTGCATCCAAATTTTCTATGCTTTGAACATATATCTGCACTTCAAAAGTTTAAACATAACGAAAAGAGATTCAAATTCTTACTGTTACTCCGGACGTGTACCACCACAACCTTTCCCCCACGAAGTCTCACCGGCAACTGCAAGTTTTGTCGCTAAAAACGGTTACAATAGACAAGCTGCGTTCTGATTGGTGGAAATTTGTTTTCCCCCACCCCTACCACCGTCAACCGTTACATTTAAAGTCACCAAAAATAATGAAAATAATTAAATATTGATTTTAAATAATAGAATTTTGTTTAAATAATTCCATTTTTGAAAATGGAATTAATTGTAAAAAAACTACTTTTAACTATAAGCGAGTTCTATAATAACCTCGAAGTTAACGATGGCTCGTATTAAGTGGGTTAGGATAAACGCTACGAAAAGAATCGTATTGAGATAAGCATATTAGTTAGTGCATGGAAGTAGATTACAATTCAAAATTTAATTAAGTTTTCAGTCCTAAAGTGAGTAAATATCCTTTTGGTTAACACTTATAAAATCCCATTCTCACTTTACCGGAAATTGCATGGATTCAAATATCGCATTGACCGTCAAGAGAACTGCTTGTTTATAATATCAAAAATTTTGGAAAATTTACGTACATTTTGTTAAAATGCTCGAGAGAAAGTTTCGAAAACGATATTTCACGACCAAAATAATAATCTTCGTTCAATTTCTGTTCTTTTGGTGCTTGTCTCGACTCAGCACGACCATACCTTCTAATTTAATTCTTCAAAAGAAATGAAGCCTGCAAACGATAAAAGAGAAGCTTAGGAGTAATTAGTATGGAAAACTGTTTGAGCGATCTTGGTTCGAACCCAGAAAAAGTATCGAACAAAAATAAATCGGCACTTCGTTCCTGATCTCGAAGAATACTTGTGCAAATTTTTAACCGGTTCGGACAAACGCTGTGGACTCTAATCGATGACAAACACTGAATTTCTACTTTACAAATAAAGTTAGTATTTAGTTAAAATGTTCCCCTAAATCAACGTTTCAAGCGAGTGCAATCTTTAAGGCGATCAGTGATCATATTACGACAAACATTTTTAAATAATCCCACCTCTCTGTATCTGATTAACACACGAAGTCATTAATGTTTCATTGGGAAATTGATTCCTCTATTTGAATAGATAACACCGTACACGACTTTGAGTAGCGACATAAAATAACAACATTCTGGAAGGAATACTAAAGAAATGAATGCTATGGTAACGGAAAATCCATGGAAACTCCAGCACGATGAACAAAACCATCTCAAAACTTTTCTAATCGATAGTTTAAATCGGTATTTGCAACCCAATCTCACACTATGTTGAAATAATACCACACTTTGTTAATGCACGACTTGTAAAATGCATGTCATTCGACATTTCTACCTTCCACGCCCCTCAATAACACGTCCATCGGAAGAAAGATCGATTTCGTAAAGGATTGCTCCTGTATAATTATTACCTTCGAATAGATGTAGATATTCCAAACCATAGAAGCTGTACCGCATGTCATTCACTGGCACATGTTGCACAATCCAAGGGACCAGGTTCGATCTTCCAGCACAACTCTCAATTCCACCTCGTGGTTGTTATAGCTACCACACCACTCACAAACACACGTAATAATTAAATATATTCACTACGAAACGTAATAAATTATACTTTTTAGTCGGCACAACCACATGGAAGTCATACATTCGTAGAAACAGAGTCAATCCTTGCACTCACCGTACTGCGCTTCGCTACTCGCGATTCTTCTGAAAATAAAAGACAGTCCGACGAAGCGTTTCCGAAGGTGACATCGTCATTAGTGATGACCTCGTGATTTCGAAAGCTAAGTAAGAATTGCCGATTTTTAAGAGACGCAAACCTTTCTTTCCGACGTTTTCAGGTAGGAAATAGCTATGAATACAATTAGGCATTTCGCTGATATCGTACGTACTCCACCACTTAATCTTAACCGTTCTTCTTGAGCAAAAACATAATCCCAACTTCTCCTTTCCCCCTTGATTCTATGTTTCAAACTTTGCAGCAAATACACTTTTATCAATCATGAATTAAACACTTTGCTCCATAGGAAAAGGTTTACTAAACCAATCAGTAGTACATTATGTTATGCGTCAGCTGATCTTGGAGGCACGCCATGAAACCATGATCGATCTTTATAATACTGGGTGGTTTAGTAAATGTTTTCCAATTTTGCTAGAAGATTTTACAGGAGCAGAATTTACACCACAAACCAACCTTATGTCATCCATCCAATTCGCTTCTCCCTTGCATGAAATGACGACACTTAAAGTTGCCTTCCGAAAATTCCAGAACGATCGGAACTCGATGTTCTTTCTTTCCACGTCTGACTGACGTAACTTCAAATTCCTATGCATTGGGAAATGGTCTTATCTACAATCGAAAGAATTTTCAAAGTGCCTCAAAATTGCTCGTCTTTGTGAAGTTGATTTGTTTGAAGGAAGTCCTTTTCCTCTAGATTTCTGTACTTTACATGTGTTTCGTTAGAGTATACGTACGGGAAACATACATGAAGAAGGTTTATCGACAGTTGAAGGCCTCAACTCGACTCACAGCAATGTCGTAAATCAAGTGTCGAAAAGTGTGCTGTTCGAAATCTGTGATCGAAAAATTCCCAAGGAGATGCTTCTGATAATTCATTGATTTCGTGCTGCAGTTCACAGTAATTTGGAATCCTTCGATCTAGTTCAATATTAAAATGCAGGATTCTACTGTAAGTACAATGACATGGTGCATTGATTTGAATCTAAATGCATGTGAATATGAAATTTCACCTCGTGGTTAAGCAAAGAGTGGTTCTACTTGGCTCTCTGATATCAGAATTCACAGTACAAATACATTCGTATTCTAGATTATTTATTATTTACAAGCATAACTAGATCGATAGTACTTACATAAGAAAGATGTTTTACTGTTCAATCGATCAAAAAATAATTTGAATTTCGATGCAGAAACCTAACGATGCTAACTGTTCTACTCTATTTATCTAGTCTTGTTGCTCTTTTGAATTTGTTAGCCCTTTATCTTGTGAGTAAAGTCATTGAGTAGAGCGGAGGTTCTTTGGGATATCATTTGCTCGTTTCAATCATTTTCAGTCATTACGAAACTCCTTCGGAAGGAATCGTAGCAAGCGTAGTTGATGAGCAAGAGAAAAGGTATCATAATGAGGGGATGTTGAAAGTAAAGCATAATCTTTTTTTAGAAAATGCATATCTTTTCGTCTTTCTTAATCCTTTCCATTTGAAAAATAGCAGACACAGTCACCAAACTCAATTACTTAAGCTGTTGCATGTACTTGATAACTTTCAGAAGTGATTAGTATTATGTAATTCCAAAAAGATTCCTAATAGTCGTATGAATTTGCAGGTCTCAGAAATCTCAATATGTTTTTGGGAAATTTATTGCATAGGATATTTCCCTATCAATCTAAATCCAACAAGGTGCGAAGTATAACAGATAGATTACGATATTGAGAAGTCTTCAGCATGAAAGACTTCAGATAAGATGCTCCTTCTATGAGCTTTAAATGCGACCCCTCTGATGTTTGGTAATCGGAAATTCTTCGCAGTTGGGCTAAGTCTTTGGTGGAAGGGTTATTTATTCAGAGTCTTTTACATTAAGTAGGAAATTTGAAGGTCACTAATCTCGCGAATTCTTAGCTAATTCTCTTCTCTGCTGGATGTCTTTATCAGTCTACAATTGATATCCCCTTCACCAATATCCATTCTTTTCCCTTACGATGACGTATTTTATAGGTGAATTATTTTATCATAATATCTATGTCGAAAATATTGATACATTAGACATACATCTTTGCAAAAATGTAGATTCAATAGGTTTTTTGTGAATATATATTTAACATCCAATCTTAAAAGATTTCGCTATAGATTTCTCTTCGAGTTCACGAAATAAATGGGTGATTTTCGACGAAAATGTTTTTGCAAAAAAATATAAAAAATATTTTAAAAATGATACTTTTTGAAATTCGTCTAAATATAATGGTAGGCAATGGTAACAGTAGTGGAAAATTTCCAAGGCGGTTGGTGGGGTGGGCCAGATTGACAGGCGGTTAAATTTCGACCAATCAGGTGACGGCAATTTCGATCATCGGTTGCGCAGACGGTTTTTTTGTCAGTTCCTGTCGAGATTTCTTCCGGTGAGGAAGTGCTGCCAAACTGATTTGTGGAAAGACCGTTGGAGATTTGAATTTGCCAAAGCGATCCAAGTTCGTGAATGTTTTTCAAAGTACCGATTTTTTTATATTCACATAATCTAATAGCAATAATTAATATTCGACATTGTTTATATTTTTAGGAAGAGGCCAGCATTCATTTTTCAACATCCATCGCCGACTTCACCTAGGATTTTCAGCGAATGGTAAGTTACCCAAGATACCTAATTAGATTTTGTCGTCTCTTTATATAGTCTTTGATATAATTGCTGTATCAGGAAAAGAAGGAATTCAAGTGTCGTTGATGGGTCATATCGGTACTCGACGTTCCAGATTCTAAGATTAGGACTTAAAAACCTGTCACTCAAAGTAATTTCTCTTAATTTTCACATTAAAATAGATCCACACGAAAAGGGTAGATTGGGCTGGTTTTAGCAAATATATGTGGGCCATTATGTCGACGAAAATAAGACGTATAGTCGGCAAATGTTATTAGTTTAACCGACAAAGCCTCTTTGTTGAAAGATATTGCTTGTAACTGGATACTAGGCGATTGCAAAGCTACATCCAGAGAGTAAGCTATACATTATCTATCTATGCACTAAACATTCGTTGTTGGAGCCGTAAATATCTTTTTAACTTCGAAACAGTTCCAATTCTGTTCTCCCGCGAGCATCAGTTCCATCCAAAGTTAATATTTGTAAATAATACTAACGTAACGGGAGAAAATTTGGAACGCGGCTGTTAATGAACAAGAGGTTTAAGATTTTGTTTCAAAACCTTTCGAGTTGAATGCGAGAAGTCACCAATGGTAACGGACATTGGGAATTCTAATTACATTACGCCTCATAGATTCATCAATGCTCTAGTAGAGTGATCGTTCATTATATCACTTATAAGAGAACTTCTTCATGAATACGTATGTATTTACTAAGCATATTCCCATCGTAAGTGCCTCGTTATTTTTATTGTATAGCAAATTCTACAACTCAACCTATTGATTTAAATAATAGAAATTCGGTGCGAAACTGAAGGTCACGAAACAGCTGTTTGTTTTGAGGGAACGAGGCACTTTCTTTTACCCATGCGCGAAAGCATTTTTCTCTTCGCCTTGACCTTCTTTATAAAAACTACTCTTGCTTTCAAAACATTTACATTTTTCGAATCATCGACTCAAATATCAAACTTTGATTTGCCGACTTTTAGAATAAATATTCGAAGTAATTCAGTCGTTGATCATGTTTGAGCGGATGGTTAGGAATTCAGAAAGAGTTATTTTTTATATCAGTCATCAGTCCTTTTTATTTTGAATTACTACTTAGGATTCAACTTTACTTTCCCTACCTTTACAAATACTCATGCATTGTCAAGCCGGGCTCCCGTACGTCAGTATTGATCTGATCATCGTATCGAATAATATAATTTCACGCTTTTAAATTTAAATATATTTACCGAGAATATTCATAATCCATATACGGATATTTTATTAGAAATGTTTATGGAATTATAACTCCGCTGACTTACTGTCCAATTCAGAAAGTGTGACAATAATCGTTCAGAAATTTGAATCCTTACCGTTCCGCAGTAGTCTTCAGTTCTTCTCAAGTCTACGGAATAAATGTTAAGTTCAGTATCCCTCTCACCAAAATTACTTTCATTTCTTACCGGAATCATTTGTAATTTTAAATTCGAGTGATACTTTTTTCAGGAATATTATTCAACTTTGAATAATCGGAATTGAGAGCAACATTTAGTCAACCATTCGTTACCTTTCGTCACAAACGAATCTCTGAGAATCGGATTAAATTTTAGTGAAACATGTATTCTAATCTTAAGGATTAAATTTCTGAATTGATTCTCCGGTTGATATTCTTATTAGTAACCAGATTTTTTAAATTTTTAACGGAAATGTGTTTTCAAAACAACGGATTTCCTCATTTGGAAAATTATTAGTTTTGTTTTACATACAGATTCACAAATCTTAAGTAAAATGCTTAATTATTATGACTTAAACAGTGTTATACAAGAAGTGAAAAATAGTGACTTTGCTAGGACTCGAACCCAAGCACACCAATTTCCAGGATGTAGCTCTGTAGATTATTGAATAAGATACCAGTATTTTAGTTGTTAGAATGACGGTAATTTTGAGCGATTAGATTACCTGTCCGGAATGTGAAAGACCCGGGTTCAATTCCCAGTCAAGTCACTATTTTTTTACTTCTCGTAATCACCTTTATTGTTATTCGATGCATTATTAATTTGGATTTGTCTTTAAGGATTAATGGAGAGCTGCTATCGATTCACATATCGATATTGCCCAGGTGTGATTTGACTACGCAGAGCAAAACATCACCGGAGATCCGCATGGAGACGTCGGAGTCCAAAATTAAGGTAATGAGTATTTTTAATTACTCCGAATCGCTGTATTTCACCTTCTAGCCTATTTAAACATAGAAATAAAGAAATACGTCTATTCTACGATCTCAATCTTAAAAATTTATTTGGGTTCATATTAGTATAACGTCGTCGTTGTCATCAATATCGCTCCCTCCAAGGGATACTATGTTGGTGGTGCCTGGTTCATATAAAAATTTATCCACATATATGGCTCCAAACATAAAAAAATAAATGACCTTCATACTTCAAAATGTTTTGATTCAAATAGATAAATTATGGTTCAAGAAGGGTTTGAACCGCCTCCCGATTAGGTGCACGTCAAAAAAAAACAACAGACTGTATGCCGTCTTCATTTTTGGGCGTTATTGAATTTCCAGCCCCTAGGCTTCGAATTCAACTTTTTCAATTTCTGCATTTTTCTTAATAAAAAAGTGCCTTTGCATATTGGCTCCCACCGGGAATTGAACCCGGGACCGCTTTCACCGAACGCGCGGTCCACATGACTATCCGGGAGCCTTGACACGTTGATATTTTTCCTGAATTGGTCGTTCAATATTGGTGAAAAGTAGAAGGCGTGGATTAAAATTAATTGCGGTCAGATAATTAAAAATATATAGTTAATGTATTTTGGAATTCAAAGAGATCGTTTGACATTATTCGATCTGTCATACCCTAAAATAATTTAATTCATTTTAAAATTAAAACAATAAAGAGTCATAAATAGATTAAAACGGACGCGGCGGCGCGTGGTTCTTTTGAATTTAAAATTTAAGATAATAATTGATTGAAATCAGAGGATATAAATAGTAAAAGGTTTCAAAATGAATCAATAAATAAATAATTAAGAACAAATAATTAAAAAAATGAGATTTACGCGTAGTTGCTTAGTCCTGGGTTAAAATAAGAGACATGCTTAGAGCTATACTTAGGCTTTTATATTTAGGGCAGCAATCCATTGGTGAGTCCCACATATTTCGGAAGGCCCTTGAGGAAGACGATCATTAAAATTTCCAACAGCTTCTTTTAACACTGTTTCCATTGGCGTGAGTTTGTGTCCCCGATAATCCTTCATAGAGGTTATTTTCGGAACTCTTAAAATATTTTTTTTTGTCCTTCTCTCGAACGCAATTAATATGTATAATATGGTGGGAAAACAGTATTTCCAAGCTGGGCTCGCATACGTCAGTATTGATCTGATCATTCTATTGAGTAATAGAATTTTACGCTATCAAATTTATATTTATTTACCGAAAATTTTAATAATCCAGATAATATATTGGACTTTTTTTACAAATTTTTATGGAATTATGACTCAGCTGATTTTTGGTCCCAATTCAGAAAGTGAGTCAAAAACCGTTCAGAACATTGAATCTTTATCATTTCACAGTACTTTTCTGTTCTTCTCAAGTCTACGGAATGAATGTTAAGTTCAGTATCTCTCTCACCAGAATAACATTTATTTCTTAAGGAATTAATTTACAATTTTAATACTGAAATATTATATTTTCAGGAATCTTACTTAACTTAGAGGAATCGGAATTGAGAGCAACATTCATTCAATCATTCATGACCTTTCGTCACAAACGAATCTCTGAGAAAATTTTAGTGAAACATGTATTCTAACCTTAAGGATTAAGTTTCTGAATTGATTCTCCGATTAATACTTCTTATATTAGTAACCAGATTTTCAAAATTAACGGAAGTATGTTTTCAAGACAATAGATTTCTCATTTGGAAAATTATTAGTTTTGTTATACACACAGATTCACAATTCTTAAGGAAAATACTTACATATTTCTCAACATACGATGGTAATGAAGTTTTACTTAGCAGAGGAAAGCGTGTGACTTAAAAAATGTTGTACGAGAAAGAAAAAAAGTGACTTGGCTGGGACTCGAACCTAGGTCTCCTTCCCAGTAAGCGGCTCGGAAGTTTAGTGGTCAGAATACCCGTCCGGAAAGTGAGAGACCAGGGTTCGATTCCCAGTCAAGTCACTATTTTGCACTTCTCGTAAACACCTTTATAGATATCCGATACATTATTAATTTGAAGTTTTTTGTCTTTAAGGATTAATGGAGAGCTGCAATCGATTCACACATCGATACTGCCCAGGTGTGATGTGACTGCGCAGAGAGGAAGCAGCACCGGAGACGTCGCGACAGAGTTCAAATTTAGGGTATTGATATCTTTTAATTACCCCGAATTACTCTTAATTACTCCTGTACTTCATCTTTCAGACTTTTGAAACACAGAAACATTGAAGTACGTCTATTCAACGATCTCAATCTTAAAAGTGTACTTGGTTCTAGTTAATATAATATTCCAATCGTACGTAATTGTGGTAATTATCAACCACCTGTTCGGAGTGTAATTTTAAATACACCAGTGAATTACAACTTCAAAGACGACGGAATTAACTTAAGTTAAAAGAAATGTATTTTAAAATTATTCATGAAAATATAAATAATCCAGAAAATTTATTGGATCTTTCATTAGAAATTTTAATTTTAAATCATTAAAACTCAGACAATAAACGAATGAGAGTTGAGTTCAACAATCGCTTTTGTCGTTTAGGCCCACGAAATTATGCAAACGTTCCTTCATTTTTGTCTGAATTCTAGCCTTTTTCGTCTGAAAACGATACTCTACGACCGATATAATAATTTGTGTTCAATTTCCTTTCTTTTTGTGTTCATCTCGACTTCGTACGACCATTATTTCTGATTTCATTTCGCAAAAGAAAAAAATGTCTGCAATCGATCAAAGCGAACTCTTCGTGCATTTCTTGTGTGCACAAACCTTTTTGGTTTGGCAGGTCCTTATATTAAGTTTCTTAAAAACAATTTTTGTAATGCATCATGTTTAGCTCATATCTGAACCAAAGGTGCAACGTATAAAGTTCACAATAATTGTAAACTTTTACATTCGGTTTACGATCTACTCTTTCGTATTCAATCCATAAAATTTACTTATTTTTCAATAGTATCCTTTGTCTTTTTAAGCTATAAAATCAGAGGAATAATTTGTAACAAAATAAGAATACCACGTTTAAAAATTCCATTTAATCATGTGTTATCATCACGTAAGCCGATTTCATGTAATGATATTAATAATTTATACGACGCCTAATTTATTATATTTAACTAAATGCTTTTTCCTTTCAAAGGAGTCCAAATTTGAGTGGGTTATCTTGAATTTTCAAGATTTCAATTTTTGACATAAATTTCTAATTTTCGCTCTATTTTTCGGAGGCGTTTTGAAAAATTGGAAAATGTTTACACATTTGGTGAAATATCGTTGCAATCTTTAAAACGAGTTAAAGTTTGACTAGGTTTTCCCAAGCTTTGAGTATTTTTAGTCGAAAAACATTTAAATGTTAGAGCGAAATTTCACGTTTTTGCTCTTTTTCGTATATTTGATGACGAATTGGATAGTTTTTATCAAATTTGGTTTAATCTCGTCGACACTATAATACGAGAACAACTTTGATTAGGTTATTCGAACTTTAGTGTACTCCTATGCGAAACAAAAAGCGTAAATTTTCTACTGAAATATCGCATGTTTCACCCTTTTTTTCGTAAACATTTTCATAAATAGATAAATCCTGTAATATTTCGATGGATCTTTTCAATAGCTTTACAACCGGATTCAGGGAAGTTTTGCCGATATAACGATTTTAATACTGTATCGGTAATTGAATTTATATTTACGTTTTGACTTTTAATTTATAATAATATAATGAGAACTCTTAAAGACTATTCCTAGTAATACTGCATCTCTTTATTTTCAGGTATCCGATACTTGGAAGGATCCTCGTCTAATAAATGCTCCGCTGGTTTTTCTCACCGATTTGGAAAGTGAATCTCCGAGGCAAGTGAAAGTCACGACCAAGGTCACGAGACAGCTGATTATCTAATAGTTGGTAAACAAGGATAAGGCGTGAGTAGATTTTTATATTGATGTTTTTGAAAATTCGAATGGAAAAATGTTATTGATAATATCCCATTCCAATGCTTAACCCTGAATTAGTCCCGTAAAAAATATACGTAATTTGTCTCGGGGAAAAAATGACCACATAATTCTCTGAATTTGTAAGACCTTTTTCAATGGTAAATCATTGGATTTAATTTATCGTAGTTCATGAATGGTTATTTAAAAAATATATGTTTCGATATTCTTCCTATGAAGCACTGAACTGAAGAACTGGAATTCGGTGAAACTGAAGGACACGCGACAGCTGTTTGTTTTGAGATTACAAGGCACTTTCATTTTCCCCATGCTAGAAAGCATATTGCCTTCACCTTGACCTTCTTTATCATAACTACTCTTGCTTTCAAAACATCTCTATTTCAAAACATTCATATTTATTGAATCTACGACTCAAATTTATAACTTTCATTTGCCGACTTTTAGAATAAATATTCGAAGTAATTCAGTCGTTGATCATGTTTGAACGGATGATAAGGAAATAAGAATGAGTAATTTTTAAAATGAGTCACCTTTCGCTTTGAATTACCAATTAAGCTTCAGATTTACTTTCCCTACCTTTTTAACACTCATTAACACTTACGAGATATCACTATTGGTTATCCTAACGTATTTCGTGGCTCAAATTCAGTGGCGAGTCTAGTTTTACATACAATTTCTTTACTATTGATGTACAGGAAATGGCTTACAGGAGTTTTTATCGTCATTTTTCCTACGCTGACTTTCCTTGCACATTTAGTGAAAATTGAAACACCGCTCGTGTGAAAAGATCCAGAAGCTTGAATTTTTATCGTTTCTCAAAGGGTTTTCAGTTCTTCTCTAGTGTATGAAATAAGACCTGAAGTTCAATATCTCTCTCATCAGAATTATGTGTATTTCTTACCAAATAACTTTATAATTTAATAATGAGATGTGCTATTAAAAGTATATTAACATTCTTAAGAAAACAATCAAATAATGGTGATATTCTTTCGTAAATGATTGTCTTTTCATCAGATTAGAATTGTGACATACAGTAATTCTGATTTAAAAAAATGAATTTCTGAATTGATCCTCACTGATTGATATTTTGCGTAAAGTTTATCAGATTTAAAAAATAATAATTAAAGGAGATCTGTTTCCAAAGTAACGTATTTCCTCATTCAACAAATTAATAATTTTATCCCGTATATGCTCCAGGCTGTGAAATAATATGCTTAATTCTTAAAATAATGATGGAAATGAAGTTTGACTTAGTAAAGGAAAACGAGCGACTTAATCTAAGTGTTGTAGAGTAAGTAAAAAAAAAGTGACATGTTCAGGATTCGAACCAAGGTTTCCCACTTTCCAGGACGTGGCTCGGAGGTATATTGGATAGACTTCTAGTAGTTAGAAGACCACTATTTAGTTAAACATAGTTTAATGATTATTTTATTTCGATGCATTATTAATTTTCATTTTCAATTTTTTTCTAAAGGTATGAGGCAAGAATTCATATAGATATTGCCCAGGAGGACAACTCAATCGAAAGCTACTTGCGCAGAGAAAAACCATCACTGAAGATGCTCATGGAGACGACGGGGTTCCATCTTACTGAGAATAGAAGGAGAATTAATGAGAGAGAGAGAATTTGAGGTATTGAGAATTTTCGAAGTGATTTACTCTCTACTACATATTTCAATGTAAGTTTAATTTCAGTCTAATTATTAATAGGAAAAATCAACAATTGTAAAGAAGATACCAAGTTTTTTTATTTTTTGAAAAGAAACAGGAAAATTGGTATGATTTTAAACATTTATTTAATTTCTATTTGATGCCTACCTTTAAGATTCATTTGTTATATTTTCCAACCGTATACAGGACTTCAAGGTGCCTTTTAAAAAGCAAGATAAAGCCTTTGACGGCTAATTAAAAGAAGGGGAAGAAGTTACAGTTTGTCTCCATGTACGGGATATGGATGAGGTTCTTCCCTATGCTCTATAGCATCACTCTACCCCGGAAGATGAATAAGAAGTGAAATATTTTTTTTCCCGAGCCAAAACATATTTTCTATATTATGTATAGTTAAAAAATTTGTAAGGCCGGAATTTGTAAAGTGATCCATGACTTGAAATGTGTATAATATGGATAAAAAAATTGCGCCCTTAGCAAAACTAACTATTGCAAAATGTGTAGATTTGTTAATGATGTGAAACGCTGTTTAATTTACATATTCTGTAACTATATATTGACTTTCCCATTATTTATCTAATTTCTAATTTGAAAGATGAATAAGAAGTGAAAAACATATTTTTCTTCCGAGCCAAAATATATTTTAATTATGTATAATATAAAAACTTGTAAGACCGGAATTTATATAGTGTTCAAGGACTTTATTTGAATAAAATATGGATATGAAAAACTTGGCGCCCTTAGCCAAATTAACAATTGCCGAATGTATAGATTTATTATGATGTGTAAGGCGGGGCTATGTATAATTTATATATTTTGTACCTTACCCTTTGAGAAAGAGATGAAATAAAATGATTGGGAGAGGGGCGTAATTTAGTGCGTGTTGGGTGGGTTATAGAGGAAGATAAGGTATTGGGAAGGAATGGTATTCCAAGTACGTTGGGCATTGGTGTTAAGGGTCTCGGTGGAGCAGTGGGCGGGTTAAGGTAGGACTGGTTGGGATAGTAGGATAGATAGAGTGGTTGGCTTTAAAAGGAGGAAAAGAGTAGGTTCATAAGAGAATGGGGATGGAAGAGGGTGGGTAAAGGTAGGGGATGGGCTGGGAGAGGGTGGGTAGAGGGAGGTTGGGATGGTGGGTAGGGGGTGGGATGGGAAAGGGTGGGTAGAGGGAGGCTTGGGATTGTGGGTAGGGGGTGGGATGGGAAAGGGTGGGTAGAGGGAGGCTTGGGATTGTGGGTAGGGGGTGGGATGGGAAAGGGTGGGTAGAGGGAGACTTGGGATTGTGGGTAGGGGGTGGGATGGGAAAGGGTGGGTAGAGGGAGACTTGGGATTGTGGGTAGGGGGTGGGATGGGAAAGGGTGGGTAGAGGGAGGGTTGGGATGGTGGGTGGGGGTGGCATGGGAAAGGGTGGGTAGAGGGAGGGTTGGGGTGGTGGGTAGGGGGTGGGATGGGAGAGGGTGGTTAAAGGGAGTGGTGGGAAGGTGGGTAGGGGGAGGGATGGGAGATGGCGGGTAGAGGGAGGGATTGCATGGTGGGTAGGGGTGGTATGGGAGAGGGTGGGTAGAGGGAGGTTGGGATGGTGGGTAGGGGGTGGGATGGGAAAGGGTGGGTAGAGGGAGGGTTGGGATGGTGGGTGGGGGTGGCATGGGAAAGGGTGGGTAGAGGGAGGGTTGGGGTGGTGGGTAGGGGGTGGGATGGGAGAGGGTGGTTAAAGGGAGTGGTGGGAAGGTGGGTAGGGGGAGGGATGGGAGATGGCGGGTAGAGGGAGGGATTGCATGGTGGGTAGGGGTGGTATGGGAGAGGGTGGGTAGAGGGAGGGTTGGGGTGGTGGGTAGGGGGTGGGATGGGAGAGGGTGGTTAAAGGGAGTGGTGGGAGGGTGGGTAGGGGGAGGGATGGGAGATGGCGGGTAGAGGGAGGGATTGCATGGTGGGTAGGGGTGGTATGGGAAAGGGTGGGTAGAGGGAGGGTTGGGATGGTGGGTAGGGGGAGGGATGGGATGGTGGGATGGGAAAGGGTGGTTAGAGGGAGGGTTGGGATGGTGGTTAGGGGGTGGCATGGGAAAGGGTGGGTAGAGGAAGGGTTGGGATGGTGGGTGAGGTGGGATGGGAAAGGGTGGGTAGAGGGTGGGATGGGAAAGGGTGGGTAGAGGGTGGGATGGGAGAGGGTGGGTAGAGGTAGCGTTGGGATGGTGGTTAGGGGGTGGGATGGGAGAGGGTGGGTAGAGGTAGCGTTGGGATGGTGGTTAGGGGGTGGGATGGGAAAGGGTGGGTAGAGGGAGAGTTGGGATGGTGGGTGAGGTGGGATGGGAAAGGGTGGGTAGAGGGTGGGATGGGAAAGGGTGGGTAGAGGGTGGGATGGTAGAGGGTGGGTAGAGGGTGGGATGGGAGAGGGTGGGTAGAGGTAGCGTTGGGATGGAGGTTAGGGGGTGGGATGGGAAAGGGTGGGTAGAGGGAGAGTTGGGATGTGAGAGGGTGGGTAGAGGGAGGGTTGGGATGGTGGGTAGGGGGTTGGATGGGAGATGGTTGTTAAAGGGAGTGGTGGGAGGATGGGTAGCGGATGGGATAGGGTGGGTATAGTGATGGTTGGGATGGTGGATAGGGGGTTGGATGCGAGAGGGTTGGTAGAGGGAGAATTTTAATTGCAAATCGAGCAGAAATAGTCATATCTGGATTCATTTTGAGGCTTTGGACGACATACCTCCAAAAAATATCAAGTTTTACCTTTCCCGGAGATCACAATAAAATGACGAAATCCCAAAAATTTGCGTTTTGATCATTTTTCTTAGAATTAGAGTAGTAGTAGTATTGTTAAAAGTGCTTTGACAGCTAAGGTCATTTCGCACATCGGCTCCCACCGGGATTCGAACCCGGGATCGTTTTTACCAAAGGCAAACGCTCTGTCCACATGACTATCCGGGAGCCTTTAGAATTATAGATAGGCTGGTCTAGTATGGATTGAATTAGAAGCTTTGACGAAGTTATTCCGAATTAGGAACAGATTTTATTTTTGCGATGCAAAATCCCTAAAAAAACGCCCGTAAATGATTAAAATGTTTGCTTAAAATTCGAAATAGATTTAGAAATTTAGAATCATTAAAAGCTTTTGACGTTCTGAGTCGTGAATAGATATTTTCTTACGAGAAGGAGTTATTAGAAAAAATAACACAGAATACTATTGGAAAAATTTCAGTTTTATCTGCATGATATACTAAAGTGATTAAAAAAACATATCCGTCAAGTATCCGGAAAAGGAACAGATTTTTCAATAAGGGTAGCTGAAAACCCTGAAAAATTAATTAAACCAATATTTAGTTTTTAGCCATATTTTGGTAAAATATCGAGCAATACTCGAGGAATAATCCAAATTACGAATAAATTTTCTCTTTTTCGTAGTAGTATACAGAAAAAAAACTCTCGGAAAAATGATAGTTTCTTGCAATAATTTGCTTAATAATTTTAATTAACTATTCCAATTCGGACTCGTTTAACGATTTCTACGGGATCTATCAGCAAAAGAAATACATTAGCACTGTTTGCGAGCAGAAAATTCCACAAACTTCAAAAAAATAATCGGAGAAACTTCAGTTTTTTTGCTACAATTTGCCCAGATATGGATATTAATGTTGTGAGGTTCAGGGCCGTGCGCAGGATTTGCTCCTGCGGAGGTTTTTTCTCGTTAAAAAATAGTAACTTTTTTAATACAACTATCAATAATGAACGTACGCGAGAACGTACAGGAGTCCTGACAGACGATAACATGACCATTGAAAGAGGCACTACATTTTGGAAGGAAACGTTTACTAAATGAATCATTAAATAGTATAATTTCATTTTATCCTATCTTCAATTCATCATTCGTGGAACATTTTGTATGAAGGATCCTCATGGGGGGAGTTCGAACCACCAACCCCCCCCCCCCTCCCCGTGTGCACGAGCCTGGTGAGGTTGACTATGTGGACGCCATTCAACTATATTCAAAGACCAAAATGAGAGTCTTTGTTCAATTTCCTTTGTAGAATTAATTTCCGATCTCGATATGGTAGTGCAGCTAGTCAAGGAAGCAATATCGAAAAAGCGATACAGGGAAGTAGTTTCCAGGAGAGATAGTTACTTTTGATCGTTTTTCCCGCGAAATATTGGAGAAGCTAATAGCTCTTCAGGTTATTTAGGGATCTCGGTGTTTTTACACCCCCAGCCAAGCGCCACTGGCGGATTGCAGTGTTTGATTGTAAATTATAGCTTGTAAAAACCTTATTATAGAGATTATGTTTACTAGATTATTTTTACAATATTATGTTGTTTTATATGAAAAAAAGCAAGAAAAGTAAAGGTTTTCAAGATATTTTACTGGTATTCAAGAATGTTCACGTCAACTGCCTTATTAAAATGAAAAGTTTACTATAAATTAGGGGTATCTCTATAAACTCTATAATTTTAGTCCTATATTGATAATTTTATGTCAATATCTGAGCACATAAAGACATTTATATATTTCAGATTATTTTCAGGATTTTACATTTATTGATTTAACTGGCGCAAAAGTAAATGTCTTATCTATCTTAATAGCCAATATGTGTATAGTTTACTTCGATTTTCAATCAAAATATGGTAAAAATATAAATTTTTTTCAATTATTTTCTACCCATATACCCATAAAACGTCGACAATCCGTGAATTAAGGGAAAATTCCGTTTTTTGGCAATATTTTGCTTAAATATCGAAATAAACTATTCAAATTTGCACTAATTTTTAAGCTGTAGACGAGATCTTTCCGAAACAGGAAAACATTTTCACATTCGCGGAGCAGTGAGTTCAAAAACGCGAAAACTCTTATAGGAATTTCAGTTTTTTTTGCTTTGATTAGTTAAAGTATTGATACATACTTATCAAATTATGAAGCATATTAGATCTTTCATCGAAATCCCTCATCTTTTGATAAAGCTGTCTATTTAATCGAGCAGTAGATGCAAGAATCCTTGGAAACCAAAATTAAAACTTGAAAGATTTATTTATTTATACGTTTTCCTTAAACATCATAATTAAACTGGCATTTTAGAACACAATAGGAATCTTTTTACCTTATCGATCCAAATTAAGAGAAGATATACTGTTTCGCTGGGAATTTAACCCAAAATACTTCGAAAACAAGAAAATGATTACAAAAATTTCAGTTTTTAACCATGTTTTTATTAAAAATAGAGATAAACTATGTCAATTTGGACTATATAGATAGTATAGATTTTCACTTTAAATGCCTAGCAGTAAACCCAAAAAAAACGTCGAAGATCCGAAAACAATCGAAAATAATTCGGCTGTATGGCCATTCTTGCTTAAAAATCGAAAAATCAAATTCAAATTAAGATGGTTTAAATGATTTTGTCGCAACTTGTCTAAATCACTATATCAATATCAATATTTGAGAATATTAATGTAAAGAAGGATGTTTTTCTGAATTTTTCGGGTTTTCGATGTTTTTTTGAGATCTCCGCAAAAGTGAACATCTGTTCCTAATTCGGATGAACTACATAAGCTTTAAAATGAGTCAAAATTTGTTTTTTTAATCTCGTTTTTAAGCAAATTACGGCCAAAAAAACTATATAGTGTAAAAAAAATCTACATACTAAAAAATTGCATATTTTATCTCGATTTCTAATAAAAAGGTGGTAGGAAACAAATATATTTAATCATTTTCTGGTTTTTGATATTTCTTGGGTTACCTTCCCCACGAAACTGTATATCTTCGAAAATATTTCCAAGGAAAAAATTCTTATATTTAAATCACATAATCTAGTAAAATATTAACTCTATAATAATTATTACGAGACTCCGCCGAAGATAAACGAAGACAAACCCACAGAATTTCCGCTTTCTATATATACAAGACATCTAACTTCCCTCATCAGTAAAGTGGTAATCTCTAGCCTTCCTGACTCTAGTTATGTACCTGCGATTGCTCGTTACCTTCCTCCAGAAAATATCTCGTTGTCCATGTAATATATCGTCCTCATTAACCATCAGTTTTATGGGCCTCGAGTATTTTTACGGTATAACACTTCGGATTCAACAATGGGATCGGTCGTCAGGGGGATGAGTTGTTTACAACCTCCAATTATCATAAAATGTTCGTATTTTTCACCGATATTCTCGCAAATACGAATCAAAGAAAGATTCCACGATAAAAATAAAATCTTTATTCAATTTTCTTTCTTTCTATATTTATCTCGCTGACGTGCGACTATTCCAATAATTTAATTTTGCGAAAGAAATAAACCCTGCAAGCGATGAAAATGAGTTTTACGTGTATGGAAAACTATCTGAGTGATCTCGGTTCGAACCCCGTAAAATTGTGGAATAAAAAGACGACAGCAACTCCTTACAGTTTGAAGAGGACACATGAATAAAGTTTGAAGCAAATCGGACGAACGGTATAGCCTCCAATCTAAGACTAACACATCCACACAATTGCGATTTCATTATATATCTACGCGTAAAAGTCGCTTGCAATCGGTAAGTATGTTGATGAATTATATACTTTTGACAGCACCTGGAAACTACAACTAATAGACTTTAGTCTGTGGCGGTTTCAAAAATGTGAAGTCGATATATTGGGAAATTCCTCAAAAGAATCTCTGTGTTCAACTTTGAATGAATGTCGTTTACAAATTTGGTCATGGATTCGAACCAAGGACCGTAAGGAAGTCAATGTCGAATGTTGACGACTGCTCAGCACATACCGGGTCTATTTTTTCGGGAAATGCGTCATAGAAATAACTGAATCTCTGGCATTCATTCCGTCTGAAAGAATTAAGATCAACTGGTGTCGAACCTAGGACCTTTTAGCAATATGTGATTAAGTAGGGTTGACTGGGTAGGGATAAAATTAATTGAATTCCTAGTTTGAAGTGGATATCATACAGAGTGGTTCCAAAAATTAAATTCAAGTTTACCCAATTCGAAATACATGACTAAAAGAAAATGGGGATCTAGCATCGATCCCAGGATCAATAGGAAAACAGTACACTGCGTATATGAAATATATTTATGACGTCTATTCACATACCTGGTTTTACGCTCTCGTGTTATCGAGAAGTGTTTTGATACAATTCTCACTCACCTGGCGTCGAACTCACGGACATCTGGTGACATTTATATGATAACTAGCAGGAGCGCCCGTTGATTCTCAACGGGGAATATAGAAGTAGATTAAATTAAAGTTGCCGGTCGTGCAATGCGTAAATTCCCTTTAGAATACAGTCTAAAATCCCAAGCTATTCTTACTATGCAGAAAAATTCATGAGCTCGGGTCAACAATCGCATTGATCGTCAGGACGATTGGCTGTTTACAACCTCAACAATTTTGGAAAATTCACGCGTATTTTTTCGAAATTCTCGAAATTTGGATTCGATAACAATATTCCACGATCAAAATTAGCATATTCATTTAATTTCCGTTATTTTGCTTTTTGTCTCGACTCTGCTCGACTTTTTCCTATTTTAATTCTTCAAAAGAAATATAGCTACCAATAAAAGTGAAGATTAGATTTATTCTTTATGGAAACCCATCTGAGCGATCTTGGTTCAAACCCAGAAAAGTTATCGAATAAAATTGAGACAGTACGTCCTTCCTGGTCCCAGAAAACACGCACGCAAAGTTTGACGGGAATCTGGTAAATAGTTTGTACTAAAATCGACGACACGCAACATAAAAACAGACGTACAAACCCACAGAATATTTGCTTTATATCACACAAGACATCTTATTTCCCTCATCTATGAGCTGGTAATCTCCTGACTGTAGTTACGTACCTACAATTGCTGGTTACCTTCTTACAGAAAATTTCTCGTTATCCATGTAATATATTGTCCTCTTCAATCATCAGCTTTATGGGCCTAAAGTCCATGAGTATTTTTACGGGATAAAACATTAGCTCGGATTCAACAATGGGATCGGTCGTCAGGGGGATGAGTTGTTTATAGCCTCGAATTTTCACAAAATCTTTGTATATTTTACCAATATTCTAGCAACTTCTAATCGAAATTAAGACTCCACGACCACAATAAGAATCTTTATTCAATTTTCTTTCTTTCGGTGTTTGTCTCGACTCTGTACGACTATTCCTTCTTATTTAATTCTTCAAAAGAAATAAAGCCTGCAACCGATAAAAGTGAAGCCTACGTGTATTCCTTATGATAATCTATCGGAGCGATCTTAGTTCGAACCCAGCAAAATTCTTGAATAAAAATGCGACAGTCCTTCCTTTCTGATATCAGAGGATACGCATGCAAAGTTTGAGGCAAATTGGGCAAACGGTGTGGACTCCAATCTAAGACAAACAAACCCACAAACACACAAACCCACAAACACACAAACCTACAAACACACAAACAAACCCACAGAATATCTGCTTTATATATATAGGCTAGCGGAGTGCCCGTTGATTCTCAACGGAAAATGAATGTAAATCGAAAGTAATGAAATTTTGATTTGAAAAAAGTTGGATATGAAAAGTCTTAAATTAATGAAAAGAACAATACTTCTCTTCATCCTATGTGACTTACGAAATCACAAAAACAGCAACACAAATTTAAATCACAGACTAAACTAATGCACCACTCGCTACAACAAATAGAGGAAACAACTGAGTACCAAATGAATGTAGACGGAATCACAAAAATAGCCACACAAATCTTGTAAACCACAAACGAAAACGAATGAACCAGTCGCTCAGCACATCCAAGATTTCCGTTTCATAGCGAGTCAGTGAAATCATCGCAACTATCAAATAAACGAATTAACACATAAACGCCGCAAACGAATTACGATTTATAGTAGTTAATCAAATTAGAAATCGCCCTTTCATGAATTAACACCTAATTTATCCTTAAGATGGCGTCGGCTGTTGTATAATTTATCTCTTTTGACACTTGTCTGGAGTCCGTAAATTGAATACTACATTGACTTTTTTGGAATAATCAAACCGTGCAAAATAAAACATTCATATTGAAACATATTCGTTCTGAGAATATTTGAGCAAGCAGCATAGAACCGAAGCATAAAAATAAAGGACAGTCGCCCATAATCTGAGAGAGTTGTTCCATATTTCATAGTATAACAAACTTAATAGCGTATCGGCAATCGTATAACACGAACATTTAAATATAATATTTAAGATATAACAAAATACCAATGAGTATGACTATCACCGTCAAGAAAAGATATAGGTTGATAGTACCTATACTTAAACACACCAATAGATGATCCACTAAAACATTTCTTGGTTTAATTTCCAATTCTATATCTAAAAACACAAAATCCATTTACCTTTCCAGTCCGGCATAAAAGGATTGAGATTCCTTGCTGCTTAAATACCAATTCTTTACACTTCAAAGAAAGCAATCACTGAATTCAGTGGTATTTCAACGATCTTGATTGATTCATTAAATGCACGGCGGGACGCTATATGAAACAATTAGTATTTAGATCGGAAATTAAGAATGAGAAAGTTATCAACTTACCAAGCTAAGATGATATAATTACTTTATATGAGAAAAGAAGATTCATTTAACACGACGATATACATTAATTTCACGTAAAGAATCAATACATATTGGCGTTGCTATAAACAAAGCTTGATTGTAGCAGTCGCGCGTATGCTAACGAATTTGAATTCAAATTTAAAGATATCGAATAGGTGGACAGTAACTATACTTAAACACACCAATAGATGATCCAATAAAACATTCCTTGGTTTAATTTCCCATTCTATATCTGAAAGTACAAAATTCGTTTACCTTTCAAGTCAGCTATAAAAGGCTTGTCATTCCTTGCTGCTTATTAAGCCCAATTATTGACACTTCAATGGAAGCAATCACTGAATTCAGGGATATTTCAAATATCTTGATTGATTTATTCTTCAGCGTTATAGATTAAATTCACAGCGGGACGCTAAGTAAAACGATTATTATTTAGAGCGGAAATAAGAATGAGAAAGTTATCAACATACCAAGCTAAGAAGAGATAATTACTTTATATGAGGGAAGAAGATTAATTTATGCAGTAGTAGTAATTATGAAGGTGCCTCGACAGCTGAGGTCGACGCACCTTTTCCTTTTGATTCATTTAATACGACGATAAACATCAATTTCACGTGAAGAATCAACAAACACTGGTGTTGCTACAAACAAAGCTTGGTTGTTGATGATGCGCTAATGCTAACGAATTTGAATTTAAAGATATCGAGATTGGCCTTGACGACGGGTTGTTTAGAATATCAGATTCTCATAAAATTTTCGTATTTAACTTATTAATTCTCACAACTTCGAAGTGAAAGCAATATTCTACGACCAAAATAAAAAACTTTATTCTATTTCCTTTGTTTTGGTGTTAGTTTTAGTTTCAAAGGACCTTTATTTCTAATTTAATTTTGTTAAAGAAAAGTTTCGTGCAAATGATAAAAATGTCTTCCCATGTATTTCTTATGGAAACTATTCGACCCTCTGGAGTCGAACCAAGTACAGCTAGGTCAACAAAAATTAGCCTATCATTTGCTCAGGGGAGACTTTTAATATTGTACGAATTTTGAAATTTTTAAAATATTTAGCTTTAGAGTTATAGCTTGAAATAGATTTTTGACCCCGACTGGGGACGAACTGGAGACAACTAGGTTGATAAAAGGTAGCCTATGTCACTCCCCGGATGACAAATGACCATCATACCAAATTTCAACAAAATCGGTCGGATAGTTTTTGAGTGATGCTGTAACATCCAGACAGACAGACAGACAGACATGAAAATTTCTAAAACCTGTTTCGGACTCGGGAACAACCCCAGAATCCAGCAATACAACTTTTTTTGAAATCGGATCAATGTACAGACACGACCCCCTCAACAGATTTATTATATATATAGATGAATGCGCGATAAGGGAGGGTTTATATCGGGATGGAGAGATGGCACTGAATTAACTCCTTTTCGTAGGGGAAATTAGGGGAGGAGGTGTATATGATGTGTTGTAAAGGTGGGGGGAAGGCGTGAGGTCACGTGAGGAAGCGGGACGCCACGTGTGGTGGCGTGATGTCCCCTGAGTTGGGGAAGGTCCCGTGAGGAAGCGGGACGTCACGTGAGGTGGCATGAGGTCCCTTGAGGAAGCATGACGCCACGTGAGGAAGCATGACGTCACGTGAGGTAGCGTGATGTCCCGTGAGGGAGCATGACGTCACTTGAAGTGGCGTGATGTCCCGTGAGCAAGCTAGATGTCACGTGAGGTGGCGTGATGTCCCGTGAGGTGAGGTGAGGTCCCGTGAGGAAGCGTGAGGCCACGTGAGGTGGCGTGAGGTCCCGTAGGGAAGCGTGAGGCCATGTGAGGTGACATGAAATCCCGTTGGGTGGCGTAAGGTCCCGTGAGGAAGCGTGACGTCCCGTGAGGGGGCGTGAGGGGGCGTGAGGTGGCGTGACGTCTCGTGCTTCCCCCTCGTTACTGGGTGAAATCGACAACAATATCCCTCGCGAGTATTACAAAGTAGGGACCATTGTTGCAAGTAACTAAGCTTTCCCAACAATGGTTCCCGCGACCGTTTCCGTGACCAGGCAACTGAGCTCTACGACAACTGAGGAACACGACAACTGAGAAACACGACAACTGAGCGACACGACAACTGAGCCCGTCTCCTTTGCAGACGGTATTAATTGAACAATGCACAAAGTAATCTTAAATTGTTAACGCTGTACCAATTGAGCGGTGTCTTCCAACTGATTAAAATAGATGTTTAAATCACTTCTTTTTTACCATTCATTCTCATAAACAGATGTTTCGCTAAAAAAGCTACATTCACTTTTTTAAAGAATCATTTATGAACTTTTATAAACTGAATCAGTTGATTTATCGTTGAAAGCGTTTTTAAAAATTCAGATAATCTTGGGGTCACATTTGCCCCTGACGCGACTAATTAATTTGTAAGGAAAGTATATTCAAATTCGCAAATATGCGCTAGCAAATTTAAGTATTTCATATACTTAAAAAGTCATTCTTTCAGGAAAATACCATATCACATTGGTATAATGCGATATAATAAACCAAAACTCAAGTTCAAACTGACTCATATGTTTTTCTCATACGGAAAAAAAACGGCGATCAATTCTAATGATGCTCGTGATTAAATTAAAACACATGCAAAAGTAAAATATTATGTAAACTAACTTTGGTACTTGTTTTATAATAATAGCAAAAAACAACGGCTACTAGCACACAGAAACACTGTGTATTCTTAGAGTAAACTTATACGGATGACGCTATCGCTTAGAGCACGTGAAATGCTGAGTTCAGATTGTCAGCGGGTTCGACCCTTTTTTCTATTGGTTGGCGCGGTTTTTATGAAATATAAACCTTAGATCCAGTTACTATGGTTTGTTCTCTTCATAACTATACAAAAATGTGACCCGATTTGACAAGTACGAAAATTGACTTTTGTCCCTCTAGATTACGAAAATATCACACTGTGCGACGTTATGAACTCCACATTTAGATAATTTCCGTTCATTTTCTCAGGTGGAGGCAAAATCCTCTCTCATTTGAAATACATTGCGGATATTTTCGAGAATTACTTTGGATCCGTACCCGATAATATAGAAACTTAAATCACACACACAATTCATATGCGTGCATAAATAACGTTTCCCTTTAAGGTCCTCGGTTCGATCCCAGGGAGCTATTTACTTTCCTCCATGCATATCATACGGGGATAAGATAATCATATTTTTGGGACTTTCCCTGTCTACTATTTTAATAGTTTCTCCTTCATTAATAGAGGTATAACAGATTGAAATGCTTTACCTGTTCTCATTACAAACGCCGTTAAATTCCAAACAATTTAAAAAGAAAATCCGTAGTAATAGCTTATAAGTCCTATATATATTCAGCAATGTCTTCACCTATTTCTATCTACTAATGTCTATTATATATAGATGCTTCTCCGGATTCATTCATATATATAGATAGATTGATAGATAGTATACTAATTCACAGGCTAAACCACAAGCGTCATTGACTTGAAATTTTTTTGACGTATTGGCCATTACATGTAACCGCCAGAAAAATTGCGATTTTGAACCTCAGTGTCATTGGTTCGATTCCAGAGGGCCCTAAAGTCCCGATTTTACCCGTTTAAATGCATTGCTTTGATTTTCGGGAATAAAAAAAAAATACTTCCTGGATAGGTAGAGAATCAAAACACAAGGAGTCTATATATATATGGTCAGGATCTATCGAAAACATAAATGAATTTAACGGAAAATATCCTGGGTTCGATGCTAGGATGATGCAAAAATCTGCCATTTAAAATTCATTTAGGTAGTTTTTCATTATTTTTTATGCCTTTATCGAAATAATAGGAAGTTCCTGCTTTGTTAGAAGTTGTATATTATTACCCGGTTTCAGAAAAAAAATTAGATATGACCATGCTGTTCCTGGGTTCGATGCCAGAGCACATTAAAATTTCTCTCATAAGGAATATAAGGGAAAAGTAGGACGTCGTTTGAGGCAGTTGGAGACAATACTTCTGCTTGAATTTTCACACATAGTTAGAGATGGTGATCTTCTGTTGTGCTGCATAGTAAGTTCAGCAGGAAGACCCAGGTTCGATGTCAGACGATCAAATTGCAGCGAATTTCAAGATTATTTTCAATCTTTTTTTTTTCTTTTGAGGACCGTCCCGAAATGATGCCGATGTGAAATTAGTCCTTGGTTCGAATCCAGAGAGCCATTTAATTTCGTGAAAATTAAAACATCTTTTGAGGCAGATGTAGCCCATATTTCTGCTTGAATTTTCACACATAGTTAGAGATGGTGATGTTCTATTGTGCTGCATAGTAAGTTCACAGTAAAGATCCGGGTTCGATGCAAGACGATGGAATTTCAGCGAATTTTAAGAAAAATATCAATCCATTTTTTTCTTTTGATGGCCGTCCCGATATGATGCCTACATGAAAATAGTGTTGCCGATCTGCTTGCAGTATGCAAGCAACATTTTACTCGTATATATATATAAGTTATATATAGGGGATCAAAATTCTAACCATGTTCCACAAGTGCCAATGCCTTGAAATTTTTACGACATATTGGCCATAAAGTGTAACCTCCAGGAAAAAGCCGACTTTGAACTTCGGTGTCATGGGTTCGATTCCAGAAGGCCCCAAAGTCGCGATTTTCCCCATAAGATTACATGGTGGGGATTTTCGAAAATTTATTTGATGCACTTCCCGGAAAAGGAGAGAGTTGAAACTCAAGGGATCGCTAGATGCCGCGCATATCAAAAGGAAACCATAAAGACATCTACGAATATTATCCTTGGTTCGATGCTAGGTCGGGGCAAAAATCGGCCGTTTAAAATGCATGGCAGCGATTTTTAAGATTTTTGTTTAACCCTTTTCCGATGGCATAGAAACTTTAAATTCGGCTTGGCGTTAGATATCATAATTATATTTCATAATCAAATTTTACATATTTCCTTATGGTCCTTGGTTCGATCCCAGAGGGCCATTTACATTCCTCAATGCATTTCTTATGGAGATTACGGAAACACATTTTAGGTGCTTCCCGATATTATATCTACTTGAAACTTTGCATAAGATAAGATCAAGACATTACTAATCAAACTGTGCATTCACAGTCCCGTAAAACAAATTTTAGGTACTTCCCGGCACGATATCGACTTCAAACTTTGCATATAGAAAGATCAAGTCCATACAAATCAAACAGTGCATTCACAGCTATCAATGTGTCCTGGGTTCGACACCAGGTGTCTCTGCAATCAGAAGTTGATCCGATTTTTAGGAATTATTTTGAAACCTTTGCCTATAATATTGAAACATCAAATTCGGCATAAAGATAGAGATCATGAATAACTTTCAGAAACATTTTTTAGATTTCGAAGATCGTCCTTGGTTTGAATACAGAGAGACATTTACTTTCGTCAAAAATAGAACGTCATTTGAGGCAGTTGCAGCCAATATTTCTGACTAAAATTTCACACATAGTTAGAGATGGTGATCTTCTATTATGCTGCATGGTATGTTTACCAGGAAGACCTGGGTTCGATGCCTTTTGATCAAATTTTAGCGAATTTTAAGATTATTTTCAACCCTTTCTTTTGACGACCGTCCCGATATGATGCCGATATGAAATTAGTGTTGTCGATCTGCTTGCAGTATGCAAGCTACATTTTACTCGTATATATCTATTATATATAGACGCTTCTCCGGATATCTATTATATATAGACGCTTCTCCGGATATACTTATATATATATATATACACTGGGGATCAAAAGTATTAGCATGTTCCACAAGTGCCACCGACTTGAAATTTTTACGACATATTGGCCATAACGTGTAACCTCCAGGAAAAAGCCGACTTTGAACCTCAGTGTCATGGGTTCGATTCCAGAAGGCCCCAAAGTCACGATTTTGTCCATAAGAATACATGGCGGGGATTTTCGAAAATTTTTTTGAGGCACTTCCCGGAAAAGGAGAGAGTTGAAATTCTAGAGATCGCTAGATGCCGTGAATATCTAAAGGAAACCACAAAGACATCTACAAATATTATCCTTGGTTCGATGCTAGGCCAGGGCAAATATTCTCCCGTTTAATTTACATAGCGATTTTTAAGATTTTTTTAAATTACTTACAGATGACTTGGAAACTTGAAACTTGGCACGTAGATATATATCATAAATATATTTCATAATAAAATTTTAGAGCTCGCTGATGGTCCTTGGTTCGATCCCAGAGGGCAATTTACATCCTACAAAGCATTTCTTATGGAGATTACGGAAGCAAATTTTAGGTACTTCCTGGCAAGTTGTTGACTTCAAACTTTGCATTTATTAAGATCAGGTCAAACCAAGTCATAATGTGTTTTCACAGCTGCCAGTAGGTCCTGGGTTCGACACCAGGCGTCTCTACAATCAGTAATTGATTCAATTTTTAGGAACTATTTTGAACCCCTTCCCAATAATATAGAAACTTGAAATTCGGCATATAGATAGAGATAATAAATAACTTTCAGAAACATATTTTAGATTTCCAAGATCGTCCTTGGTTCGAATCCAGAGAGCCATTTAAATTCGTGAAAATTAGAACGTCTTTTGAGGCAGTTATAGCCCATATTTCTGCTTGAATTTTCACACATAGTTAGAGATAGTGATGTTCTATTGTTTTTCATAGTAGGTTCACCAGTAATACCCGGGTTTGATGCCAGACGATGAAATTTCAGCGAATTTTAAGAAAAATTTCAATCCACTTTTTTCTTTTGATGGTCGTCCCGATATGATGCCGACATGAAAATAGTGCTGTCGATCTGCTTGCAGTATGCAAGCAACATTTTACTCGTACCTATATATAAGTTATATATATATATATACGAGTAAAATGTAGCTTGCATACTGCAAGCAGATCGACAACACTATTATCAATAGGGCATCATATCGGGACGGCCATCAAAAGAAAAAAATGGATTGAAATTTTTCTTAAAATTCGCTGAAATTCCATCGTCTGGCATTGAACCCGGGTCTTTACTGAGAACTTACTATGCAGCACAATAGAACATCACCATTTCTAACTATGTGTGAAAATTCAAGCAGAAATATGTGCTACAACTGCCTCAAAAGACGTTCTAATTTTCACGAATTTAAATGGCTCTCTGGATTGGAACCAAGGACGATCTTGGAAATCTAAAAAATGTTTCTGAAAGTTATTTATGATCTCTATCTATATGCCGAATTTGAAGTTTCTATATTATTGGTAAAGGTTTCAAAATAATTCCTAAAAATCGGATCAACTTCTGATTGCAGAGACACCTGGTGTCGAACCCAGGACACTTTGATAGCTGTTAAAGCACTGTTTGATTTGTATGGACTTGATCTTTCTATATGCAATGTTTGAAGTCGATATCGTCCCGGGAAGTACCTAAAATTTGTTTCCGTTATCTCCGTAAGAAATGCATTGAGGAATTTAATTTCCCTCTGGGATCGAACCAAGGACCATCAGCGAATATGTAAAATTCGATTATGATATATTTTTATGATATCCAATCTCATATCGAATTTCAAGTTTCTATGCCATCGGAAAAGGGTCCAAAAAAATCTTAAAAATCGCCACAATGCATTTTAAACGGCCGATTTTTGCCGTGACCTAGCATCGAACCAAGGATAATATTCGTAGATGTCTTTATGGTTTCCTGTAGATATGCACGGCATCTAGCGATCCCTTGAATTTCAACTCTCTCCTTTCCCGGGAAGTGCCTCAAACAAATTTTCGAAAATCCCTGCCATGTATTCTTATGGAGAAAATCGCGACTTTGGGGCCTTCTGGAATCGAACCCATGACCCCGAGGTTCAATGTCGCTTTTTTCCTGGAGGTTACACGTTATGGCCAATATGTCGTAAAAATTTCAAGTCAATGACGCTTGTGGTTTAGCCTGTGAATTTGTATCCTATCTATATACCTATATAGCTATATAGCTATATATATGAATGAATCCGGAGAAGCATCTATATATAATAGATATATAGGGGATCAAAATTCTAACCATGTTCCACAAGCGCCACCGACTTGAAATTTTTACGACGTTATGGCCATGACGTGTAACCTCCACGAAAAAGCCGACATTGAACCTCGGTGCCATGGGTTCGATTCCAGAAGGCCCCAAAGTCGCGATTTTCCCCATAAGATTACATGGCGGGGATTTTCGAAAATTTTTTTGAGGCACTTCCCGGAAAAGCAGAGAGTTGAAACTCGAGGGACCGCTAAATGCCGTGCATAGCCAACGAAAATCGGAAAGACATCTTCGAATATTGTCCTTGGTTCGATGCTAGGCCGGGGCAAAAATCGGCCGTTTAAAATGCATTGCGGCGATTTTTAAGATTTTTTTTGGATCCTTTCCCGATAAGATGGATACTTGAAACTCGGCACGTCGATAGATATCATAAATTTATTTCATAATCGAATTTTTCATATTAGCTTATGGTCCTTGGTTCGATCCCAGAGGACCATTTACATCCTACAATGCATTTCTTACGGAGATAACGGAAACAAATTTTAGGTACTTCCCGGCACGATATCGACTTCAAACTTTGCATGTAGAAAGATCAAGTCCATACAAATCAAACAGTGCATTCACAGCTATCAAAGTGTCCTGGGTTCGACACCAAGTGTCTCTGCAATCAGAAGTTGATCCGATTTTTTGGAATAATTTTGAAACCTTTACCAATAATATAGAAACTTCAAATTCGGCATGTAGATAGAAATCATAAATAACTTTCAGGCACATTTTTTGATTTCCAAGATCGTCCTTGGTTCGAATCCAGAGAGCCATTTAAATTCGTGAAAATTAGAACGTCTTTTGAGGCAGTTGTAGCCCATATTTCTGCTGGAATTTTCACACATCGTTAGAGATGGTGATGTTCTATTGTGATGCATAGTAAGTTCACAGTAAAGACCCGGGTTCGATGCCAGATGATGGAATTTAGGCAAATTTTAAGAAAATTTTCAATCTTTTTTTTTCTTTTGATGGCCGTCCGGATATGATGCCGACATGAAAATAGTGTTGTCGATCTGCTTGCAGTATGCAAGCAACATTTTACTCGTATATATATATATATATATATATATATATATATATATCTATTATATATAGATGCTTCTCCGGATTCATTCATATATATATATATATATATATAGAGAGGATACAAAGTCACAGGCTAAACCACTAGCGTCAATGGCTTGAAATTTTTACGACATATTGGCCATAACGTATAACCTCCAGAAAAATTGCGATTTTGAACCTCAGTGTCATGGGTTCGATTCCAGAGGGCCCCAAAGTCGCGATTTTCCCCATAAGATTACATGGCGGGGATTTTCGAAAATTTTTTTGAGGCACTTCCCGGAAAAGCAGAGAGTTGAAACTCTAGGGATCGCTAAATGCCGTGCATAGCCAACGAAAATCGGAAAGACATCTTCGAATATTGTCCTTGGTTCGATGCTAGGCCGGGGCAAAAATCGGCCGTTTAAAATGCATTGCGGCGATTTTTAAGATTTTTTTTGGATCCTTTCCCGATAACATGGATTATTGAAACTCGGCACGTCGATAGATATCATGAATTTATTTCATAATCGAATTTTACATATTAGCTTATGGTCCTTGGTTCGATCCCAGAGGACCATTTGCACTTCCCAATGCTTTTCTTACGGAGATAACGGAAACAAATTTTAGGTACTTCCCGGCACGATATCAACTTCAAACTTTGCATGTACAAAGATCAAGTCCATACAAATCAAACAGTGCATTCACAGCTATCAAAGAGTCCTGGGTTCGACACCAGGTGTCTCTGCAATCAGAAGTTAATCCGATTTTTAGGAATTATTTTGAAACCTTTGCCAATAATATAGAAACTTTAAATTCGGCATATAGATAGAGATCATAAATAACTTTCTGAAACATTTTTTAGATTTCCAAGATCGTCCTTGGTTCGAATCCAGAGAGCCATTTAAATTCGTAAAAATTAGAACGTCTTTTGAGGCAGTTGTAGCCCATATTTCTGCTTGAATTTTCACACATCGTTAGAGATGGTGATGGTCTATTGTGCTGCATAGTAAGTTCACAGTAAAGACCCGGGTTCGATGCCGGACGATGGAATTTAGGCAAATTTTAAGAAAAATTTCAATCTTTTTTTTTCTTTTGATGGCCGTCCGGATATGATGCCGACATGAAAATAGTGTTGTCGATCTGCTTGCAGTATGCAAGCAACATTTTACTCGTATCATATATATATATATATATATAGAGAGAGGATACAAAGTCACAGGCCAAACCACTAGCGTCAATGGCTTGAAATTTTTACGACATATTGGCCATAACGTATAACCTCCAGAAAAATTGCGATTTTGAACCTAGGTGTCATGGGTTCGATTCCAGAGGGTCCCAAAGTCCCGATTTTTCCCGTTTAAATGCATTGCTTAGATTTTCGGGAATTTTTAAAAAATACTTCCCGGATAGGTAGAGAATTGGAACTCTAGGAACCTTTATATATGGTCATCATCTATCGAAAAAATAAATGAGTTTTACGGAAAATATCCTGGGTTCGATGCTAGGTTGAGGCAAAAATCGGCCGTTTAAAATGTATTGTGGCGATTTTTAAGATTTTTTTTGGACCCCTTCCCGATGTCATGGAAACTTGAAATTCGGCATGGAGTTGGAGATTATAAATATATTTCATAATCAAATTTTACATATTCGCTGATGGTCCTTGGTTCGATCCCAGGGCGCCATTTACATTTCTCAATGCATTTCTTATGGAGATAACGGAAACACATTTTAGGTTCTTCCCGGCATGCTATCGACTTAAAACTTAGCGTGATAGAAGAACCAGTCTTAACAAATCAAACTATGCATTCATAGCTATCAATGTGTCCTGGGTTCGACACCAGGTGTCTCTGCAATCAGAAGTTGATCCGATTTTTAGGAATTATTTTGAAACCTTTCCCAATAATATAGAAACTTGAAATTTGGCTTATGGATTGAGATCATTAATAACTTTCAGAAACATTTTTTAAATTTCCACGATCGTCCTTAATTCGAGTCCCGAGAGCCATTTACATTCGTGAACATTAAAGCGTCTTTTAAGGCAGCTGCGCCCAATATTTTTGCTTTAATTTTCACACATAATTAGAGATGGAGAAATTCTATTGTGCTGCATAGTGTGTATCACCAAAAAGACCCGGGTTCGATGCCGGACGAATAACTTGCAGCGAATTAAAAGAATATTTTCAATCCCCTTTTTTTTCTTTTGAGGACCGTCCCGATATGATGCCGAGATGAAATTAGTGTTGTCGATCTGCTTGCAGTATGCAAGCTACATTTTACTCGTATATATATATATATATATATATATATATATATATATATATATATATATAGAGAGAGAGAGGATACAAACTCACAGCCTAAACCACAAGAGTGATTGAGACGAAATTTTTACGGCGTATTGGCCATAACGTGTTACCACCAGAAAAATTGCGATTTTGATCCTCAGTGCCATGGGTTCGATTCCAGAGGGCCCCAAATTCCCGATTATTCCTGTTTAAATGCATTGCTTTGATTTTCGGGAATTAAAAAAAAATACTTGCCGGATAGGTAGGGACTTAAAACTCAAGGAGCCTTTATATATGGTCATGGTCTATCGAAAACATAAATGAGTTTTACGGAAAATAACCGGGGTTCGATGCTAGGTCGATGCAAAAATCTGCCGTTTAAAATGCACGGTGGCGATTTTTATGATTTTTTTTGGACCCTTTCCCGATGGCATGGAACATTGAAATTCGGTATGGGGTTAGATATCATAAATATATTTCATAATCGATTTTTATGATTTCCCTGATGTTCCTTGGTTCGATCCCAGAGGGCCATTTACATTCCTCAATGCATTTCTTATGGAGATAACGGAAACAAGTTTAAGGTACTTCCCGGCATGCTATCGACTTAAAACTTAGCATGATAGAAGAACCAGTCTTAACAAATCAAACTATGAATTCATAGCTATCAATGCGTCCTGGGTTCGACACCAGGTGTCTCTGCAATCAGAAGTTGATCCAATTTTTAGGAATTATTTTGAAACCTTTCCCAATAATATAGAAACTTGAAATTTGGCAAATAGTTGGAGATCAATAATTACTTTCAGAAACATTTTTTAAATTTCCAAGATCGTCCTTGGTTCGAGTCCCGAGAGCCATTTACATTCGTGAACATTAGCGCGTCTTTTGAGGCAGTTGTAGCCAATATTTCTGCTTGAATTTTCACACATAGTTAGAGATGGTGATCTTCTATTGTGTTTCATAGTAGATTCACCAGGAAGGCCTTGGTTCGATGCCAGACGATTAATTTGCAGCGAATTTTAAGAATATTTTCAATCGCTTTTTTTTTCTTTGAGGGCCGTCCCGATATGATGCCGACATGAAATTAGTGTTTTTGATCTGCTTGCAGTATGCAAGCAACATTTTACTCGTATATATCTATTATATATAGACGCTTCTCCGGATATACCTATATATATATAGGGGATCAAAATTCTAACCATGTTCCAGAAGTGCCACTGCCTTGAATTTTTACGACATATTGGCCATAACGTGCAACCTCCAGGAAAAAGCCAACTTTGAACCTCGGTGTCATGGGTTCGATTCCAGAAGGCCCCAAAGTCGCGATTTTGTCCATAAGAATACATGGCGGGGATTTTCGAAAATTTTTTTGAGGCACTTCCCGGAAAAGGAGAGAGTTGAAACTCGAGGGATCGCTAGATGCCGCGCATATCTAAAGGAAACCATAAAGACATCTACGAATATTATCCTTGGTTCGATGCTAGGTTGGGGCAAAAATCTGCCGTTTAAAATGCACTGTGGCGATTTTTAAGATTTTTTTAGGATCCTTTTCCGATAGCATAGAAACGTGAAATTCGGTATGAGGTTAGACACCATAAAAACATATCTTAATCGAATTTTACATATTCGCTGATGGTCCTTGGTTCGATCCCAGAGGGACATTTGAATTCCTCAATGCATTTCTTACGGAGATAACGGAAACAAATTTTAGGTACTTTCCGGCACGATATCGATTTCAAACTTTGCATATAGAAAGATCAAGTCCATACATATCAAACAGTGCATTCAAAGCTATCAATGTGTCCTGGGTTCGACATCAGGTGTCTCTGCAATCAGAAGTTGATCCGATTTTTAGGAATTATTTTGAAACCTTTCTCTATATTATAGAAACTTGAAATTCGGCATATAGATAGAGATCATAAATATCTTTCAAAAACATTTTTTAGATTTCCAAGATCGTCCTTGGTTCGAGTCTCGAGAGCCATTCACATTCGTAAAAATTAGAACGTCTTTTGAGGCAGTTGTAACCAATATTTCAGCTTGAATTTTCACACATAGTTAGAGATGGTGATCTTCTATTGTGCTGCATAGTATGTTCACAGTAAAGACCCGGGTTCGATTCCAGACGATGAAATGTCAGCGAATTTTCAGAAAAAATTAAATCTTTTTTTTTTCTTTTGAGGACCGTCCCGATATAATGCCGATATGAAATTAGTGTTGTCGATCTGCTTGCAGTATGCAAGCAACATGTTACTCGTATATATATATAGACGCTTCTCCGGATATACCTATATATATATAGGGGATCAAAATTCTAACCATGTTCCACAAGTGCCAATGCATTGAAATTTTTACAACATATTGGCCATAACGTGTAACCTCCAGGAAAAAGCCGACTTTGAACCTCAGTGTCATGGGTTCGATTCCAGAAGGCCCCAAAGTCGCGATTTTGTCCATAAGAATACATGGCGGGGATTTTCGAAAATTTGTTTAGGCACTTCCCGGAAAAGAAGAGGGTTGAAACTCGTGGGATCGCTAGATGCCGTGCATATCTAAAGGAAACCATTAAGACATCTACGATTATTATCCTAGGTTCGATGCTAGGTTAGGGGCAAATATCGGCCGTTTAAAATGCATTGTAGCGATTTTTAAGATTTTTTTTTGACCCTTTTCGGATGACATAGAAACTTGAAAATCGGTATGAGGTTAGATACCATAAAAATATATCATAATCGATTTTTTTATATTCGCTGATGGTCCTTGGTTCGATCCCAGAGGGACATTTAAATTCCTCAATGCATTTCTTACGGAGATAACGGAAACAAATTTTAGGTACTTCCCGGCACGATATTGACTTCAAACTTTGCATATAGAAAGATCAAGTCCATAAATATCACACAGTGCATTCACAGCTATCAATGTGTCCTGCATTCGACACCAGGTTTATCTGCAATCAGAAGTTGATCTGATTTATAGGAATTATTTTGAAACCTTTGCCAATAATATAGAAACTTCAAATTCGGCATATAGATAGAGATCATAAATAACTTTCAGAAACATGTTTTAGATTTCAAAGATTGTCCTTGGTTCGAATCCAGAGAGCCATTTACATTCGTGAAAATCAGAACGTCTTTTGAGGCTGTTGTAGCCAATTTTTCTGCTTGAATTTTCACACATAGTTAGAGATGGTGATCTACTATTGTGCTGCATAGTATGTTCACAGTAAAGACCCGGGTTCGATGCCAAACGATGAAATGTCAGCGAAATTTAAGAAAAACTTCAATGCTTTTTTTTTCTTTTGAGGATCGTCCCGATATAAAATTAGTGTTTTCGATCTGCTTGCAGTATGCAAGCTACATTTTACTCGTATAGCTATATAGCTATATGGCTATATATATGAATGAATCCGGAGAAGCATCTATATATAATAGATATATATACGAGTAAAATGTAGCTTGCATACTGCAAGCAGATCGACAACACTAATTTAATTTCGGCATCATATCGGGACGGCCCTCAAAAGAAAAAAAAAGGGATTGAAAATATTCTTAAAATTCGCTGCAAATTAATCGTCTGGCATCGAACCAAGGCCTATGATATGAAATCTATTATATACGAGTAAAATGTAGCTTGCATGCTGCAAGCAGATCGACAACACTAATTTAATTTCGGCATTATATCTTGACGGTCCTCAAAAGAAAAAAAAAGGATTGAATATATTTTTAGAATTCGCTTCAATTTAATCGTCTGGCATCGAACCCGGATCTTCCTGGTAAACTTACTATACAGCACAACAGAAGATCACCATCTCTAACTATGTGTGAAAATCCAGGCAGAAATATTGGCTACAACTGCCTCAAACGACGTTTTACTTTTCAGGAATGCAAATGGATCTCTGGAGCCGAACAAAGGGCGACATAGGAAATCTAAAACAATTTTTTTTTAAATGTACCTATGATCTCTATCTATATGCCCAATTTCAAGTTTCTATATTATTGGGATAGGGTTCAAAATAACTCTTAAAAATCGGATCAACTACTGATTTCAGAGACGCCTGGTGTGGAACCCAGGGTACATTTTTACGCTTTGAATGCCCAGTATGATTTTTAAGGACTTGATCTTATTTTGTGCAAAGTTTGAAATCGGTATCATGCCGGGAAGTACCTAAAATTTGTCTCCGTTATCTCCATTAGAAATGCATTGAGGAATGTAAATGGCCCTCTGGGATCGAACCAAGGACCTATATATATCTATTATATATAGATGCTTCTCCGGATTCATTCATGTATCTATATATATACACGAGTAAAATGTAGCTTGCATACTGCAAGCAGATCGACAACACTAATCTCATGTCGGCATCATATCGGGACGGCCCACAAAAGAAAAAAAAGGGATTGAAAATCTTCTTAAAATTCGCTGCAAATTAATCCTCTGGCATCGAACCAAGGCCTTCCTGGTGAACCTACTATGCAGCACAACAGAAAATCTCCATCTCTTACTATGTGTGAAAATTCAAGCAGAAATATTGGCTCCAACTCCCTCAAACGACGTCCTCCTTTTCAATAATGTATATGGCTCTCTGGATTCGAACCAAGGACGATCTAGGAAATCTAAAACATGTTTTTAAAATGTCTCTATGTTCTCTATCTATATGCGTAATTACATGTTTTAATATTATTGGGAATTGGTTTAAATTAATTATTAAATATCGGATATTTTACTGATTGTAGAGACGCCTGGGGTCGAACCCAGGACATATTGGTAGCTATGAATGCACAGTATGATTTATTAGGACTTCATCTTATTTCATGGAAATTTTGAAGTCGATATCATGCCGGGAAGTACCTAAAACGTTTTTCTTTTATCTCCATAAGAAATGCATTGAGGAATGTAAATGGCTCTCTGGGATCGAACCTAGGACCATCAGCGAATTTGTAAAATTTGATTATTAAATATATTTATGATATCTAAACCCATGCTGAATTTCATGTTTCCATGCCATCGGGAAAGGGTCCAAATAAAATCTTAAAAATCGCCACAATGCATTTTAAACGGCCGATTTTTGCCTCGACCTAGCATCGAACCCAGGATATTTTCAGTAAAACTCATTTATGTTATCGATAGATCATGACCATATATATCGGCTCCTTGAGTTTTAAGTCCCTACCTATCTTGCAAGTATTTATAAAAAATTCCCGAAAATCAAAGCAATGCATTTAAACGGGAAAAATCGGGACTTTGGGGCCCTCTGGAATCGAACCCATGACACTGAGGTTCAAAATCGCAATTTTTCTGGCGGTTACACGTTATGGCCAATATGTCGTAAAACTTTCAAGTCAATGACGCTTGTGGTTTAGGCTGTGAATTTGTATCCTATCTATCTATCTATCTATCTATATAAGTATATCCATGAATGAATCCGGAGAAGCATCTATATATAATAGATAGATAGAGAGGATACAAACTCACAGGCTAAACCACAAGCGTCATTGTCTTGAAATTTTTACGACATATTGGCCATAACGTGTAACCTCCAGAAAAATTGCGATTTTGAACCTCAGTGTCATGGGTTCGATTCCAGAGGGCCCAAAAGTCCCGATTTTTCCCGTTTAAATGCATTGCTTTGATTTTCGGGAATTTTTAAAAAATACTTCCGGGATAGGTAGAGAATCAAAAATCTTGGAGCCTTTATATATGGTCATGATCTATCGAAAACATAAATGAGTTTTACGGAAAATATCCTGGGTTCGATGCTAGGTCGAGGCAAAAATCGGCCGTTTAAAATGTATTGTGGCGATTTTAAAGATTTTTTTTGGACCTTTTCCCGATGGCATGGAAACTTGAAATTCTGCATGGAGTTGGAGATTATAAATATATTTCATAATCAAATTTAACATATTCGCTGATGGTCCTTGGTTCGATCCCAGGGCGCCATTTACATTTCTCAATGCATTTCTTACGGAGATAACGGAAACAAATTTTAGGTACTTTCCGGCATGCTATCGACTTCAAACTTTGCATGATAGAAGAGCAAGTCTTAACAAATCAAACTAAGCAATCACAGCTATCAATGTGTCCTGGGTTCGACACCAGGTGTCTCTGCAATCAGAGGTTGATCCGATTTTCAGGAATTATTTTGAAACCTTTGCCAATAATATAGAAACTTGAAATTTGGCATATAAATTGAGATGATTAATAACTTTCTGAAACGTTTTTTTAATTTTCAAGATCGTCCTTGGTTCGAGTCCCGAGAGCCATTTACATTCGTGAACATTAGAGCGTCT